>JAHMML010000052.1:151462-196782 GCA_020341155.1 Eciton burchellii | reverse complement strand
TCTCTCTCTCTCTCTCTCTCTCTCTCTCTCTCTCTCTCTCTCTCTCTCTCTCTCTCTCTCTCTCTCTCTCTGTCTGTCTTTTCGTCAACGTAGAGTCAACCCCCCTCCCCCCCCCGTTTACGAATCACAACAATATAACAACGCTCCTCGAGTAAAAATCCCGTTCTCGATTCGTTTTAAAAGTAATAAGATCGCACCTTGGCTGCGACGGAGGAGTAGGGTTCATCGAAGAGCGACCACATCCGAGGCTTGAGCTTCTGCCACCACGTGAGGGTTCCCTCGTAGTACGCCTCCTCGAAGCCAAACTTCCTGGCCAGCTCCTCCTCGGTGGGCTTCTCGGTGTCGAGGTCCAACCTGTCGAGGACCGTCAGGGTTTCCTGCGTATCCCGGTGCTGCAAGGCCGTCGGGCGAAGGGGATGGGAGAAGAGAGAGAGAGAGAGAGAGAGAGAGAGAGAGAGAGAGAGAGAGAGAGAGAGAGAGAAAGAAAAGATGCAACAACGATCGTTATTCGTACCTGCAAAACTTTTTCTCGAGTGTGCTTTTTTTGTGCTTTTGCCTTGAGACGGATTAAGCGCGCGTGATAAAGCGTGCGCCTCCCCGCGAGTCGGAAAGTAACCCGCTCGGCTTTGCTCAGCGCTACCGGCAGGTTCGTCCGTCTTGCCTATACCGTTTACTCGAGTCTATCCTGCATCGTTCTATTCAAACGAGTCTTTCAGATTCCAACCAGCAACGATATCCCGAAACCACGTATTATCGGATCGCCCACCCGCGAATCTCCCTTTCAAGATTCTCTCTCTTGTGTCGAGTCTCTCGTGTATATATGGATGACCGATCCAATAACGCGTGGTCTCTCTGCGTGTCAAAGTAATGCTTTCGATATAAAAGCTATGCAAGATATGCAAGAGATATTAGATAGGATCGTAACGTTCCTTGCATTTCCCCGACTGATTAAACGACATCGGGATTGTGCGGCTTTAGCGGGGGAAAAAAAGAAAAAAAAAAAAAAAATGATTGCAAGAGAAATCGATAATTGAATGCGATAACGTACGTGCGCGTTGAATCATACGTGCGCGCGCGCGCGTGTGTGTGTGTGTGTGTGTATATCAGTATCACGGCGGCGAGCACTTTTTGGCGATGCGATAAACTACATCAACTTTTCCGATAAACCTTTCCAGCGTGTGCGGCGCCATCGCCCCCCCCCCCCAAAAAAGAAGAAAAAGAAAAAAAAAAGAAGAAGACGAAGAAGAGAGAAAAAAGAAAAAGAAAAGCGAAATACACGGATACACGTTGTTTCGATCCGCGCTCGACGCGCGGGAAAGGTTTGTCGAGTCCCTATGCACCCCCTCGATTTCCGTATCCATATCTATTTGGTATCCTATCAAGAACCGTCGTTAATCGTCGTAACACGACAGACTCGCGCGTCCGTTTCAGCAAATTCGAGTGCAATCGCGCTTAGGCAGGAATCAAGCTGGTGCAATCGGACCTCAATCGCGATATACCTGCGTGTAGGTCATCCAGCAGCATGGTTCGACTTGATTGGAGTCGAGGCCCCAAAAGTCGAGCTCCTCCTCGAAAAGCGGGCCGCAGACGTCCGTGGGATAGTGCAGTTTCCCGGTGCGGTAGTAGTTGAGTACCTGGGCAAAGACGCCAGGATGCCGGTCGAAGAAGTACTCGTTGAGGATCGGGTCGTAGTTGGCGAGAGCCTCGGTCAGCCTCGACAGCCTCGTCGCCGGGATCTTTTTGAGGGTCGCCTTGTACGTCTCGTGCCGGATTCCGCCCACGTTCAGAACCACGCGGTTCTCCGCGTCCATGTTAATCAGGTTCATTTTGATCACGGCTCTGCTACCGCCGGCCTCGACTTACAGAAACCCATGTGATCTGCGAACAGTTGGCGCAGTTAGGCGACAGCGAGAAGCTCTCTCTCTCTCTCTCTCTCTCTCTCTCTCTCTCTCTCTCTCTCTCTCTCTCTCTCTYTSTCGCCGACAAGAACAAGATCGTCTTAAGATCTATGGGATGCTTTTGCAAGTAAGCATTAAGCAAGTAAGAAGACGCACGCATGATCCCCTGCTGTCGCGTCCAGATGAAGATGAAACCGTTTCGTTCGAGACAGTTAATACCTGCGCTACTTGCGACAATTGCGGCATTTGACATGTAATTGAAAGCCATTTACATTCACGTTCGAAGATACGCCGGCTCGCACGTACCGGCGTCAGGATCGAGCATGGCGCGAGCGCCTCGTGCGACGACGCGCTATTCATCCAACTTTCATCTCTCTTCGCTCGCGACGCAGCGAACAAAACCTGCAACTCCGCGACGAAAATGATCAACGTCCCGACATCCGGGCACTGTCGCGCAGTTACGCGTTACGCGTCGCACGAGCAAGGGGAAGAGTGCACTCGGTGCACGCGTGTGACAAATGTAGGCGCGGAATGCGGGACTTTTTTCCTCGCCTTTCGTAACGACGGCGGTGCGGTGAGACCGCACAAAGGAACGTCGCACGTGAATCAAAGGGACAGCTGTATCGATTTTCCAATCCGGCGTTGTTTCGTGCACGCGGATCGCACAAAGCTATATCCGCTCTCCAACGGGAGAGCCAGCGGCAATGTCTCTCGCGAAAGCACGCGCTCGCGAGAGCCAAGCACCTGCTGCCTCGGGGAGAAGCGAGCGGCCACGGGGGCCTCGGGTTCAGGAGCATCCCCACGTCGGGGGCGGCGAGGTCGTTGGATCAGAGCGCGCACGGACGGGGGATTCCGCGTCAACCCTGATCGCCGGCGGGGAACGAGGGGGCCGATGGGGCCGATGAGAGAGCCCGTCGAATCTTCGAGGTCGGTGCGCATTGCCGTGACGTCATGCCCCAGGTATTTTCGCACGGTATAGGTGCCACGAGGGAGGCGGCAGTCGGGATTCGATCGAGCGATGGGCATCGCTGCAGGATCGCGTCCCCGCGTCTTCAACGCGGCAACGCGGGCCTAACGAGGCGTTTGTAGCCACGACCGGAGGCTACAAATTAGCGTCGGGGAACCGGGGACGAAGAGTGGTAGTGGCGGTGGCGGCGGTGGCGGCGGTGGCGTCGGCCAACCCCTTGTCGCGCGAGAATCGATAGTCTGCGTGCACGAAAGGCCGATAAGCACCCCGCTCGACGTTACCGCTCGCTCTCGACGTCTCTCGCTTCGCCGACGATATTCCGCACGCGAATCACTCGCTCGGGCTGCCGATCGAACGAATCGACCCCGAGTCGAGAGAGGGACGCTCCGAGAAATCGATGAGCAGCGAACGACGAAACGAGCCCGAGATCCCGGGAGTAGGTCGGATCGATTAGACTTTGAGTTACGGATCGTCGAAACGTCCGACGAACGAACTCGCGGCCCTTCTCGCTCCCAGAGATCGCCCTTCACCCAGATTCGACTCGGCAGGCTATCGCGTTAATCGCCCTCGCGATCCGAGCGCTCGAGCCATGACATCTTCACTCCCCTCGCTCGCTCCCCCCCCCCCCCGCTCCCTCCCACCCTCGTGAACTCGCGAAGCACCCCGAAGGGAGGAATCCTCGTGATCGACACGTTTCCACGTTCGGGCACGTATAAACGGGCTCGTTTACCTCGACCCTCGTCGCCTCGTGATTTACCCACCCTCGGTCGCGCTCTCTTCATGTCTCGGAGATCTTGCGCGACATCTCGACGGCACTGCTCCGGTTCTCCGCAATCTCCATGTCGTCGTCGACGACGCGACGACGATGGCGATGGCGATCCCAGCAAGGTAGCACCGGATCCGCGCTGGGCGCTACGTCCTCCTCGAACGCTCGTTCGTCCTCGTTTCCTCGTTTCCTCCGTTCGGTCCGTCTCCTCCTCCCTTCCCTCTTTCTGCTTCGATGAGACGGTGAAAGGTCAAGTCGAGCAGGGAACGCGCCGCGGTCGCAGAGGGCGTTTTCCCCGTCGCCGAGCGCGCGAATGGATCATCGGAGGTCCGATCAGAGGTCGGTCGCGACGCCACTCGGTACCGCTGACGGACGGTCCATCATCGTCGCCGGTTCGCGCTCTCTCCGTGATCAACCGACAGCCGCCCGAGACGCGCGGAGGGCTTTGGGACGCGGGGGGTGGCTCGGTCGCGGCTCGTGCGCGTCAACAGAACTGATCTCCAACGAAAGCGACGTTTCCACCGACCAACAAGGACGCTGGTGGCGGTGACGGCGCCGCTCTCAGAGTGGGGGTGGACGTCGCGGCGGCGACGGTGCGCGGGGGATGGACACGCGCGCATCCGCTTCGGGCACGTCGCGACGAAGCGGCTTCCCTCCGCTTGCTTCCATCGAGTTGCCGACTGAAACTTCGAACCCTAGCCTCGTCTAGCCTTGCTGTCGACGATATGTTCGCCTCCTCGTTCGTCTCCTTGTTCCTCGTACTTATCAGACGTTTTCAGACGCACTGCATCATGCATGATGCCGTGCCGACAGAGGTCAAATTACAAAAGGGAGGGTTTTCTAACTCGCGGCGGAGCAGCGGAAGCGAGCGTGTACCAAGAGAGCAGATCGGGGAATATAGAACTAGTTCAGAGCCGTCTCTCTCAAGTATCGAGTGCGAGCAGCAGCGAGTTTCTCTCGCACGCGACATTTCAGATAAGATCGATGTTCCTTGATCGCGAACGCGAGTCGCCTGCTGATAATTCATGATTATTTCCACATGTGTCTTGCATCATTTCACGATGTATCGATCCCCGTCTGAAATTAACCCTCTCCGTTTCCCAGACCCGAGACCTGCTCATTCGCGCGACCTGTACTCGCGCAATTTCTCATTCTTCGAATCCACCACTTTGACCAAAAGTTCAGATCAAGTCTGAAAAAGAAAAGGAAGCTAGAGAGAGAGAGAGAGAGAGAGAGAGAGAGGGAGGGAGGGAGACGAGTCGATCGAGATTTAATGGAGAAAAGATTAAAAATTCCGGTCTTTTTCCTCCTGAAAAATGCTACTGAAAACTTTAAAGAAAAAAAAGTGCCTCCTATCGCGTTCTCTTCCGCCGATCATTACGCTCGTCCATGCAAGCAAACTAGCTTGGAGGGATGAACGTTAGACGGACGGTCGTTAACCGGTGAAAGACATCTCGAGGGAAGCGCGGCGGTCAAGCATCAAATCCGATGAAAGGAACTGAATCCCGAGGTCGAGGGTGGTCGAGAGTGGTCGAGGGAAGAGCGTTGGTGCGAGCATGGCCAAGTAAGGATACGAAATCCACATGCGTGGATCACGATGTCTCACGTGTGGGTTGCAAAGTGTGTTCCGAGGTCGCGCGTAGCGAGTCGCCGCTCGCGAGTGGGGTCGTCGAGCGAATTTCTCCACCGGTCGATGGCTTACGCTTGCGCCCTGATGTACAGGGGCTGTAGGGGCAGCCTTGCTACTAACCAGCTGCGATGCCGAATGATCGCGCGCGGGAACAACCCCGACGCTCGTCCATTTGCCGCGCTTGGATTGGCGCTCGGGAATGCCGACGAGAATATCGATATCAGGGATATCGGACCGTTACGGCGTTAGTCGTTTTCTTTTTCCGATTACGGAGAATTACGGAGAGATCGGAATTGGATCAGTCGTTAACGCAAACCGCATGTCGGATTCATAAATCTGAGATGATAATCAGCCACCGTTTGATAATCAGCGGCAGTCCGCGGGATTCCCGCGAGCCTTCTTCGAGAGGATCGATCGGCCGATCGATCGGCTGAGCGATTCTCCAAAAATGTCAAAAAGGTCTCGGGTCGAGAGAGCCTCGAGTCGACCTCGAATAGTCGTAGGACGCGCTCTGTCGCCGGCTAAAGGTTAAAGAAAGCTTCATCATCGGGGACTCTGTGTACAAGTTGGATCATCATGCGAATCGAGTGTATTATCCGCGGTCATCGATAGCTCTTCAGTTCATCGAGCACGGAGCAAAGTGCTTGCGGAGCAAGTCTTGCGCGAGAACGAACGAAAGAGAAGATAAGCGTCGCGCGAAAGGCAACGCGAGCCTTTGGAAATGGAGCGATATATAGAATCGAGGAATCGCTGATCGCGATTTTTTCACGGTCAACGTGCTGCTGAGAGAGAGAGAGAGAGAGAAAGAAAAAGAAATGAGAAAAAGAATCTGCTTCTACTACATTTAGATAGTAGAGTTTATATCGAATTTTAGTCATCGAAGCGCGAATAAAATCCCGCGAAAAGAACCGCATACGCACACCGCGCATACGTGCTTTCCGTTCTATAAATTCACGCATGTTTATTTGCGTAGCTCGGCCGCATTACGCATTCGCGAAATTCAGTCGTTTCGTTGAGAGCGCAAAGTCACGCGATGGACCGACGTTTTATTACTCTGACGGAATTCCGGAAAAGCGATTCCGAGGAAAGACGTGACTGACCGAACGCTCATGAACGCTCGCAATTAGAATGACAGATTTATCGCTCGACGAAGCGATACAGCGATCGCGAGAGAGATCAAAGCAGAGTAAGAGTAAGATCGAACGCGTTCGTTTGTCGGTGACAGACACGTGACGCACAGATATCGCTTACAGATACGGATTAATGGCGTATGCGGCCTCTGTGCGTCACTCGAGCAACCACGGGCACTGCTTCGTGTCGCAAGAATCATTAGAGAATAATTCCGATCGACCGGCGCTCGATTCACCGGATGATCGATCCAACTCATTCGTGGAGAAGGTCAGCTTGTCAGCATTAACTCGACAAGCAATCGCTGCGATTGATCGTATCGGCGAGGAAATCCTTCCATGGGGAAAATCGTTGATCGTTCGAGGAGCATCGACCAAAGTACTCGCGTTTCGCAGGGTAGTTCCGGCGCCGCAACAAAGAGGGTGACGGCGGAAGGGCACGCAGGGGCTCCATCTGGTCTCCACCTGCTCGATCATTCTCGCGAATTCGCGCTCGTAGGCGTCGGTATTATTCCCAAGCAGGGAGGGGGAGGGAGCGGCGATCGTGGGCGATGATCGGAGAACGTGACTTTAACGCGGCGGCGCCCGTCTATGACGTCATGTTTGTTTCATTCCGCCGTGCCAGCATGCGTCCGGCTCGTCTTTTCAGCGTTGAGCAACTGTGTCATCTCGTTTATCTGCTTCTCTCTACCCTCTGCCGCCGTCATCCTTCTCCTCCCCGGTGCCGCCCCACCCCATTCGGACGTCGCGACGTGCCAGTTGTGCGGCGGCGGTATGTTCAACGCGTCGCATTTTTATCTTCCCTCTCAGCTAATGGCATTGTCCACGCGTACACGTGCTCGCGGAACAATCCCCGCGTTCGTTTCCTCATTTACCTTCGAGTCCGCGGCGAGAAAACGTCGTTACGGCGTCCGCTTATCGTTTGTCCGGCTAATTATTTATCAGGAGAATTCATCGCGCTAGAATTTCGTCCGTCGATGAGCGATCCGAAAATATCCGATCAAGCGAGGGGTAGCGCGACCCGCAGATGCGGGAGAAGGGTCGCGAGTCATCGAGTCGTCCGGCTGTTGACGCAGCATGATCGACGTGGAGCTCATCGCGCGGCAACGGGAGAGCGACTGTTTACGACAGCGCGTTGGCATTAAGCGCGCGCGACGTGGACAAATATCGCGCTATTAATAGCCCGTACGATATACCGTAACGACGATACATGTAATGGGATGTAACGAGAGGAGCAAGCCGTCGCGCGACGCTCCCGCGAGCGAATGTACGAGCGAGTAACGAAGATTACAAATACCCCCTCGGCCTCGGCCCGTAGCGTCATCGTCATCCCTCTTCTTCGTCAAACATCCGTCACTCGTTTCCTCCCGTCTCCTCACGCATCCCCCACGCTTCCACTCCCTTCATTCATTCCCCCGTCCCTCGTATCCCCGCAGCCGGTCGCAGCTTCCCCTCCAGTCTCTACCTCTCGCATCGCACCCTCCCTATCACGCGCTTTCCTTCGCATCAGCTCGCGCGCACCCGCGCACTCGCTTCTCAGCAACCCTCGGCGGCTCGAGGACCACCGAGACGCGTCGCCTCGGTCGTGTCTGTCGACTCGGTTGGTGGTCGCCGTGATCGTCGCCCTCATCGGCGCGCATCAATCGCCAGGGGTCGACTCTGGATTATATCGCGAATCGCTCGAGTGCCGTGCCGAAGCGACAGCCCGCGCTGCTGTCGCTGATATCCTGTCGAGCCACGCGCGTCGACCATGAACGTCCGGGCGCGGCGAGACACGCCGCCGAGCAGATAGTCTACGAGGAGGCTGGCAGGTTCTCGCGGCTCTACCGCCGAGAGCGGGACACCCCGACAGCGGGGCGGAAGAGGATAGATCGATAGGCGAGCTGCTGGTGCGTGTTCGCAGCGTTTCCACAGCGTCCTCCTCGGTGCAGCCGCGAGGGGTGCGGTCCAGGATGGTAAAGGCACCGAGCGTGGCACCCGCTGCCGGGGCTGGCCCGGCGGGCATCAGGAGGATCCATCCCGGTCCCGAGATCGCCATGAACCCGAGGAACCTGCCTACAGCCGCCGCGAGCATGCCGCGCGCCATGCGAGGGGACGCTGTCGGCAGGACGACAGGACCCGTCTACCATCCTCAGGTACCGTGATATCGAGGTCCCTCGCGTGTGTGGCAACCGCGTTGGGTCATCGCGTCGGTCTGGACGTCCCCGTCTTCCCCGCTGATCTGACCCGCTCTTCTGACGGCATTTGGCTCGGTCTTGTTGTTCCAAGAAAATGAGATACACGGAGCTAACGAAGTAACGGCAGGAAGCTTTTACCAACCAAACTGAATAAATACGCGCGCGAACGAACGGCCGGCAGCTAGCCGGAGGCTAGCTCTCGGAGAGGCTCCTTCGGGGGTTTCGGATTTTACCGCTGCCGCGAAGAACGGTAGCTTGTTTGCGTTTAATTCGCGATTTGCATTTGCAGATAAGATTAGACTTTAAAAGGTAATGGCTGCGCGATAACCAGAGTTCATTAACGCCCGCCGCTACAATCAGATCTCATTTACTTCGCCGACGGTCAAACTTGATGAGCTGATCCCTACTGAATAGATACCACACGTTGCTCAACGTTGCGACTCACGTCCCGTTACCGAGACGAGGCGAAGCAAAGAATTTACCGAATGGACAGAACCATCCAATTTAACGTACTTTTATCTGTTTGTCTAACTCGGGAGACGCATTAAAACACGCGCGAAATACACGCCTCTCTCTCTCTCCCTTGTGCGCACGAGAGTAATGATATTTCAATTATCCTCGTGCTGACGAGAACGAGGAGATTGCTCGCGCTCCGAAATTCGTTTCCTCCGATCGAATGTAGGTCAGTCTCCTCGAGAGAGAGAGAGAGAGAGAGAGAGAGAGAGAGAGAGAGAGAGATACCGTGCGTTTCAAGGAAAATTCATGTTCGCCGAAGGAGATCCGTGCGGATCTCATTACGGACGATGCGATAATCGTCAAGCGATGACGGAAGATATCGGAAGATACCGCGCGTTTAGTAAGGAACAATGCAAGAACGCTAACAAAGTCCGGGAGAAATTAAACGCAAGTTTAATGCAGCGATTGTTACGATTTCCGATAACGTAGCTCGGCACAATGAATACCGTGTACTGCCATACAACTTCGATGAATGAAGCAGTTTACCGTACTCGATCGAACAGCGATACGATTTTTAAACGCTCCACCCACAGCGAGGCAATACTCTCGTCGTGCCTTACAGGCTCTCAAGACAACGTTACGTGTCCCTCTTCTCATTAGCCGCGATACTTTTCAAGCGAGCGTTTACAATTGTCGACGCTAGATATTTCCGTTCAGAGCTCGCTTAACATTGCGCGGAAACACCTTACTTTCCCACTCGGATCTGATCCGATTGATTCCGATAACGAGACGTGATGAGAGCGATCCGTCTCGTGCAACTTTTACGACTCAGATACAGATTTAGTAAAGAGGAATCAGGGGAAGCTTTCGGGAAGAGACTAGATTTTGGAAAGGAACTTTGGAACGGGCTTTGTTAATCTTTATTCCGATAACGTGCAAACGACATTACAGAATTACACCATGGAGAGAGAACATCGCTCGGGAGCTGATAAATGCGTCGTAATCCAAATATCCAAGTATCCGAGTAAATTAAAAACGAGGCATGGCTCCGCGATACCGCGAAAGGATTCATCGCGCGTCAATCAACGTCGAGTCCCGACGAGACCATAATCCGAATGTAATCCCGTTGGCATTTTTCTCACGGCAGGTGGACGTCTCTACGCAAGTGGATCTTCACGGTGGCTTCGGAGGCGCGGTCAACGTGGACTCGTGGGATCGTCGCGCGACTCCGCTGTACTCGCGCGAGGACATCAAGGAGCAATACTGCATCACCAGCCGGCAGCTGGACGCCGTCGAGAAGTCTGCCGGCGGCTTCTTCGGCTGTCTGTCCACGCGAGGCCCGTCGCCCTGCAGCACCACCAGGAATTCCATCTTGTCGGCGTGCGTGCGTAGCGTCCCCAGCGACGAGAACCTCTGCGACGCCCCGTATCCCCGCAGGCCCCTACAGATCATGTATCGTCAGCCTTATCCGACCTACTCCCGCGGTCTGTCGAGATACGACCTCGAGGAGGAGGCGGACTGGATCGAGAGTTCCTACTTTAGACGGCGCCCGAGATCGTTTTGCACGGTGCCCGACCCAAACAGGTGAGCGCGGAGCGCTCGGATGGATTCGATCCGATCCGAATTCTTCTCGCTTCGGCAAGTTTGGAGAATACGCCGAATACGCGATACCTTTCCAAACGTGTCGTGATGGCGTGGCGTGATTACTATCGATTACCATTCGCAATTATGCTAAAGATGCGCCTTGACGTCTTATCCTGGAACCTCCTGGCTCGTTAGGAGCGCTCCGCTTCGTTAGCAACGGCTCCCTCCGCTGCGATGTATGCGCGGAACCAACAACCGCGAAGGGCGACCCCTTGGTTCCGAGTGCTTTGGATATTCGGGGCAAATTACCCCGGCGGGACGTCGGTTTAGAATGTATCCACCGATCGATTTATCTCGGGGTAGAGACTTTAATAACGTAATTGATCGAAAGGCGCGCCGCGACCTAACGGTCGCCGTACAAACGGGAGGGAGCGAATGGCAAACGAAGGACACGAGGCCGATTATGAATTACGACGCGCGTATCGGAAAGGATTCGGAAGCGACGTACCTGCTCGTACCCGCATCGATCCGAGCGATTTTTACAGTTTTAGACAGAACCTTAGGAAAAAAAGCGGTACTAATATAGTACACGCGATGTTCCATCGGCTGTGACACGTATATAAAGCTTTCCGCGATCTCGACGGAGCATAGCATGCGCTCAGGGGTGAGTTTATTTCTGATTAGCATGAGCGGTGCTGCACCGCCCTTTTATCAGCTTTTTAAGGTCAACGAAAGGCGGTCGATTAAAAAATTATGATCGCGCGCCAACGATAACGTCGATAGCGTCGCCGTCTCGATGAGAACCTCGGTTAGCCACTGGATTACAGCGTTACTGTAATTATAAACAATACATTCCTTTGCCTTATCAAGCAGGAGCGTGGAACATTAGCGGTGTGAATTGATCGATTCCTCTTCTTCTTCTTCTTCTTCTTGTTCTTCAAGATACACGTGGGTCCCGGAGGACGAGGAATCGACGAAATTGGAGGGTCCGCGACCAGTATTACCAGCTGCCCCTCCTCCCCCCCCTCCTGCTAGCATAACGACGACAACGACGATGACGATGACGCAGGGTCCGCAAGCTTCGAAAACGAAACACGTGAGCTTCGCGAGATCCCACACCCTCACATCGTTCGAGGTACCTCCGCCGAGGAGTCCTCCGAGGCCGCATAATCCGGAACGCCTGATAGATTCGCAACCGACAATGCAGAACGCCATACTGCCATCGTCCCTGCCCTCGCACCCCTATCCTGGCGTCGAGCCCCGCGTCCTCGTACTCGGTGAGTCTCAGCGAGCGATCTTCGCATACTTCGTATCGCAAAGATTTACTCCTCCTCCCGGTTGCTGCGATTACTTGCAGTCGATGCATGACTGCTCGCTTGCTACTCCCTTTCAGAGAAACCACCGAAACGCGGTGCCATGAAGACTCAGGCGACGCAGACCGAGATACCCGCCATGTTCCGCCGGGTACTTCCGGTGACCCTCAGCCCGCGCACCATCCGTCGCGTCAAGATGGTTTCGCAGGGTGCGCAAACGAACGGTCTCTTCAACGGGAGGAAACTGACCAAGAGTTATTCGGAGGCCGGACAGTTGGGAACGCCGCTCGGTGGTGGACAGGTCGGTGCCCCGACCAAAGAGGAAACCGACCACGAGCCGCTGCACAGGACTCAAAGCGAGGAACCACCGAGATCACCCTTTCTCGTCTCAACGACGCCACCGCCGCTACTTGCTTCCTCCGTTGCCACCGTTGTCGTTGTCGAAGAGCCCTTACCCAACGGAGACATCGCGATTCCTCTCGCTGCTATTGCAAGTGTCTCGTAAAATTTTCGACAATGTGCAGCAGAAACGTGCTACCGTCCGTGCTACCCGCTTGCTTCGATAAGAGGAAGACTCACGATTAATCGTTAACCCGTTATCCGTTTCAGTCTCAGGAACATCGCAAGTCTCTCGATTTCGACGACCAGGAGATTTTTATAAATTTCAAGCCGGCGCCGGTGTCACCGGATGCTCGGGCGCTTCTCAGTCGGATCTCCGAGCCCACGCGTAGGCTTCTTCCTCTTCAGAAGACCTTCTCCGATGGCGAGATCCGAGTCGAGAGACGCGAGCTGATCGGAGAGAGCGGCGAGCCGAGTTACCCGCACACTTGCATAAGGAATCAACAGGATCCCTGGCGCAGAACTGTCAGAACACCCGTCCAGTTTTCGTCGACACCCGAGGATCTGTCCCTCCTGCGGAGTCTATCGCCCTCTCAGGAAGATCACCACGAAGAGGTGACGAAAATTCAGGCCACTCCTTTCTCCGTCGACGCGATCAAAGGTCTCAACCTAGATTGAGAAATTATATATCCTTCCCTAGGAATTCCACGAGAATCTAATACGCCGGGGTCTCTTTCGGAAAAGGAGCGTGTCGCTGGAAGACGGTGTGCAAGGTCTGCCATCGGACGACTTTACGCTTCCGAGATCACTCCCGACCTCACCCACGTCGCCGACCGCGGCAGCAGGTGCGTGAACTCGATTTGACCTTTGCTTTAGACTTCTCTGGCCGTTCGTGCATTGTCGGCCAAGGAGATATCTGCGAGATATCGATAACGAGCACGCGCGCAAGCAATTAATTATAATTAATATCTCAGCACCGCGCAGGATCTCGCAGACTCCAAAGGACGATTCGTTGCCGAGTTGCGCCCTACTGCGGGCCGCGATCTATCCGGCCGGTTTCAGTGCCACCGGGACCACCGCCATCGCCGGTACCGGGATCATCGGCCAGGTGACTTCACCGTTCGCCTCGAGCGATTCTCTGACCAACGACGTGACCAGGGACCACAGCGATGGCATATGGAACGAGTCGCAAGCGACGGTGCTCCAGGCTGACTCGTTGGCTCTACTAACGCCGTCCTCGAGGAGGAGACATCTCCTGCTTCTGCAGCATCAGCAACGTTCCTCGATGGATACCGAGGCCCTCGACGTGGAAGACGAGGTGGAGCCTTGCCCACCGAGTCCGAGGATACGTCTGGAACCTGCTACTCCGGTGCAACCCTTCACGCCAAGGTAGGCATCGATCGAGGTAGGCCTCCCAAGTTCTCCCGAAAGAGAGAGGCAGAACGTTGACGCTTCTCGATACGCGCGAGATGCAGATCTCTAAGATCTCAGAGATCCCGAAGCGGATTCAACATCGTTGAACAGAAAAGATATTTTTCTCTTGGACAATCGTTTGTTATTTACCAACTACTTTTTGCAGACGCACTTACAGAATACAAGATCTGTTACCGGCACAGTTTCAACAAATGTACTACGCAGACGACGCAGAATGTTCTTACGCGTACGATCTGTAAGATGTGCAACATTCATAACAGGCCCCGAATTCAATCTCCAAATTCAATACCTTCGATGAGTCGTCCTCTTTCTTCGCTGTATCAGTTTTTCATTTCTCTTGTTCACTTTCCCAAAATTTGTTGACACAAGTTAACGCGGTGACTCGCGCACAACCTGTAAATATATAATCTCGTAGTCTTCTCTCCCCTCTAACCTAACCTCTATAATAACCATTCGACTGGTACAAGCGCGCGTGTACGCAGCATATTCGCCTCGAATTTATCCATTTATGTATATATTCGCCACTGTCGCCATCCTCGCTCGCCCCTTTGACCTATAACTAACGCTATATTTGACCAACGTAATATTTCCTCCTCGCGATGCCGCCCTCCCTGTAGCTTGGGTCTCGCGTACGCGAGATTGCAAATTAAAACGACTCGTCTCTTCCCGATCGAATCAGCATCGAATCAGCATCCATCTTCGCGAGCAACGGCCGGCCGAGGAGCGGCTTGCGCCGCGCGAGTCCAGGCCCGCCGTTGTCACAGCCGCAGTCGCAGTCGTCCAGCGAGTTCGGTCTGAGCTTAGCGAGAACGGACTCGGGTGGCCGCACGAACACCGACCTCTCCGAGACCTCCGAGGATTACGTCACTGCCAATACTTCTACGGAAACCGGGACCACTACGGGCACGTCCGCCACGACCAGTTCCTGGTCGAGACCACCGCAGACGTCCAGCGCCGCGGCGTCGGCGCCGGCCTCGACCACTGCGACCGCCGCGGAGGGCAGTTCCTTCGAAAGCGCCAGCTCGATCTACAGTCTGGCGAGAAGCGAGGTGAGCCTCGCTCCTTGTGATTTTTCAGCGTATTCTATACGGACCAACGTCCACTTGCCAAGTGTCCTCTGTCTCCGCACTTGCGCGAAAGCGAACCTTTGCGTTTCCTCAGGCTGTCGTGGAGGAACCGTGCAGTCCACCGCCGATTCTAGAAGAAACGGAACTCGCGTTCGGATTAGAGCTACCCCCGCCGTCAATGAGATCCAGCAGTAGCAGTAGTTCGGGTAGCTACGACCTAAAAGACGCGATGGCCGATCCGAGTAACGATCTGGAGCAGATCGTTTCAGCCACAGTCGGGCACATCTCGGAGATTGAATTGGATCGAGATGTAAGCGTCCATTACGGCGGCTTAGCCTTTTATCGAGAAATTCCGCTACTAAACAGTAGCGTGATACGAAGAAAAACATGATCGACGAGATCGATCGTTCATCAATCGTTGTCTCTTCTTCTTCTCGATAGGAGGGTCATCGATCGTCGTCGGGCGGTTACGCCGAATCGCCGCCCGATCTTCGCATGTGGAGCGAGGAGGAACGTCGCCGGAAGAAGAAGACGTTCAGCCTGGATTTCCTCGGAAGCGCAAACAACGTCGAGCAACTGGAGCACAGCGCGGAGATGGTTTATCCGGACAACGTCGAGATCAGCCCGACGCCCAGCCATCGTCACAGATCGCGGAGCAAGCCAATGTCGACACGGAGTCCACACCGAAACAACAGGAAGCGAGACTCGGTGCAACAGTTGACGCAACAGCAGCAGCAGCAGCAGCAGCAGCAGCAACTACAGCAGCAGCAGCAGCAGCAGCAACAGCAACAGCAACAGCAGCAGCAGCAGCAGCAGCAGCAGCAGCAGCAGCAGCAGCAGCAGCAAGCGCTCGGTAAAAGTCCACAAAAGGAAGACTGGAGAGTAGAGCAGATCGAGGACAGTCTGCACGCACCAACGTCAGACGACTCGAGCTGCAGCCATCACTATCACATGCATCATCATCATCATCATCACCTGCACGGTGCTGCGGAGAGCGGAAGGCATCGTCGGACCAGGGAAAGTCCCAGGAGGAAGACCAGCGGTTACATCTCTACTCGGAGACGCAGCAACGAGGTGGGCAGCGCTGTGACTTGGTTGAGAATAATCGCAATCCGAAGCACGCGTATCTCAGTCTCGAATCCTTGTCTCGCAGGATAAGAACGCTGCGCTAACGGGCAGTCTACCACGAAGACGGTCTCGCGTCGCGGACGACATAGTCTGCTCCAGTCGCCTGAGTCCCGGCCGTTATCAGCGAAGTCCAGGACACAACGGTCAGCGGGCGATCGTGATGGAGGCACAGAGCACGGAGGCGAGACTGAAGGCCGTGTCAGCGGAATCCTTGAGGTCCGTCAGTCCAGGCAGCGACAGCGTCTTTTACAGCGAGAGCGCTGATCAGCCCTGCGTCTCCATCGCCGCTCTGGACGCCGCGCACTGCCATCATTGTGGCAGAGAGGTGATACATCATTTATCGCGCGACGGCTTTTCTTATCGCGATCTCCCGAAGCGGTTTCTTCGATGACGTGATTCCCTCGATAGGCTTTCTCCTCCTTTTTCCTTCGCATCTCTCACGAAATTGCATTTGCTACTCTGCTAATCCGCTTCTCATTGTTCACACGAAGAATTCCTCTCCTCGCTTGATCTAGATTTGCATCAACTTATCCCCCCCCCCCCCCCCCCCATCGCAATTCGAGTACTAGCCTTCTCAAAGTACTAGCCACATACATCGATCACGCGATGCGTGCGAAGAACACGAGAGATCACACGTACGAATGCAAAGTAGAAAGTAGGTCTCTTCCGTCTACTTCCATCTGTCTGCCTTCTTTCTCTATCGTGTGTGCCCTCCTGTTGCTCTATCCCGAGGTGTCGGAAGAGATCGTTCGACCACCGGCAGGTTTCGCGGACTCTCCGGAAGGCCACCGAACATCCTCCAAGCATGTCACGGGGCATCGGTTGTACAAGAAGTTTGACAAGAGGTACAGATCGGAAGACCGAGGCGACCGAAGGCATCGTCGCAGCAGCGCCGGTAGATCGGACATCCGAGCCAAATCGGAGGAGAGGGCCACCCCTCGGTCAGGGAGCAGAGGTTCGATCGACGACACGGCCATTGGCAGGAGAAGGCTGCAGGCTCGAAGCACCGACGCCAGCATGGAGATCCTCACGGGTGAGCTTCGTTTCCAATTAATCAGCCGGCAGCACGTGCTTTCATCGAGTTACGAGTATCTTCGTCTCTAGGGAGAGAAGACGAGGACACCTACGTGGAACCGTACACGAGCAGCGAGTGGATCTACATCGGAGATCTCGAGGAGAGTCACGTGTGGAGGAGACCCGACAGCAGAGACGGCGACGATGACGTTGCGGACAGCAACGTTCTCAAAGAGCGACGGGACTCTCAGGAATCCACGGAGAGCGAGAAGATGTTCAAGAAGAAATATCAAGCGGCCACGCATAGAATGGTGCACCGAAAAAGCAGCGGCGAGATGTATAAGAGGATACAAACCAAATGCTTCGGTAAGACGCAAACGCTACTATTCTCCCAGCCTCTGAGAGGCTGAAGCGTTTTAATTATCTCGCGTAAGATCGTCGCGTAAAATCTTTTACGCATTCACGCCCGCGCGTTCCTCCAATTGCACGACGGATAAACTTACGGCTTGCCTTTAAAAATTTAAAGCATTACGAGCAAGCATTGGAATTCTTTGAGAATTCTGAAAAATTGCAAAGTTTTTAATCCCTCTCTCGCTCTGACTCTGACGTTTGAGGAGCAAACTGCCTCAATGCCGATTCGCGCATCGTCGGAGAATGCTCTTAAATCAGCTTGCGCGGAGGCTGCGATGGATCGAATCGACGGAACGAAGAGTTACCGCGCCGAGATGGAAAGAAGAAAAGGAGAGACAAGAAGGGAGAGAGAGAGAGAGAGAGAGAGAGAGAGAGAGAGAGAGAGAGGGGGGGGGGAGAGAGACAAAGGAGAAAGAGAAGAGGCAAGAAGAGAGACGAATAAACAAGCGAATCGCAATTAGAGAGCGCCGAATAAACAAGATCGCGCTGACGTAAAAAGTTACCCAATTAGTTAGCTAATCAGAAACGACGCGTTACGCGGTCTGGATCCCACTTTCAGAGAAAGCAAGATGTTATTTGCGGGAGAGCCGGGAGAATCATGCGGCGATGCGCTTGCGGCATGACGTGTGGTCGCTCGAAAGAATGAAGAAAGGGGAGCAAGAGGGCAAGATGAAAGGGACAAAGAGAAACGGGAGAAAGAATTGGGTCGCTCGAATAGAGAACAGAAAAAGACACAGGAGTAAAGCGAGAAAGGAACGAAGGGGGGCAGGGGTGGGGGACATTCTTCCCGATTCTTTAAATAAGCGCCGCGTAATACCCCGTCGTCTAAATATAATCCAGCCGGCGAGAGCAGCCGTGGAGCGAGACGCCTTCAAGTCCGGCACGTTCGGAGAAGGAAGACAGGGAGGAGCGATCCGTGTCGAGCCGCGAGGGCGCCCAGGGGTTGAGGGGACCAGCGGGGTGGTGACTCGAAGAAGAAGCTTTTGGCCGGCCAGTCAGTGGGTCAGGGCGCCGAGTTGCATTCCACGAGGCCGCTGGCTCGGTGCTTCGGAAATTCAGCGTTTCGTACAGCCGTGTGTGTACACTCGCGAGTCCGTCGTCGAGCGCGTCTTATTTATTAGCACGCCGATCGCTCCGTGTGCAAGGAGAGGCAGGCGGGCGCGCGCGCGCGCGCGCGCGCGRGGAGGGGACGGGGGAGAAGGGAAAGGAAAGGAAAGGAAAGGAAAAGAAAAGGGAAAAAGGAGACGCGGAGCGGCGAGGAAGCTCGCGAGCGACAAGATCCGCCACCACGAGCCGCTTCGTCGACAACGAGACGATGGTGTGCGACTCCGCGGGTTCCGAGTGCACCGCGGAAGTGGACGAGGACGCGACATTGAAGCAGGCACTGGAGGAGCTGCTCAAGTGCATGCTCAGGGTCTGGTGTAGGGAGGGTCAGGCTCTGGCGAGATTTGGCGCGACGAGCACAGGTAAACGAGGAGTCGATCAAGCGGATCATTTTGCGCTTCGGCGCGAGATCGATGAAAACGGCGCGAATTCGCGAGACGCGATTGCGCGATCGCGATAACGAGACGATCGCGAGTCGACGAAAGACCGTGGAAGACTGACGCGATGAGAGAAGATTGCCGCCTGATCGTTTCGTGCCTGAGCGTGTCTCGCCGATCGCGTGTCTCGAATTGCGGCTTCGAGATCCGAGCGTTCCCATGCATCCCCCATGGTGTGCATGTGATGCACCCTCGTGATGTAGGACGCACGGTGAATCTGGCATAAATAGGATATTACACATCGCTGTGCCGCGTTGTGTCTCCGGCTGTCTATGTATAATCCGCAGCCGCTCACGATGCCATATACGAGCAAGTTGGCGCGCACGATCAAGTTGCGCTTTTTCCAGCGTCTTTCACGTTCATGATCAAAGCGAGGACTAAAAGTGCCACAAAGTGCCGCGATGGCGCGGAAATAAAAGCGGCTCGGACGCGAGTCACCGCCGTCCAACCAAGGGAAAGGGAAGGCCCTAAATATGCTCGACTACATTTGTAGCGCGCACGCTGACGCAGCGCATCGCTACAAACGGCGCCTTTTTGCACCGGACGTGTTCAGCTCTCGCGTCGCACCAACCATCTTTCTTCCGCTGCGATCCGAAACGACCGATTTGCTCGCGTGGTCGTAGCCTATCGTTGACTATCATGACAACGCGATAACCGTTCGATGCCGATAACACTTTGTGGAGCGTCCACAAAGCGCGAGAGGCTGGTACCCCTCTAAGGCATTCCCCTTCGCATTATCCTAGTCTAAATATAATTTCCGTCCATTTCCGTCCATGCGTCCATCGCGTACGATGACGGCGATGACGGAGCGTATCTTAGAAGGTACCTACCTCGGAACCGGAACCGGAGCGAGCGAGCCGGAATTACACGAGCGTTTGATCCTCGAGCGTTTCGTCACTCGCGCTACTTTGCAGAAAGCGACAAGAGGGTGATCGTGAGGCGCGAGGCCGGCGGCGAGTTTGGTTTCCGCATCCATGGCTCCAAGCCGGTGGTGGTCTCCGCCATCGAGCCGGACACGCCCGCGGAGAGTTCCGGTCTGGAGGTTGGCGACATCGTCATGTCGGTGAACGGCAGAAGCGTCATGGACGCCACGCACTCGGAGGTCGTTAGACTGGCACATTCCGGCACGGATGTCCTGGAACTCGAGGTGGCCAGAACCTGCAACGTGTTGGCGCCGCGGGTCACGCGCACGGGAGCGAAGGAAGGCGCCCCCGAGGAGGCACCCCTCTGCTCGGGTTACCTGTGGAGGAGATCCACGTGCTCGTCGAGCACGGACAAGTGGGTCCGCAGATGGTTCGCTCTTCGTCGCGACAATTGCCTGTACTGCTTCAAGACCGACTCGGTAAGTTGACGAATCCGTTGAAGAAATCCTTCAACAACGCGTGTCGCGTTTCGAGTCTCCGACAACGGAGACAGCAAAAGCAAGCAAGTCGGAGAATCCCGCGGTCAAGACGTGTTTCTCGCGACAGGACTCGCAGCCAGTGGGAGCGGTAATGCTCCTCAAGTACGACGTGGAGCAGACACCCGAATCGAGAGCGCACAGTTTCGCGATAAAGAAACGCGGCGCGCCGACCCTGCGACTCGCGGCCGATACGGAGGAAGCTGCGGCTCGATGGACCACGGTTATCCGCGAGGCTGTCGAGAGGAACGATCAGGTAGGTGTGAATCGCCACTCGTGACGAGCCAGTCGTTCGACATAACAATCCGCTCAGTGATGATTCTTCGCTCAGATCGACACCTGGCTGGACTCTTCGTTGCGAATGAGAGAGATGGCCGCGTGCGCTATCCAGAGACCGGACTGCTTCGGATATCTGAGCAAGCAGCAGGAACACGCCCGGAAAACATCCTCGCCCACCGGCTGGTCCAGGCGATACTGCGTGCTGAAGGATGCCGCGCTGTACTTTTACGACGACGCCAACGCCGACAAGGCCTTCGGCGTCGCGTGTCTGCACGGTTTCAGGGTGCACGGCACCGCACCGAGCTCCGGCGGAAGGAAGCACGCCTTTGAGCTACAACCGCCCGATCCCACGCAGAGGAGCTACATCTTTGCCACCGAATCGGAAATGGACAAGAAACGGTGAATAGTCCATCGGCATAGCGAACCGATTGCCTTGCCAATCGGCCGTCTCGTCGACATTCGCGTAGATCCGCATCGCTATTACCGATGACGCGATCATTGTTGACGATGCGAGTAACCCCGTCTCGTCTCGCCTTGTTTCAGATGGCTCGCTGCCCTCGAATATTCGATCGACCGATGGATAAAGATAGGTTGATGCGAGACAACGAACCGCCCCACGACGAATCCAACGAGTCGCAGTCAGCGAAGATCGTCCGAGAAAACGTCCTCGTCCGTACCCGTTTCCGGTTCCTAGCGTGAATCATCCGTGGCCGTCATCGTCACGCACGCTCGTGATGGATGTTGCCAAGATTTTCGTTTCGACAAGTAGCATTTTATCGAATCTCGCTCTCATCGCGCTCATTGTTGCACAGCTGATTGTAGCCGCCGATTAACAGGGACGTTTCGATTGTCAACAAATAAAAGTCAACGCCAAAAACGTTCGCAGTTTGTGTTCCATTGCGCGCCATCTGCTTCGTTCATCGTTCTAGCATCGTTCGTCTCGGCGCTTCATCTCACCATCTCATCGAATCGTTCGGGCTGCTGCTCGCGCTTCGGAGACTCAAGTTTCCCCGACTTTAGCGTGTCCTTGGAATCGAGAATCTCGATCTCGGTTCTGCTCTGGAAGCCGTTGCGTTTAGCGTAGCTAGCTCTCCCTTGACAAAATTCCATCTCCTCACGTCAGCGTTCTGACGGGCGTCGATGAAGGAAGAGCGAGAGAGAAAGACGAGAGATCGTAACGTCGAGGAATCTTCTCTTGGTCTTTCCGCGTGCGTGTTACAGCGCGATTCACGATGCATTTTTGCGAGAAGGACCGAGGATCAGGACTGAAGTCTTCAGACTCGTCGCTGAAATTCCACACGCACACGAAGACGCAGGAGTCGTCTTCGATTAGTAACAAATTGTGGCGAATCAATAGAGAGAAAGAGAGAGAGAGAGAGAGAGAGAGAGAAAGAGCGAGCGAGAGAGAGAGAGACGTTTCGCGGACATCTCGAATACGTGCCTGCCTGTACACGAGGCCATGTGTGCACGAGTTGGAATCGCCATTAACGATATCGCTGTATCCTTTACAACGGCAATCCTTTGTAACGCTCGGGAATCAGGCGAGGAACGAGACGAAGGAATATTTCGTTCCGATCATCTTCGGAACGGAAAATCGCGCGCGCAGAGAAGCGCGAGGGGGGGTTCGCCCGCTGGTCCTGCCCGCTCTTGCGACGTATGTTCACGTTTTACGGGTTTACCCTGTGGCGACCGGATTAACCGGGAGAGGCAGATGAGGAAACGAACGGACGAACAAACGGTCTCCTCGATATTCGGTATGTCTCGCGAGAAATTATCGACGCGTGCGATCGCGCCGTCCCGTGCGAGCGCCGAGGAACGCGCATAACAACGTTTCCAAGGATTTTTTATGGAGGGAACGATCAATCCTCCGTCGCACCGGAAGGACTTGGACATTGTACAATAAACCCGGCCGTTCGTTTTCTTTGAAAGAAAAACTGCCTCCAAAGACCTTCAAACGAACCGTTAGAATCGTCGAAATGTGTACCAGGATGATTTCGGAGACGCTTCGTAACGCGTTTTAACGAGGATTTTTCATTTTTGACATTTTCTCTCGAATCGTACGCGCGCGCGCGCGCGCGCGTGTGTGTGTGTGTGTGTACATAGCGCTGTCGAACCGCACCGATTATACAAGCTTGTTTGCCCTCTTTTAGACACGTTTTTTGCATCAGTGTGCATTACCGGTGTGCGTGTGCCTGTGTGCGTACGTGTGTGCCGTCTTGCTCGCGTATTGGGAATGACGAAACGACGATGCGAGAGATGTAAGAGATGTTTTTCCTGGATGGGAAAAACGCGCTGTCGGCGCGGCGCGGCGCGACTTGACAGCGTCTTGTCGATCAGAGGGACCGTCGCGGACACGAAGAAGCGGACGAGAAAAACAGGAAGACACGCAGCGGCGAGGAACCGGTGGCATACCGGCGAAAGAGTCGTTCCGGGGCGCATTGTTGCGCGCGCTCGTCGACGCGGGTCGACCAGGCCGCTTCATTAGAGCACGACACGTCCAAGCGCTTGTTGTAAGCCGGAAGGAGCCTGATGAATCGCTCAAGATCCTAGCTCTAATAAAGATTAGACGATTTAATACAATGTCCGAGCGACGCGCGTTGTTTATTTATTCCGCAATCCGGAATCGAGATCCCACTTCTCGCGCGTTTCGCGCGTTTCGCGCGACGAATAAAGCGCGTGCTTCGCCGCGAAGAGAGACACTCGGCGCGCAGAGTGCCGAGATGCGGATCGAGATCGATAAATAAATCCCTGGCCCGGCCATGGCCGTTGATAAGGAACGCTTCATCGAGGGGACTCGATCAAAGTCGATTATTAATGAAACCGCGGTAACCGCTCGTCGCCCACAGAGACCTCCGCGGGAGGAGAATCGCGATTAAGAGCGGACTGGCGGCGGGCTGCGATCGATCGTGCACATTCGCGCACGGAGAGTCAACGGTAACCGCTGAACGAATAGCTGAAAAGCCGAGATCTCAATTACGATGATCGCAATGAAATATCGCCAGTGAGATTTTTCAGAGCGAAGCGGCGCGGCACCGTCCCCGATGCGCGCAGATAAATTTCGGTCTTGCTTGGGGCGTGTTGCGCGCTTCGTCCGCGGTTGGGCCGCTGGTATCCGTTTGATAGCAGATAGCAGGCCGAACGATGCTGGTATGTTCTCATTACGCGTCGTGTAGGTATGCGGCGGCCGGTCCGTGCTCCCCCACCCACCCACCCCCCTCCCTCCCTCCCTCCCACTCTTTCACCGTGGTACTCGGAGGCTGAGAGGCTGTGCCTCCGCGTCGCCTCTCGCTCCTATGCCTCACCGTCCTCTGCATCCGTCACGCTCGCGCTCACGAACGCGCGCGCTCGGTTCTCCCTCCGCCTCTCTGCCTCTGCTCTCTTCCTCTCGTCTCGGTCGTCTCCGCTTCGCCGCCGCCGCCGCCGCCGCCGCCGCGCACCGCCTCTGTAAAGCGGGATTTCCACGAGCCGAGGGAAGAGAGAAAGGAGACGCGACCGAGCCGAAGAAAATGATAATGGGCATTATCCCGGGGGGGGGAGGGGGGAGTCGCGGGGTGCGCGATTATCCCGAAAACGCTGATGCCGAGGCGCTGCTGGTCGCGCGCTCTTGCTCGTCCAAAATTCCATGATGATTCGACGGATTCGGTGGAATCCTCGCTTAATGCTCCCTCTCTCTTTCTCCCTCTCTCTGTCTCGGCACCGTTTCTACCTCTCGTTTCGTCTTTTGGCACGACGGTGATCTCGATGATGTTGCTGTGGGCATCGCGCCGCTCCACGTCAAGAGCGGAGACGATGGTGGTGGCAATGGTACGCGTGGTGGTAAGATCGTGGCGAGTCTGGTAGTGATGGAATGAATCGCCGAGAGAGCGAGCGAGCGAGCGAGAGAGAGAGAGAGAGAGAGAGAGAGAGAGAGAGAGAGGCAGGCAAGAGGAGAGGGAACTAGTTCAGTGAACAAAACAACGCGAGAGGCAGTTGCACGCTGTAACAACGCTCCGCGGCGCTGTACTTGCCGCGGGTACTCGCGGGTACGGATGAGGGAGGAGAGCTTTAACCCCGATCCTCGGTACCTCGGTATCATACGTATCATACGCAGGAGAAAAGAACGAGTCTGAATTTTATATTAGGCCATCGGGAATACGTAGCTGCGAGCCAGGTTTAACGGGTTACGGTCGAGCCGCTCTCTCATGTCGCGCGCGCCGCGCTCGCGATCGCGACCTTTTTCCTGCTGCGAACGGTCGCTCGCGACTACCATCTCGAACGAAACGAAACATGTATCGTGGATGTAAAACATACGCGTCTGGCCTTGGACCGAAAGGAGCTTTCGTCTCGCGCTGACATCGATGCCCCCTTGATATGGCCGCGTGCGCGCTTGCTGAGGTAGTCGCCGCGCTCTATCAATCGCGGCTCGAAACAATGACGCGACGCCGTTGACGCGACGCCGCTCGCGCGTCGTTGCATCGGCAGCGCGAAAGGCTAATGCCATGTAAATATAAAGTTATCGCTCATTCAGGCGCGACTTTTTCTCACGCGAGGATAATCGAGCTGGCCTTGCACTTGGCTGGCCGACCTTTCAGGAAAACGGATGATGTCGGCGCTTCTCGTCTCTCCTCTCTCTCTCTCTCTCTCTCTCTCTCTCTCTCTCTCTCTCTCTCTCTCTCTCTGTCTCTCTTGCCCCCTCTTTTTCTTTCTTCTTTTACCGTTACGACACATCGTCCTCGCCTGAGGACCGATTCGTCAACGTTCCTCCGTGTCTTTGTCCCTTTTCAAGTGAGCGGAACACGTTGCGAAGTGAACTTGGAAAATAATCGTTCGAAGGAGATCCGAGGCCGGCTTTCTAGCGCCTCGAACTCTAGCAGCCGCGAGGAACGGCTCCGGCGCGTTCGAGAGAAGCTGACGAGCATAGAAATGCGTGCTATCAATTTCCATAGGCCGTCGCGCGCGTACTCGTTTCACGGCAGGCAGCTCCGCGACGAGAGGAGGAGACTTTACGATGCCGCGAGCGAGATACCGGCCGAATAAATCATTCGTTTCAGAAAGAGTCGTCGAGACTCGGCTTCTTACGTTGTTTCCCCTACAACGGAGGAGAAACGCACCCGAGAAGTGCGATACCGAGTGCGATAAAGTTCAGTGCGGTCGATATCGATATCGAACGGAAAGCGAGGCCGTTCACTGGACTTTGACGCGCGGATATCTTGGAATCGTGCGAGAAAGAATCGAGAAGCAATTATGGGGACACGTTCAGCCATCGCTAGCTCGATACTTTCGTTCGCTGGCCTTTTATTCCGCGCGTTATTGCATGCTCGGAATCGCGGCACGCGACTCTACGCTCGCCAATGCGCCGATGCGTGTCTCGCGCGCGATTTGGATCGTGAAAGAATTTCAGGAAGCGATTATCGTATTTCCCGAACATTCGGGAGAGAGAGAGAGAGAGAGAGAGAGAGAGAGAGAGAGAGAGAGAGAGAGATCGTCTCTCCGTCCCGGATGAAATCGTCTTCGTTCTCGTAAGGGAGAGATCGTAAGCGAGAACGATCCACCTCGCGATAAAATGAATCACGTGTCATCACATTTATTTCGCGTCGCTCGCGCACGAGAGATTCTTTTTATCCTCTGGAGGGACACATTTCTGGAGAAAACCGATTTCCAGCCGATGATTGCCGATGGTCGGAGGCAGCGCGTTGTGCGAGAGAAATTTCGAATTCATCGACGGATCCAATTGACGAACGTGTCTCGGCAATCGTAACGCGTGATTTTCGCCGCGGAAAATGTCAATGTACGACACGGTGCATCCGTCCAGGGACTGTTCCGGATCTGGTAAAAAGAGGCGACGCGAGACGAATGGAAAGAAATTGGAAAGTCGATCGCTCTAAACGCGTCTCTCTCTCTCTTTCTCTCTCTCTCTCTCTCTCTCTACAAAAGTTTCATTTTATTCAGCGCATTCACGCAAGATGCATAAGAATCGCTAATCGAAATCGCTGATCGCTAAACAGAAAGAGCATTCAGTAGCAGCAAGGGGAGCGCGTCTGACGGGGATGACGATTCATCGATGACGAACAATCGCGTCACTTGTCCCGTCCAAGTGAAGCAAATTCCGGAACCCATGAACTAGAACTGCGCTCGATCCAACGAGACGTACGTAGAGCCGAATCGATTTGCCGGTGTAAAACCGGCTGGGCGTCGGCGGCTGCTGCCAGTAGAAAGAGACGGGAAGAAAAAAAAGGAAACGCCGAAGGACAGTGGGAACGTGCGGGGAACGGTACGGGGGACGGGGTACCGAAGGGACGAAGAAGTCGAAGATGGAAGCGGAACGCGTCGAACAAGGATGAGAGCTGCTGCCGAGGGAGAGATGAAGAAGGACGGGAGAAGAGAGACGGAGACGAGGAGCGGTCGACTCGATCTCTCCGACTGCCTCTGGCTGGCGGCGGGGTGCATGGACCATACTCCCCTTTCCGCCCACCAACCGGCCGATCTCCTTCGTCAGTGCCGGCGTGGCGCGGGTTTCTCACAGGTGCGTTTACAACCTGCCTCACAGTTTTTTCATCCGCCTACCTCGCAACGCGCTCCGTGCGACGAACGCGTTCTCGTCGTTCGCTACTTTCGGCCAACTCGAGGCAGCTCGCGCTACCTCACCGCTGACTAGCCCGACGAGCGGCTCTGATCGATGGGCATTTCGAATTTTATCATCGCCCGCGAGATAACGCCGGATACGCTGGAACTGAAACGGAGCCGAGCGGCGAGTCGGACGATCGTAGCGAGGGCGCGGTGATTTCCTCGCGGTGACGTCCAGCTACCGGAATCGTCGCTCCGTCGACGCGAGCCTGCATCCTTTGGACCCAAATGCGGCCGAGCACCGAGTGCTACGCCAAGCGAGAAAATTCCACCGGCGGCGAGACCAGGTAGCACACGCATACGCACACACACACAGAGAGAGAGAGAGAGAGAGAGAGAGAGAGAGAGAGAGAGAGAGAGAGAGAGAGAGAGAGAGAGAGAGAGAGAGAGAGAGAGCAAGAGGGAGGGTACCCGGGTTCGCGCTTACGCACCTGCTCCTCATACCACGTCCCTACCTAACCTCCTGCATTCAACCTGCGCGGCATCGCCTCATAGGCACTGGTAGATAGGATACCGACAAAACCCCGCGCGACTCCCCTCCTCCTCATCCTCCTCCGCCGAGTCTCGCTTCTCGCTCCGTCTCTCGCCGTCCATTCGCCCATCTCGCTCCGACTGGCACAAGCCGGCCGGAGCCCGTCCCTGTCGCACCAAAGGCGACTCTAGAGCGAGGTAGTCACGACGCAGCATCCAGCAGCAGCGCTACTAGCGGCGGGCAAACGGAAAGACTCCCAGGCAAGTCGCCCTGGCAGATAGGTGTGCGCCGGTGTACGTCCGTCCATGAGCCGTGTATGTGATCCAACTTGCGTGGGTGTGCGCTAAGAAGGCTTACCTGGCGGCGTCCGACAACGCAGTAACCTGCGCGCTCCTTCGCGTTTCCTCCCGCAGGAAAGAGCGCCTCGCGCCTCGCGCCTCGCCTTCGCGTATTCGCTCCCGCGTGCTTGTCCCTCGTGGAATTCCGCTGTCGTTGTCGCTGTCGTTGCTCCTGCTCCTGCTCTTGCTGCTGCTGCTGCTGCTGTTGCTGCTGCTGCTGCTGCTACCGCTACTGCTGCTGCTGCTGCTGCTGCTGCTGTTGCTGCTGCTGCTGCTGCCGCTACTGCTGCTGCTGCTGCTGCTGCTGCTGTTGCTGCTGCTGCTGCTGCTGCTGTTGAGGCTGTTGTTTCTGCCGTTCCCGCTTCCGAAGCTGCTTCCGAGGGACCGACCTTGAGAGAAGCGTGTTGTCGCGCACGCGTGCGCGCTCCGTTTCGCGCTTCTCCGAGATCAAAAAGCTGGCCTCGAAAGTGCGAATACGCGATAGTGCCACGAGTGTTTATGTGTCGCGCGGAGGAAAGGGAACGGGTGACGACGACCAGAGCACGAGAGGAAATCTCGCAAAGCCTCCGTCGTTTCGGAATAGATGCATTCCTGGAGACACGACCGATGCTGATCTGGCCAACTGGATCGTCGATCGATAAGGGATTCTGGGCGGAAGAGATGCATCGGCGGCTCGCTCAGAGAAATTGAAACCGAGACTTTGGAGGATCTCGACGTCGACCTTCCCCAGGTGAGAGGGCATCCGTGCGAGCGTGATCGCCGGATCGAGGCTGCTGCCTGCTCGAGGAAAAAGAGACGGGAAAGAAAGAGAAGAAGAAAGAAAGAAAGAAAAGAAAACGTCGCGGGAGCACGACCGCGCGTCCACCTTCGCGTTGCGTCTCCGTTGCGGACGTTCGCGATTCCAACATGGCTGCTGGGACTAGCCGTGACCGTTGGGTCCGCGGAAGCCATGTTGGCAGGTGTGCTCGGGCTCCGAGATAACCAGTTCACATTCGTGAAACGCATGCGCGCGCGCCGACTGGTAGACGAGAGAATGAATGCATTACGATTGAATTATCATTTAAATTGCCGCGCGTCTCTCTCTCTCTCTCTCTCTCTCTCTCTCTCTCTCTCTCTCTCTCTCTCTCTCTCTCTCTCTCTCTCTCGCCCCTGTGATGAGCGCACCTGTAAAACAATGTACGCGCGATCTCGCAACTAAGGCGATTTCAGAGAAAAATTCCCCCTCGGACACCGCTCGCATCCGTTTCCTACGCGATTGCGAGGCTTTACGCCGATGATCGGTTCGCCCGTTGTCCCTTGCGCGTAAAACGCGCATGTTTATGACGCGTCCTGCCCTTTTTTGTCCGCAGACGTGCATTTAAATTGACGAAAGGGTAAATGGCGCGTCATCGCTTCGAAGAAACGCCGACGCGGAATGCCGCTTTGGTTTCTCGATCGCTTCCCGCATGAGGGGATGATCCTTCACGACGCTTGAGATTTACGCGAATCGCGCGAGCACGCACGCACATCAGGATTGAAATGCATTCATTCGACGATACATACGTCACACGCGCGCGCACGCATGCGCGTTCCCCGTTTAGAGGAACTTTATACGTCATGTTGTTTGAATTTCAGTCACGTAGGGAGTGCGTCACGGAAAAGCAGGGGCACGTTTATCTTTGATTTTTCGTCGGATCGCGAGTAATTCCATCCGTTTTCGTCGAGAATTCATTTGCATCGCGCAAATACAACTTTACATATTGGTGATTCGTATCGCGATATTTAAATTGCATTGTTGACGCGCGATTCCTCGTGTCACATCTGAAAACGGTATGAAATTAATCTCAGCTATATATAATAATTTGAATCTCAATTCAAATCATGTTTCATTCACGTTTCAGGTGCAATAAAAATGCCGACCGACATCGTGGTTACGTCGGCCTCGGCCACCTCGGTCTCGGAGGAGACGAGCAGAAGTCGCGACCTGGGTCTCGGACCGTCCGCAAGGTCGGCTTCCTCTTCCGCAGCTTCGTCAGCCTCCAACTCTGGCGCTGCATCCACGTCGAGAGGGTTCGATCCGTCCGGTACTCTCGCCGTTTATCACCATCATCGTCACAGCTTGGTGACCGGCCTGGGTCACGCTCATCACCGTGAATCATCGGCGTTTGTGCCGGTGGTGCCTTCGAGGTTACACCTGACGCCTTATCCGGGTGAGATGCATCCGCATCTGCCCGGACCGCCGCCTTCCTCGTCATCGACCAGCAATTCCGAGCACGAGGTCGGTCCCGAGTCCTCGGCTCGCAAAAGCTCCTCCAGTTACGAGATCATGGCCATGATGGCTGACAAGAGGAAAGAATTGGCAGCGAGGGCACTCTTGTTACCGCCGCCCCCTCTTCTCGAGCCACCCCCCGGTTATCCGGTCTTTGCCGGGCCCTTTCCCGGTAGTTCGGCGTTGTATCCTCCTGGTGGTCCGTTGGCCCATCAGCATCTGGATCGGAGACTACTCCGAGCACCGGGCAGGGCATCGAGGCCGAAGAAGCAGTTCATCTGTAAATTCTGTAACCGACAATTTACGAAATCGTACAATTTGCTCATTCACGAGAGAACTCACACCGACGAGAGGCCATATTCCTGCGACATTTGCGGCAAGGCATTCAGAAGACAGGACCATCTTAGGGACCACAGGTACGATCAGTCGAACGACGAACGTCCGTACGTGACAATCGTGATCGAAATTAATTCGTACGCTCGGCTTGTACGAAACGCAGATCCATCCGCGCGACAACGCGCGTCCCTCTCGGATGACGAGACTTCCCTCGCGGAACCTGACGCGCAGGCTTAAAAAACCGCTTAATAAACGCTAACGAAAATCGTAATTCCCTTTGCTCCCCCCTCCCCAGGTACATTCACAGTAAGGAGAAGCCCTTCAAATGCGGCGAATGCGGCAAAGGCTTCTGCCAGAGCCGCACTCTGGCGGTGCACAAGATCCTGCACATGGAGGAGTCACCGCACAAGTGTCCGGTCTGCGCGAGGAGCTTCAATCAGCGCAGCAATCTCAAGACGCATCTTCTCACGCACACGGATCACAAACCGTACGAGTGTACGTCCTGCGGTAAGGTGTTTCGTAGAAACTGCGACCTCAGGAGACACGCGTTGACCCACGCCGTGGGCGACGTTCCTCCCGAGGCGCTGGAGGAAGCGCTCAGAGACGACGACAGTCCCGAGGAGGATTGCCCGGAAGCTGGATCCTCGTCGTCCTCGTCGTCGTCCGCGACGCCGTCCGTACCTTCGGCGCCCAGCACGAGCTCATCCGGGGGATATCCTCCTCAAGGGTCCTCAGCGCCGCCATCGAGTACGAGCACGCCGCCTGCGCCGCCGCCGCCGCCGCCGCCGCCGCTTCCTCAGAGACCTCAGCTTCAGATCAGGAGAGATCTGTTGCCCTCCGTTAAACCGTCCACGGTGACGAGCGGCAATTCCGCGGCTCATTCGGTCAACCAGAACCCACCCGCCGCCCTTCCACCACCGCCCCCGCTAATTCTCACTTCTTATAGACGAAGAATCGGTTCCCCGGGTCCGTCCAGGGTGCTCTTGGAGCTTCAAGAGCGCGAGCGCGAGCGCGAGCGCGAGAGGGAACGCGAGAGGGAGCGCGAGATGGAGCAGAACCGAGAGAGAGAACGCAACAGGGAACGCGACAAGGAAGTGGCCAGATTGCCCAGAGTACCGACACCCCAGCCAATACCGCCCAGACCCACGCCAGCGCGTCAGGGCTTCACCATCGCGGACATAATGGGCCGATAGGAAGTCGGTACGAGTACGTAACGCGATTGGTCCTGACAGTTTCCAGATCGAATGGATTCGTTCAAGCGCGAGCGCGAGCGCGAGAGGGAACGCGAGAGGGAGCGCGAGATGGAGCAGAACCGAGAGAGAGAACGCAACAGGGAACGCGACAAGGAAGTGGACAGGTTGCCCAGAGTACCGACACCCCAGCCAATACCGCCCAGACCCACGCCAGCGCGTCAGGGCTTCACCATCGCGGACATAATGGGCCGATAGGAAGTCGGTACGAGTACGTAACGCGATTGGTCCTGACAGTTTCCAGATCGAATGGATTCGTTCAACGGGAGTTCGCAAACTAGACGAGAGAGAGAGAGAGATCGAGAGAGTCTTTCCGAACGATCAGCAGCTTGCCGGGAAGTCGTCTGCGCGTAAAGTTGGGGCGCGTTGACGCGCGACAAGTGTTAGTTCGACGAACGTACGTAGAAGGGAGGAAACGGATATGTTCTGGCTGCCGCCAGAAGAGAGACCCTCGTAACTCGTAAAAGACCCGTGCGTGCGTAATTCTAAAATAGTTATTAGACCACCAAGAAGAAGCTTGACCATTTCATTCCGGCGTCGTCGCGTCGCCGTGCTCGTCATCTGCGTAGCAGCGGGAGCACGCTGCTCGGACAAACAACTCGGTTGTTTCGTTTACCGTAAAGCTCCGATGAAGCTCGGGAAGCTCTTTCTTTGAAACGGGAATCGGCAAACGGTTTCCTAAGGGAATGAGACGGTTAAGTAAACGCATACCAAAAATGTGCCTTCGAAAATAGTCCGTTCGAATTGAAGGAAGGCGCACTCGCGTTTCGTCCGCGCGACGCGCGACGACGATCGCGATAACGATGCGGACCGAGGAGGAAGTTTGGGGGAATCCCCGAGAGAAGGCGAAATCGTCGGATTGTTATCGTCGCGGCCTTACTTTCTCTCGTCTCCCATCTCGGGAGACGTCGAGAGCCGTCGAGTAGATAATGCAAATTTTGTGGTCGGGTGTAACAACCTGCGCCACGGTGGCAGGTGCAATAAGCTTTTGTACCTGCTCGATCTGCGCGCGGAATACCTGCTCCTGCTTCTGCTCCCGCTTTTCCCTTCTAAAAATATCCCGACCCTACACGAATGCCATCGATATTTTTTTTACCCCATCCCCATCCCTATCCCCATCTCGCCCCCTTCCCTCTCCCCCTGTCCCCCACCCCGCTTTGCCACCGCGTCATGGGGAGGAAGCATTAATGGTCCTTTTGTGAGACCTAAAGCGTACACCGCGTTCGACCGCAGAGACGATCCTTTTGGCCTTTGCGCCGACGCACGAAGCTGCATCTTCTTTCCAGTGGATCTCAAAGAGTCCACCTCCACGAGAGCGAGCGTTGTTATATCATGGAATAGTTTATCCTTCTCGAAGTTATTGCGATATATAAATTGTATCTCTTCACTTTGTTTACGCTTGATTCGATTCGGACCGCGCGTCTCGCTCGATTGTCGGCACGTGCCTGAAAAGGAAAACCCCGGAAGGATACAAGCGAATTGGAATTAATTCCGCGAAATTATTTCTACGCTCGGAATCGTAATTACCAATGGCGTCATTTTACAATAATCTCTATTATAAATAACAGGATATTGGACTTTTGTTATATCTTAACGGAACGACGATATATGTACATACAATGCGTACGTACAATGCGTACGTACACGAACAATGTCAACGAACAATGAACGCGATTACGTTTCTCACAACGTTTTGTTTCGCTTTATTTCGCATTACTCGAAGATTACTCAAAGTCAAAGTCGTATCAGATTCGCACGCGCAATTTGCGCTCTGTATCTCTGTAAGTCTTTATCTCGTACCCAGAAATTTTCTATTTCTTGTGCGTGTCACGGAAATGCGATCGCAAAACGAAGCAAAATGTAACGGCATACGGTGGATTCCCGTTTTCAGATTTTGATTTGAAATTTATTTTCTAGAGCGATTTTAAGAGCGAAATAAAACGTTGGGACGACACGAGTCTGCGTATCTAATAACGGACACACATACACACACACACACACACACACACACACACATGTTCGCTCTATTCGGATAGTCGAATAAGAGACTATTTGCGTAATGTTTTATAATGTATAATCACGACAGTGTAATTATTACTGGTAGGTTTCTACAAATTTCCAAAGCACCCAGGGTTCATATCGTTCAATTGAAATTCAAACTACAAAGTAATCATCAACTGTATCATAGAGTCACATGTATCAGATCGGCATGTGCCCGATTTGCGATTACTTTGCGTAATTAAGAGCTTTCGGAATGGAATTGTATACGTCCAATTGGATCCAATTCAGATTGTTTAGACATCGTTAACGTTTAGCAATTTATATCTTAAGACAGAAACGTAATTCTTTATGTATATGCGTGTACGTGATAGAGAAGAGAAAATGAGATCTTGCATATATGAGAGAGAGAGAGAGAGAGCGCAGAGGGTGGCGCGGGGAGGCGCGAGAGGAGAAGTACGGAGAGAAGAGGCGCGATGAAGAGAAACGCATGCGAGAAGATGACATCCGAATGGACGTCTGCCGCGTTTGCGATATACGCTTGTATGCATAGTTATGCATACAATGTACAATATACCACGTACAATGAGAGCCGCCTGCGTCGTAAATCGCGAATGTGCGAGCGATCAATCTCCTGTTATTTTCTATGTTTTATCAAATTATACCGTACAAGTATCTATATTTTTAGATCTACATGAAAGTTAAGCAACTTTGTAAATTATATTAAGAAAGATGAAATAAAAAAAAAGATTAAAATGGCACAGTTCGATCGCACACATTTGCCCGAGTACGAAGCGCGCGAAACGGACGGTGATGGTATAACGTCGCGCAAAACTGATGCGGGTAACAGCCAATTTGCGCGGCATACTACAATACCGACCGAGCGGGCAAAGCCTCGGCCCCGAGAAGATACTTCCAGTGGTACACGGCCGATAGCAGCTAACTTATCTGCTCGCGTGAACCGCGACTCAATATAATGAGATTTAGACTAGAGGAATAGAATCGCGAATCGCGATAAACTTGATGCGCCGAGATTTAAGAGTGGCGTAAAATGGAGTAAAATATCCTTTGTTATTTCGTTACCGCGCTGGCGCGCGATTTCGTACTTACCGACTGCTGAGTATCGTTGTGCGACAAACTTCCCGTATGTTCATCTAGATGGCGCGATGGCTTTTATGCCTAAAACATTACGACCCGAATGAATAGAACCGACGTCATTACCCCGCGCGCGTGTGTTGATAAAAGAATCGCGGTAAACACGCGTGAAATTCTAAAGAGACATGAACTTGATTTTATCACGGCACAGAGTACATAGAGATAACGTAAATATTCCTAGCTTCGGGGAAACACAGCCGGCATCTAACACAGCAAAGCTGAGGAATACCTTTAAGCGACTTGACAAGCATATTGACAATGTCCACTGTGTTATCTTGATCTTTTGCGAAAAAAAGGAGCAGTTGTTTGACAGGAACCATCTATGCGGTATGATTCAAACTCGCGCTTCAAGCACAGGTAAGTGAACAAACAGAGATAAGATAGTTCTCTGCGCGACGTCCTCAAACCTCGATTCCACACATTCTTACCTTTTCCGTGGACGTGTCGCAATCCTAAAAAAAGACGAACACGATCGTGCAGCGCACTCGCGGCGTTGCTGCAACCGATTGTATATCCTTATATATACAAAATTGCATTTCTTATTTTATATTTAAATCCAACTGTCCGAGTTAGAACAAATTACGTCCGCCAACGGACGTGGGCGGAGGTCCAGCGAGGCGTTACGAGGAGTCACGCCGGCAAACATTCGTCGGAGACGAGTAAAAGACGAGGACGATCATCGAGCGAATCATTCGCGAGTGGTCGCATCGAAGAGACGATGCGGCAATCGGCAGCTTCGAACGTACGAGCTCTACGAGCGGATTCCCCAGCGCTCGCGGGCGGCTTTGCGCAGCGGGGGAGGGGCGGGGGAGAAATCTACAAACGATCTGTTCCATCCATGTCGGGCGCGGCCGTGTCGCTGCACGAATGATAAGCATCCCGTGTGCGGGCACACGAGTCGTCTTCGCCGTTCTCCGCTTCCTCGGCCTAACTCGTTGTCGGTCTCTCTGACGGCGGCGAGTTTCTGTGAAAATTTCGGCGTAACTCAAAAGCCAAGTCAAACATGGGCGTGTTTCACGAGGTGTCTCGGTAAATCCGGTGTAAAGCCGCGAAGGCAAATTCCCGCGTGAGCGTCACGCGCTTTGCTTTACGCACCGAACGCATGTACGTGCATGCGCGCGCGCGCGTGTGTGCGTACAAATGGACGCGTGTATCAACGAGTGTTTGGCCGCCTCGTATATCGAACATTCAGCGAGATTCAGCGCGATAAGAGCGAAAAGCACGAGAAATTGGACTCCATTGCGCAGAAGCTGCTTCGGCGATCGGCGATCGGTTGCCTGATTATCAATCAGCTTTCGGAGAATTTGTGGACGCACCACCGAGCAGAGAATAATCGCGCGGGATATCTACCGTGGAAGAGGTCAAGATTATGGTCGCCGACATTATGGTCGCCATAATGTTACGTCGCCCGTATATTTGCGGGCGTAGCGTTATAACGCGCGCACGTTGCATGCTTGTCCGCGGAAGGTGCGGCTTAGTTCATGATTCTTCTCGGCTTCGTCCTCGGCGCGGCGGAACTTTTCTCTCCTCGAGCTCTAAAGTAGAATCTCGCTTACGCTACAATCCTCTCCTCGCGATCGCTCACTTCAAATTTAAGTAATCTAAGTGCTCCGCTTCCCTTCGATCTTCGCATGTTTGATATTATATATGCAGCTGTCTTACTAGATGGACGCGTTCTTTAGAAAGAGAGATTCGTTCTCGACAGAGAGAGAGAAAGAGAGAGATAAACCTATAAAGATTCTCTATAAAAAAGTATTCTCTCTCTCTCTCTCCTTTTCCTCAGGAATGCGTATCGACACTGACAGCCAATGAGACACGAATAAACTGCAAACATGTCTAAATTAATCCCTGAGGTTGTAACGCTTAACGGCTTTTTCCCTGCGAAAACAAGCGCGCAGATAATAACGTGTAATAAAAGCCGGCAAATCCAGGATTGTAAGCCGCTGTATATGGCCCTCGTAAACCGAAGGAATAACAAATCATCGTAGATGACGCTGCGCGTTAGTAATGACCGTTGAACATTTTCGCACAACGTTAATCGCTCGCCACGCGCGTGCAAATTTCCGTTAGAAACGCGGAAAGAACCCGCGTTTGTTTCCGCTTTGTGTCCGCTTGATAAGATCCTAACGGATTCGGAAACGCGTACTGCCCCCCCTCCCCCTCCCCCTCCCCCTCCCCCCAGCGCATCTTCGCGAGTATAAAGGACTGTGCGATGTCGCGATGCGCTCTCAATGCCACTTCGGGGCGCAAAATTTATGCGCTCGCGAGATGGCTGCGCGAGGCGCAGCCATTAAGAGAGACACGAGAGACATTGTCGCGCGCGCGCGCGCGCGCACATAGATAGGAGCATCGCGGCCACGCCGCGGCGTATCTGCGACTTTACACCGGCGAGGAACGCGAGCGGAGCTTTGATGTGGCCGCCATCGCCGAGGCGCGCTCTTATCGCGCTCGCGCGCGCACTCGACGGATCTGGAATCTCGCGGAGTCTCGGCGAGTCTCGACGATCGGCTGCTGATCGTCCTGATCTACGAAAGTGACGCTATCTCTGCGTTGCGCGATCTCTCGATACTCGTCGCACGGGCATCGTCTCTCTTGTTTGTTACGCATCATTTTGCGAAACGCGGTAGCAACATCGTCTTGTGAGGCTCCATTAACGAAACGGAACGGACCGAACTGGCCGAGCCGTTATTCTTTTGAGCGCATTCGGGTCCCGAATCTACAACCGAGTCCTATTGACGATTTTCCTTTCGGATTACGTTATCTCCGAGATCGGCATTGACGCTTTCTCACGGCGCTGCTTGTGAGGACACTACCTGCTAATTCGGCACGACCTGCCTTGATCGGTTCTCGTTATCTCTCAGCCTGCCTGCGTGTGGCAATGTCGTTTACGGTATCGTGCCTGGGTCCTAATCTATCGGTCCGGGGCCCCCCATTTCGAAAACGAGGTGGTGTTTCTCCTTTTTTTCTCCACTACAGGCGTGACAATATTTGTCGCGGCCGACGACGACCCGAGCAATAGCGAGGACGCGCGTTATTTGCCCTCGTAACATTCCCTGTGGGATACCGTCTGTTTGCCGAGGCTTTGTTTCCGTCAGTTTCCGTTTCCTGCGCCAACACGGCGGCTTCTCTGTGATCCATCCGGTCATACGCGCGAGAGCGCGAGCGCGCGCGCGCGCGCGCGCGCGTGAGCAAGCGCACGGTCGCTTTCGTACGTCGAGATAACGCGACTCCGGTACCCGGGACACCTATGATTTCTAGCCGATTACGGTCGGCCATCTGATATCCGCGCGTGTGTTTGCCGACCACCGTTTCCATTCCGTTTCGACGCGACGTCGAAAAAGTTGGACAAACAGCGACTTTCCGGGCCCTTGCCCGGAACGAGCGAGAATCTACGTATCGAAAAGAGGAAAAGAGGGAGAGAGAGAGAGAGAGAGAGAGAGAGAGAGAGAGAGAGAGAGAACCCCGTCACGATGGAGACGGCTCGAGCGAAAATATGGCGAGATTCCGCATCACGCTCGGTTCAGCCGCGATTTATCGCGGATAATTGTTACGTCTCGATCCGCCATTTAAATCCTACCACCGATTTACCGTTTTCTTCGAGTTTCTGTTTCCATTATTCCCTCTCTCTCTCTCTCTCTCTTTCTTTCTCTCTGCTCTCCTCTCCTCTCCTCTTCACGTGCACGTTCACGAGCCTGAATCGGTGGCCACCACGACGACTCAAGTCGCCGCATGCCAAGCTCGTCGGCATCGCCTTTGTTGCCAATCGCTCCCTCGTCTTCCTCCTCTTCCTCTCATCGTCCTCCTCTTCTTCTTCTCTTCATCGTCGTCGATCGGCTCGATCGTCGTTCCCGAGGAATTTTTCCACCACTCGATCATCCGGGTGACTCGCGAGGGAGGCGATCGTCCCGTCCGGATGGGATTGTCCAATGAAGCGATACCGCGAGATCTCGATGGGCGGTGCCCGGAATCCCGGCGATGGCTCGGCGGCCCGGCGCGTTCGTAGTGGGGCCCGGCGGGGCCCGAGCCTGCGCTGCCTGGTGGGGGGATTGACATCGACTACTGTGCATTTCCCACGTGCCCTGGGAACCCCCGCGGCATCGTGTCAGCCCCCGCTCTTCACTTTTGCACGCTCCTTCCACCTCCACCTTCTCCCACACTATCTGCTTCTCATCGTCAGCGGCGAGCGTCTCTCCTTCTGTCTGCCTGTCCGTCTCGCTTTCTTTTTCTCCTTTCTCTTTCTCCTTCCTTCTCATTTCTCGCCGTACCTCTCATCTCTCTCTCTCTCCGCTCTTCTCTCTCCTCGTTCCTGCCCGCAACGTTGCGAGAGAGGAGTTTGATCGGCCGTTTCGCTCCTGCGTATCGCGTATACGCAAGATACCAAAGGGACCACGGAATTCCGTTCGTCGTTCCCGGGATCGGTAACGCGTTAGGAATTCGTCGAATGGAGAAACGTCCTCGTACGTCCGTACGTAAGAGCGAATCGATCCAAGGCCCACGGGGACCGATGGGAGGCAGAAGAAGGGAGCTTCGGTGGCTCTAGCTTTCGGATACGAGCGCTACTTTCGTAGCGTCTTTACGGCCGGAGCCGGCTACCGCGCCCCCGCGGGGGGTATCCCTTTTGGAAATGGGCGCAAGCGGAAGGAAGCGGCGGGATCTCGGTGTGCCTGAGCGGCATTCAGCAACACTTTGAGAGAGAGAGAGAGAGAGAGAGAGAGAGAGAGAGAGAGAGAGAGAGAGAGAGAGAGAGAGAGAGAGAGAGAAGAGAGTAGAGACACCGCGCGCGCAAGATTATACCAGAAGGGGTCTCGAAGCGTGGGCGAAGAGGGATGCTCTCGCCCGACGGTTACGAGGGCGGGCCCAGGCACGGCTCGGTGGTAGGGATCGGGACCCGTGGAGCGTTGAAGAGAGGGAGCAACTTGACGGAGACAGTTGGAGGGTGGGGAGGGCGGACGGGTACCGAGCGGGAGCTCAGGAAGCCGCGTCGACGAAGGATTTGTGAATAACCGCGCGCTGCTATTCGGCGACCGTGTCAGACAAGGACGCACGTAGACCCGCGCGACAAGGCGCGGGCTACTACTTGTTCCCTTCTTCGTCGGGCCTTCTCTTCATCATCGTCCTCGCTTCTTCTTCTACCGCCGTCTACCCTCTTCCCTCATTTTCCTTCTTCTGCTCCCGTTCCTCCTCCGCATCACTTCCCTCCACCACCGCCACCCTCCACCTCCACCACCCCCTCCTCCTCCGTCACCACCACCTCCTCCTCCTCCTCCTCCTCCTCCTCCGCCTCCTCCTCCTCCCTCGCCGGCCGCCTCTTTTCTACCTCTACCACCGCAACGAGGTCGAGGAAGGCACATCCTGAACGCGTTCCCCGTGGAATCGAGGGAGGCTGCCTTCACACGAACGACAACTGGTGGGTATCGGTGAGTCGGTTCGGTAGGGAGGTGTCTTCCGATCCTCCAACCAGAAGAAGCGAGAGACGACGACGACGAGGACGACGGCAACGACGAGGAGGACGAGGACAACGAAGACCGCGACGACGACGCGGACGACAACGACGACGACGACAACGACGACGACGACGACAACGAGGAGGACGACGAGGAAGAGACCTTTGGCGGTAACACACTGCGTCCTACCGTCTTCTGGTGTGCCTACCTATTCGGACTACCAGCGAACCGAGCGACCAAACGGAGCTTCAGTCGACGCCGCGCACCCAAACGGTCCAGACCTGTCAGCCCGGAAGACACGCGCAGCATCTCTTTTCGCTTTCACGAGCAAGCAACGTGCACGCGCAGACCACTACCGTACGAGACCATTATCTCGTAATTCGGCTGAAACGTATCTCGCGAGTTTCGTTTTACGTTCGCCAAAGGTTTTCTTCGCCGAGTCAGACAGCGGAAGACCTGTCCTTGCCGAGAAGAATACCGAATACCGTTGCTGCGAATCTTTATCGCTCATCTTTATCACACTTATCGGTGAGTCACAAACGAGAGACAAACAGAGAGAGAGAGAAAGAGAGGGGAGAGAGAGAGATTTTAATCGATTTAGACTTTTATGAAACGATCATTCGAAACGAATATCATTATCCAAGAGAAATTTTTATCTCTGCATCTACCCGTCTACCCGTCTATCTCTTCTTCAAAGAGATCGTACTTTGTACGATCGAGGATCAAGCGAAAGTAAATAGAATCGTACCATACCTCGGGTATGGTCTTTGACTGCGGGCAGCGACTGCCTCGAAATCAATAGGGAGAGTGCACGATGGCCAGCAGCCTGACTTTTCATTGCTCATTAAATATTCTACAGATTACTACCCCCCGCGATAACTTTACACGAGACCTCTTTCTTTCTCTCTCTTTCTCTCTCTCCCTCTCTCGATCTCTCCTTATAACGCTATAAAGTCATTCGAACAGTGAATTTTCAACAATCATGATCCACGGCGTGAAATCGTAACGATCGTTCAAGAATCATCCGCGCGCGGTACGCATAGAGTACACGAGCGAGTACATAGGACAGAGTACACAGAGTAGAGAGTACTCGATAGGGTAGGAAGGGAATCGAATTAAAGTCGAAACGTCAAATTTTTGCGTATTATACGCGGCGCGTATCAAATGATCGAAATCGGTCGGCTACGTTGTACGAGACAAGAAAAGTTGCTCGTATCGATTCGATGACGAGGACGAGGACGAGGACGATTCGAATCCCGAATTTATTTTCGATCTCGTTGCACCACGTCTTCCGATCTTTCGTGCGGCGAATGCAAGGCGGCGATCCCGTCGTCTCTCGAGCCGCGTGCCGCGAGAGATAAATCACGAAAAGCTGACGCGATAAATGATGATTCGCACGAGGCAGCTACCATTTTTCAGGAAAGTCGAGCGAGACGCGAGGCCCCGCGCTGGAGAATAAGAAACCAGAATAAGAAACGCCCTTGCGCGATCCGGGGGGGTGATGCTCGCAGCCGTTAGCATCGCGGGCGTTCGACGTCTAACGACGGAGGGAGGGTGTGGTCCCACTTGGTGGACTTCTCCGGCTGTTCGGTAGCGACTGGCCGAAAACCGGTAGTCGGCGGTAGGGCGGTGCACGGTAGCAACTCTTCTTTGGTTGGCTACCGGCCTTCTCGCTGTGGTGAGCGAACGAACGAGAGCTACCGCTCCTTCCTTTATTCCTCCATACACGCGAGAACGAGTGCACGCACTCGAGTCGAGCTTCTTGGTTGGTCGTTCTCCGTTCTTCTTCGATTGGCTCCTTGTTCCACGCACTCCGCCCTTCGTATCGCGCGACTCGGAGCGCGAGAATAAAGGGTATTCGCCGCAATTGTCCTCCTCTCGAGCCGCGCCGAGCACGACGAGCGGAGCGCCGCGGAGCGCCGCGGAGCGTTCGGCGCTCCTCTCGCCAACGAAGCTGCACGCGCGCGGAAATTTGCTCGGAATTGTAGCAGGGAGATAGGAGGGAATTTTAGCAGTGGCAGTAGAGCAGTGAGATATTCGCGATCGTTCGCGTCGGGGATCCATTCATCGATCTCTGCTCGCATACGTCGAAAATGACCAATTTGTCAGTCAACGATGATCAACCGTATCGATGAACGTTAAACGTCCAAAGCGACAGCCTGTTTCGCACGCAATCGCGCGTTTAACGCTCCGTTAAATTTATCTAGCCGTGATATCCCGTGAAATTGATTCGCGCATGAAATTAATTCTAATTACTTGAATAATCGTGCGCGCGCGGAAGGGAACGCGATTATACCGCGCGGTGATTTATCTCGTCATCACGCGTGATAGAGAATTCACTTTCGCGCCTGTTCGAAAAACGCGTCTGCGAATCTCCCTTCATGGGAGATGGTGGTGGATTCGCAAACACGGATTCGCGTCCACGCGTACTACGCATTACCATACATTATCATACGTTAAAGGAAAATATTCCAGCGCGCAAATTCGGTAAGCGATATCCGGCCGTTCATCTTTCGAGCCGAGCGAGGAAGATGGGCGCGAATATCGTCATCCGAGCGGATGGAATCTCTCTCTCGTTTTGTAATTTCGATCGAGTTATATTCAGCATTTATCGGAGTTTATCGGAGAGGAGCTGGAATCATTTATCAGCCGGTCTCGAGATTGTTTGCACGTCCTCGTCGCGGCATCGCGTGCAACATAAAGGCTGAGCGTTTACACGGCTAATGTCGTTTTCCTCGACACCCGACTCATTAACGCACGACTCATTAACTTGGCTTCGCGCAAAGTGAGAACCTGTTTCTTCCACATGTTTCCGACTCGGGTAATACAGGCGTGTATCCGCGACCTCGTAACTCTTTGACGGGATTGCCGCGTAGTAGCCGATCGCCGTATCGCTCGTTTCAGCTCGCGAGCCGAGTCGCGGCAGCTCGCGCCAGCGAAACAGCTTCGCCTGGACGGAAGCGCCTTCACTTTTCGCGCCTCCAAATACTCGCCTCTCCGTTTCTTCCCGCCTTTTCGCGTGCATTCATCTCGCCGTGCGTCCACGGCGAGAATCTGAATCAGCGTTGGATCGCGCGCGCGCGCGCGCGCGWRCAAGAGAGAGAGAGAGAGAGAGAGAGAGAATTAGAGGAGGGCGCGGCGCCTCCTCGTCGACGATGTCGCACGTATGCGCAGTTCCGATTAGGCTCCACCGCCCGTTAGCCACGCTAACCAACCGGGCTACGCCCAGGCACGCTTATTACTCATTCGGACACGCCGCTTTATCCGAGCGTGCGCGGTGTGCTTAATGCGAGCCGGTAGCGACTGGCCGAGGCTCCCGTGCGATGGCTGCGCCGTCATTCAATCCCGCGGGCTATTTTTTCTTAATACGTTTGCCCATCGACTACCATCTCCCTCTGTCTCTCGCTCTTTCTCTCCTTCGCACTTGGATGGATCGCCCTTGCATTCGCGCGGGAGAAGCTCCCCCCGCTCTGATTTCGACGGGACGGGACGCGACGCGATAAGCCGATCGAGCCTTGTCGAGCTCGTCTCTCCTCGGGAATGGGGGAAAGGGAAGGGAGGGATTCGTTTTGAAACGGATGAAACCACCGAAACAAGCGTGCGGCAAGATAAATTCCAGTCTGGGAATTGGACGAGAATCTGTAATGTTAATGAAGTTCGCTTACATCAGACTTGAAATTATTTTCAAACTTTAAGAGACGTTTCAAGGATAAGATCGGAAACTATAAGCGCGTATCCAAGCGCGGATACGAGAAAGTTGCTCCGGGTATCTTTGCTACGATTGACTCTTATGAAAATATCACCGATGCGTACTCGAGGCGCATAAGAATGACGGCAAGAAGATAACGCAAAGTATTCGCAAAGCATTCCGTTCCACGAGCGGCACCAATCTTTCCTCGGACTCGAACCGAGATTCCATCTAAAAATCCAGACGATCGAAAGCGCCGTGACAAACGAAACGTGTCATTTATCTATACATGTACATATTCGCATTTCCGGATCGCTGCCTCTGAAAATATCCTAATGATTTCACGATAAATGTAAACTATCTGTGCGGCGTACATTTAGCTAGCTCTCCTTCAGGAGCGGTACATCTCACGGTACATCGCACGAATGAAATGTACTGTGAAATGTACGAGCGAAAAGCGAGCGATACGTGAAACGTGTCCGGGGAAGGTACTTCCGAATTCGTAATCGGATTACGGGATTTGCTCTGATCGAGCAAGATATCTAGATCTTGATCTTGCGAGAGTTAGCGCCCCTGGCGCTATCTTGCTGGATCGATCGCGGCTAGCTCGTTTCAGAGTTGCCCTTTGCGTCCCGTAAGCGTGACCTGAATAAAATATGACGCGAATAATTGAAATTGGAGAGTCCCGCGAGGCGCGTCTCCACCTACGCGCACGCGCGCGCGCGCGCGCGAGTGCGCTTCGCGAGGAATGCGAAATACTTGACAAGTTGCCTCGACGTTAGCAACTCGCCGTTCGTCGATCGGCGTTCCGCGTAAATATCGTCGGATACGGGCGAGAACCTCTCGCGAACCTCGGACGATCCCTCGAGGTTCCCTCGGGCGCGCGAGTCGGATCGGAGAAATCATCGATTTCTGTGCTCTTTGCAGGCGGAGGATCCTCTCGCGACGTGGTACGAGCAGTGATCTCACTCCCAGGAGTCAACCAGTGCTGCTCGGGACTAGCTTTGCGCGGGAGGAGAAGAGCGAGTCGAGAAGCGACAGAGTCGAGAGAGAGAGAGAGAGAGAGAGAGAGAGAGGGAGAGAGAGAGAGGGAGAGAGAGAGGGGGGAGAGGGAGTGAGAAAGAGAAACGAATAAGGAGAGAGAAAGCGTCCGCGTGCGAAACAAAGAGACAGAGAGAGAGAGAGAGAGAGAGAGAGAGAGAGAGAGAGAGAGAGAGAGAGAGAGAGAGAGAGAGAGAGAGAGAGAGAGAGAGAGAGA
>JAHMML010000052.1:134905-147405 GCA_020341155.1 Eciton burchellii | reverse complement strand
TATATATATATATATATATATATATATATTATTATCATAATGTATATCAATGTCCATGCTTGTATCGCTAGCTTTAAACAAACGAGACAGCCCGATTCGCGTTCTTTATTCCTCAAGAGAGAGACGAGACAACGCGTGTCGGCTTCACGTGTGCTTTTCGTAAATTGCATTGTACCAGTGGTAAAACCACTCCACTTTACCGGGTTATGAATAAATCCGCCAATTTCTGAAAGCGATATCACCGGCCTTGTTTCCATCGATCCATTCCCTGCGATGCGACGCGATCGCGCCGCGATCAGAGAATTCTTCTCCTCCGATGCACAATCAGCGAACAATTTTCCACGAGTCCGATTTCGGATTCGGATTCGCAATTGCTGATCGCAGTTCACGAGTCTGTCGCGAATCTGTTGCCTGTCACTTTCCACGTCCGTCATGAAATGCGAAACGCGCTGTAACACGCCAGACAATCAATTTGTATCTCGTTCGAGGTGCGAGCCGTATGATGACTCAATAGCAGAATCGTTGTCGGGATAATTCATTCCTGGACATGATTCGGTCGTTACGCAAATCACAGCGAATTAAGCGGCAGCCAACAAGACGAAGAGGGAAGAGCCGGAGAGGAGCAGCGCTCCTGATCAAGATGGATCTCCCGCGGACGCGAAACGCTGGACCGTACCAAGCCAAGTTCTTCTTCGTCACGAAATACGCAACGAAATCGAGGACGAAATCAACGAGCCGATTGTTGCGAGAGACAATAATGACAATAAATTATTAAACGTTTAAAAATTGTGCCTCTTATACACGTATGCGACGTATCATGCGACGAGTCATCATGCGTGACTCGGAGAGAGAACGCATTATTAAAGGAACATGCCGTTTTTATGCCGGCCTCGATGTACGGCCTCCTCCATCGAAGGGAGGATTCTTCTATTCGCGCACTCCTCGCGCAGTAATCGCACGTTCAACGAGCTCGAGGAATTCGAAACCGTATTCCACGAGCGAATGAGATTTGCACGCGGAGCATCCTGTTCACTTTATGTTGTGGCTGGAAGCTGCTCTCACCTCCTGGGGCAAAAGTCGTGAGCTGAATGTCACGGTGATTGAATACGACCCACTGATGTGGTTCCCGTCTGTACTGATGTACAGACAGTGCTGTTGCTTTTCCGCGGAGCCCCCTCTATGCCCGAGTGAATGCCTCAGCCGCGAATCCAAAGATACGATGATCCCTTTCGATGATGAGAGAACGACTCGATCAACGCCCGCTACGCGTGCGAAAAATATTCCGCTAACGCTCAAGGTTTCTTTTGCAAGAGCAACATTGTAGATCAAGGGACATTGTTCGAGCATCGTTCCCAAGCTCGTATCTCGAGTACTCGAGTACTCGACGAAATCTCCAGCTGGCTTTCCAGGCTAGCGGCTCTCCCAGTGGCATTTCATGGGATCGACTCGTCGTCGCTCGCTCCAACGGGCTTACGAGCAGGTACGCAACTGATAAAGAGCCGCCTCGCGTCTACGAATGCGTTTCTATACACTCGGTTATGGGCGTGTGTGTCGAGCTAGCGGGCAGAAGCTTCCCATGGAACTCTCACCTCCGCGGGCGGAAAGTGAACTTCGCGGCCGACGACGTCGAGCAGTCGTGCAGTCGCCGCCGCCGCCGCCGCCCCGCGATCTTTTTCTTCGGGTGAAAGGTTGGCGAAAAACGCCAATGACGGCAGCCGCTGCTACTGCAGTAGCCTCAATGCCACGAATCGCTTTCACCGTGGAGGGGATGATATTTTCCCAATGCTTTGTTTTACGAGAGCAACGATACCGACACCGCGACACCGCGAGGAAGCAACAGCAACGTCGATCGCTGTCGCTCGATTACGCGTCACCGTAACGACGATGACGACGACGACGACGACGACGACGACGATGACAATTACACGGGAAAAGCGACAATATCAATCGCACGTGGACTCTCAAGGACTCCCGAGTCGTTATCAAACACGAACACGCGTTTGTCCACGAAACTTTTTCCTTTCCGCGACGGAATTAGCAGCGCTCGCTGACACGAGCACACGGTTAATCGATAAAAGTGAGAGAGTGAGAGAGAGAGAGAGAGAGAGAGAGAGAGAGAGAGACAGATGGAACGAGATTCGCGCGAGCGATCGTTACGCATATAAAATTACGATAAAATCTGTATTTTATCGTATAGCCGACGATTCCTCTTTGGCGTCTCGATAAAAATAGAATCGACGAATCAATAGAAAAGCGTTAAAACGCGTCAACTATCGCTAAAGCGGTCACGGTACTGGCCTCGAGAAGGTCAAAACCATTGGTTCGGCCTCCTTCGGCCGCTACCGCGTTGACCTTTCGCATCAATAGCCTTGTAATGTTGCAACGTGTCACCTTCAGCCGCCTGCCGGCGGATGGTGGAGAGAATCGGGAGAGAGAAGAGAACAAGTCCGCGAAGATCCGCCAACTTTGCACTCCTTCTCTCGCCTACGGGCGCGAGTCGTCGGAGTCGGCGGCGAACCGGCGAGCCGGCGAGTCGCTCTCGCGCGGTGCGCGCGAGCCCGTAGGATCGGCCTGACCCATAAATCAGTCTGAAATAATGCTGCCCCCGCATGGAACGTGTGCGCGCGAGCGCGTTTGAACGAGCGAGCGATAAAATAAATCTTCAATACTGGTGGATACTAATGGATACCTTGTATGTAACGGCGGTGGTCTTGTTTTCTCTTCTGTTGTAGATGTGGGTGGCGGTGAGCGGGAGCTCTGAACCTCCTGCACCTTCACGCATGCACAAAATCACACGTACCGACGACAACGTAACAACAACAACAACAACAACAACAACATAAACAACAATAGCACGACGTACATATCAAGCACGACAGTAACAAGCAACAACGACAGATCGCAACTACCTACCACGAACACGACAGATTACAACCACGCACTCTCATTTCATGACCCATGAGCACTTTTCCCCCTGATCGCGATCATCGAGAGCGCGATCAACGATTCTGTACCGCCACCACAGAAAGCCCCGGCATGCGTATTCTTCTTCTTCTTCTTCTTCTTCTTCTTCTTCTTCTTCTTCTTCTTCTTCTTCCTCTTGTTCTTCCTCTCGCACTCTCTCTTCTCATTCTTCCACATCTGCCTATTCCTGCCTATCTCGTCTCTTCACTGTGTCTGCGACTTTTACTACCCTCGCTACGACTTCTTCATCGTCGGCTATCTCTTGTACTAACACACGGCGCGCACGGATCCCACGGCTCTAACGAGGCGGCGGGGAATGATTGATAGATAGGAAGGGAATTGAAGGTGTGAGAGAGGGGTTCTTCCAGAAAATGTACTTTCCTCATCTTCCGATTTCGACCATCTCTGTTCCAGGAGCATACACTCTGTTCCCTACAAGGGCTCCAACGGCTACTCAAATGGCTATTCGAATGGCTACTCTAGGTATTAGAAGCCATCCGGCCAACTACTATCCTAAACTCCCGTAGTATACGCGTTTCTCTTTCTCTTTGTCGAATTTATTCTAACTACCGATCGGATTCTTCCCTTCGAGCTCCTTCCTCTGAGTCTGGCACCGACGATGGCTCGCCGCAGCTCGTCGTCGATTGCAAGGGGAACCGCGCCAACTCTCCAGTCGAGATTCGCGTCATCACCACCTGCCTGATCGCCACCTCGCCACCTCTGTCACTCGTCCTCGCGCTTAGTTTGTCCCTCCTGCTTTCGCCATTTTTTTTCCGCTTATTCGCCCTCGTGTCTCATTCGCCCCCTCCTCCCCCTCCCCCCTCCCCCGTCCCCCTCCCCTGTCCCGAGCCTACACCCAGACGTCAGCCACATCAGTCAGAGGAATCTTCGATGCACGACACGAAGCACCGAGCACCACCGAGGATAAGCGGGAGAAGCGGGATCCGGAAGTACAACGACGTGATCGTGATCGTCGTTGACCTCCGTCGTTGACGGGTCGCTCCGTTGACGATTCGTAAATTCGTCACACCGTCGCCGAATGGACGACACGGACGTGTCTCTTGCGAAAAATGCATTCGATTCGAATATGCAACCTCTCCTCAAGATACCATCGACGTCGATGACGTCGTTCGTCGGCCGCCGTCGCGCGTAGCCCGTCGCGCGAAGCCCGATTAGGATTCGGGGGATTCAACGAAACACGTTCTCCAATGTCAGCAGGAAAGAGAGACGTTACCGTGCCGTTGTCCGGGCCGAGCGTAACCAAGCCGTTTAGCCATCGGTGTCCCACAGATATCTGTGTCCGATCCGATATCTTTTCCGTCCGAGAGATATGTCTTGCTCTGTCTTAAGTATTCCAGACTACAGATCGGAGACTCGCGGCAAGAGAGACGCGCGCCGCATCTCGCAACGGAAGAGGAAGGCCGCTTTCCGGCTTCGCGAGATCAAGCCGAGAGCAAGATCCAAGATCCAGAAGGGGCGACCAGAAGAGGAAGAGGGAGGTCATCTCCGGATCCATCGGATCCATCGGATCCATCTTCTACGCCGCCGCGCCTCTACGAGCGCGTCCGCTCCTCGCAAGCTCCTCCGGGCTAACGTCCCAAATTGGACTACGTAATAACCTGCTAGCTCTCTTCGCGGCGGTCGGAAGATGCGCCGTTCGCTTGCTCCTCGTGCTACCGTGAACCACGCCCAGGCCCGGAGCGACGTCTTCCTGGCAACCTACCACCTGGCAATCAGCCGCGGAGAGCTACTCGGCTTCCTCCTCGGAACATCCGCGCGTGATGCATCGCGCGAAGGAGGAGAATCGTCGCCGAGACAGGACCGACCACCGGCGACCTTGGGGCGTCCACGTGGTGGACGCGACGTGGTGGACCCGCGCGCTGCGGTAGGACCGACCAGCGAGCCGATACCAGTCAGCTGAGATCGGTTTCCAGTGGGTGAACCTTCGGCGAGGTGTCTCTTTCATTCCGCCCGAGACGCCGCGACGTTCCACTCGACTGGAATAAAGATCGCCTGTTATTCTTAACGTCGATCGTATCTTTCGTCGTTCTTGTCTTCTCTTTGTGTCATTCGGCTTTTTCTCTTATTTATGCCAGCCTGAGCCGCGCGATCGGCGTAAAGTCTTCGAAATCCGGCCGGGAGAGCATTCCGCGAGCGATGAAGCGATCGGCTGTCGCGCCCGGAGGGTGTCGAGATGCTCGAGAAGGTGATTCCTTCTCTCGCTCGCCGAGCGCGACTAATTTCGAGCGCGAAAGCGCGAGCGGCGAGCGCGAGCGGCGAGCGACGAGCGGCGAGCGGCGAGCCGAATCGTCGCGTTCCGTTTACGCGTTTACGCGTACGGCGGGAATTTCCATCTTCTTCTTCTCTTCTCTTTCCTTTCTTTTTTTTTCTTTCTCTCTTTTTTTCCTTCCTTCTGGAAAAGACGGTAGGAAGATGAAACGCGGGACTCGCGATCCTCGTTAAATCTTTAAAATATGCCTTCCTTTCGGGCCATCGCGCTTTGGATCGCGTTTCTTCTCCACTTGTCCACTTCAGGTTCGCAACCTGCGTTTCGCGCCGCGTTGCCTACCCTCTTTTTCCAACCCTTCCAACCTTCCAACGCGATATCTGTGCGTGTTTATTACGCGGATTTAAACACGAGTCTAACGGAGTCTTATTATAATCAGATTCGATAATCAATCGTTGTCTTTTTTCTTTCCTCTCTCTCTCTCTCTCTCTCTCTCTCTCTCTCTCTCTCACTCTCTCTCTCTCTCTCTCACTCTCTTTCTTTTCTTCCTTTTTTCCTTTTCTCCTTTTCTTTCTTTCTTTTTCTTTTTTTTTTTTTTTTTTTTTTTTTCCCGTTTCATTCAATCCATCCCGATCGCTTTCCGACCCGGCTATCGCGCTCGGGTTCGTCGTGATACATTGTAAAGAATGTATGTGTATTACTTTGTATTAAATTTAATATATTTGACGGCATATATTTTGGCATACGTATGGCATATATATATGGCAAACTGTGTACATTAAAAGGAGGGAAAAATATTTGGATTTCTATGTTAACGAAGAGTTTAGAAATTTGCGCGCGGCTGTTTCCGAGATATCATATTTATATATAAGATCATGTCGTATACGACGTGATCTTTCTCGACGAGATCCTTCTTAGCCACGCTATTCTTCACCCTAACGCAAGAGCGCGAAACATTTGCAAGCAACGACGAGACGGCGCGAGTTCTCGCTACGGCGTCTCGAGGCTATCGAGAAGCGCCGTTTAGCGAGATATTCGCGCGAAATGGATGGATCACGAACGGATTTAAAGTCCGTACGTAAAGAGGACTCATAGCTTCGGTAGCAGACAGAATTTTATCCTATCTTGTTTTATCTAGCTTCGTCTTAATCCTCTTATTAATCCTCTTTTAGTTGAAAACGAGACCGCGGTCGTACTTTGTACATAGCTTAGATGCGTATCGCTGCGTCTTTTAATAATATTAATATTATTCTTATCCGTATTCGTATTCGTATTCGTATTCGTATTCGTATTCGCATTAATTATTATTATTAATTATTATTTTATAAATTTTATCGACGTAGCGCTTAGTCATTCCGTATTGTAGCTGCCGATAGGCCTCACGAGCGTAGAGCTGCATTCCGTACAAGATAGGAGTGATATATGTAATGATGTTATTTTATATATTAATATTAAAATTATTACATTATGTCATGTTATATATTATATATTTATATATATATATATATGTATGTATATATATATATGTGTGTGTGTGTATATATATATATATATATATATATATATATTATTATCATAATGTATATCAATGTCCATGCTTGTATCGCTAGCTTTAAACAAACGAGACAGCCCGATTCGCGTTCTTTATTCCTCAAGAGAGAGACGAGACAACGCGTGTCGGCTTCACGTGTGCTTTTCGTAAATTGCATTGTACCAGTGGTAAAACCACTCCACTTTACCGGGTTATGAATAAATCCGCCAATTTCTGAAAGCGATATCACCGGCCTTGTTTCCATCGATCCATTCCCTGCGATGCGACGCGATCGCGCCGCGATCAGAGAATTCTTCTCCTCCGATGCACAATCAGCGAACAATTTTCCACGAGTCCGATTTCGGATTCGGATTCGCAATTGCTGATCGCAGTTCACGAGTCTGTCGCGAATCTGTTGCCTGTCACTTTCCACGTCCGTCATGAAATGCGAAACGCGCTGTAACACGCCAGACAATCAATTTGTATCTCGTTCGAGGTGCGAGCCGTATGATGACTCAATAGCAGAATCGTTGTCGGGATAATTCATTCCTGGACATGATTCGGTCGTTACGCAAATCACAGCGAATTAAGCGGCAGCCAACAAGACGAAGAGGGAAGAGCCGGAGAGGAGCAGCGCTCCTGATCAAGATGGATCTCCCGCGGACGCGAAACGCTGGACCGTACCAAGCCAAGTTCTTCTTCGTCACGAAATACGCAACGAAATCGAGGACGAAATCAACGAGCCGATTGTTGCGAGAGACAATAATGACAATAAATTATTAAACGTTTAAAAATTGTGCCTCTTATACACGTATGCGACGTATCATGCGACGAGTCATCATGCGTGACTCGGAGAGAGAACGCATTATTAAAGGAACATGCCGTTTTTATGCCGGCCTCGATGTACGGCCTCCTCCATCGAAGGGAGGATTCTTCTATTCGCGCACTCCTCGCGCAGTAATCGCACGTTCAACGAGCTCGAGGAATTCGAAACCGTATTCCACGAGCGAATGAGATTTGCACGCGGAGCATCCTGTTCACTTTATGTTGTGGCTGGAAGCTGCTCTCACCTCCTGGGGCAAAAGTCGTGAGCTGAATGTCACGGTGATTGAATACGACCCACTGATGTGGTTCCCGTCTGTACTGATGTACAGACAGTGCTGTTGCTTTTCCGCGGAGCCCCCTCTATGCCCGAGTGAATGCCTCAGCCGCGAATCCAAAGATACGATGATCCCTTTCGATGATGAGAGAACGACTCGATCAACGCCCGCTACGCGTGCGAAAAATATTCCGCTAACGCTCAAGGTTTCTTTTGCAAGAGCAACATTGTAGATCAAGGGACATTGTTCGAGCATCGTTCCCAAGCTCGTATCTCGAGTACTCGAGTACTCGACGAAATCTCCAGCTGGCTTTCCAGGCTAGCGGCTCTCCCAGTGGCATTTCATGGGATCGACTCGTCGTCGCTCGCTCCAACGGGCTTACGAGCAGGTACGCAACTGATAAAGAGCCGCCTCGCGTCTACGAATGCGTTTCTATACACTCGGTTATGGGCGTGTGTGTCGAGCTAGCGGGCAGAAGCTTCCCATGGAACTCTCACCTCCGCGGGCGGAAAGTGAACTTCGCGGCCGACGACGTCGAGCAGTCGTGCAGTCGCCGCCGCCGCCGCCGCCCCGCGATCTTTTTCTTCGGGTGAAAGGTTGGCGAAAAACGCCAATGACGGCAGCCGCTGCTACTGCAGTAGCCTCAATGCCACGAATCGCTTTCACCGTGGAGGGGATGATATTTTCCCAATGCTTTGTTTTACGAGAGCAACGATACCGACACCGCGACACCGCGAGGAAGCAACAGCAACGTCGATCGCTGTCGCTCGATTACGCGTCACCGTAACGACGATGACGACGACGACGACGACGACGACGACGATGACAATTACACGGGAAAAGCGACAATATCAATCGCACGTGGACTCTCAAGGACTCCCGAGTCGTTATCAAACACGAACACGCGTTTGTCCACGAAACTTTTTCCTTTCCGCGACGGAATTAGCAGCGCTCGCTGACACGAGCACACGGTTAATCGATAAAAGTGAGAGAGTGAGAGAGAGAGAGAGAGAGAGAGACGAGGTCGTGCAGACACAGAATACAGGTACGCGCGCAATTACGTTTACGATACGAAATGTTATTAAGCGCGTTGAATCGCAAATTGAAGGAAAAAGAAAAAAAAATGAGAGATACGCGCGAGAGAATAAAATGAAAGACGGCTACGGTGTGAAAGCAACCGCGATTGCGATTGTGGTAGCAAAAGGTGAATTCCTAAAGGTTAAGTGGGTTACTATCGCTAAATCATTATAACGCGGATAAAGAGTGGGATAGAGAGGAGATTAAAGTCGTAAGATGTGTGTGAAAGTCGCGCGGACATACACAATAACGAGCAACAATAACAGCAACGAAGCGCGTTTCCGCGCATTCGCGAGAGGAAGGAAATGGACGGGGCGCAAACAAGACGTTTGCTGCACCGTCGCGAACGCTGAACGCGTCAATGGAAACGGGAAACTGAGCAATTGCGCGTGTTTGCAGAAGAAACGAGAAAAGCCGCCGCTGCCGCTCGCGGAGCCGAAGAGACGAAGAAGGGCGGTATCGCGTTGCGAGCGGCGGGACGGCATCGAATGCCGTCTAAAGGTTACTACCGCATCTTGGCCGCGTCAAACTACCAGCTAGATTAGTCTCCCTTGGGCGAGCACGAGGTGTACGTTGCCCGACTAAGAGACTCCGTCTCTGTCAGACTCGCTCTCGTACACGTTTCGCGACGCGCGCGGTAAGCGCGTCCGTATCGCTAGGCGGTAGGTTGCTAGGTAGGTAGGTCGGTTGGTCGCTCGCTAGATATATTAAACGATCCAATCCTCCCGCGCCCTCTTGCTCCCTCCTCGCTCGATCGTGCTCGCACTCGCGCACGCACGCTCCCCGGCTATCGCCCTCTCTCTCTCTCCCTCTCTCTCTCTCTCTCTCTCTCTCTCTCTCTCCCCTGTCGCCGATACTCCTCGCTGGCGCGGCTTCCAAGATCTGTGGGAGCGCCTTTCACCTAATTGTTGGCACAATATGTGAAGACGAAGCCACCACGGTTCCCATCGACTTCTGGAGATGATGCTCCGCGACTCGTGGCGCCCGCTGAGACGCAGTCGCCATCCGGACTCGAGAGGTCGATCGGGATCGCTTGCAACCGGAGGGGATTAGGCGATGCTACAAGTAGTAGGTAGGATGATAGCGCGTAAGAGGTCATCTCTCGCGAACGGCGAGGCTCTCCTAGCGATACGTACAGTCTTGTCAGTGATCTTTGCACGGGGACTGCTTCAACGTTTGTTTTTAGGCACGCGCAATTTCCCTCGTACACTATGTATATTTAGATAATTTCCGCGTACTCGTAGTCACGTAATCACCGCGAGCAATCTTCCGCCGAGCAAGCCGGCGATGAGAAATTACAGACATTTTTTTTGACGATGCGTCAAAGCGACGCTCTCTCGGCTACCTCTCGGCAGAACAATGAAGATTCCCCCGATTCTTCCCCCCTCCCCCCGCCTCGCCCGACTCCTCTCGCTCCTCGCGTTTCCTTCGCGGAGATCTGGAACGAGCGGATCTGGATAAAAATGGCAGTGTTCTCACGCGACAATCGTGGCACGCGGTGGCCGACCTGAGCGATCTCGAGCGCGAAAACGATACTCCTCCACATCGAACTGCTGCCCACGGGGAAGAGGAAGAACGGAGCGTGACGGCGATGGCGATGCGTCCGCCATGAGGACAACGACGACGACGACGACGACGACGACGACGACGACCGAGTCTTCCGTTGCCCCCCTTCGGCGATTCGCCACGATCTATAAATTACGAGACAAGAGCCACCTCCGCCGACGCGAGCGAGGTCCCGTTGTGACTCACACCGGTGACCGAAGTTTGCGCTCGCGCGCGCGAGCGCGGGCCCGGGCGCGGGCGCGGGCGCCGCGCCGCGCCGTGCCGAAGAAGAAGAGACTGCACCGCGCGCTGCCGTTGTTGCTGCCGTTGCTGCTACAGCGGGATTCAACAATAACGATTATTTATGCCGGCGGTGCATCGACGGTGACGTTTTAACGTTCCTTCCCCACCGCGAGATGAACGGTCCGTGCGATCGGTTGGTTCCCGCGCAGCTCGCACGAGTTACGGCACGGTGGGGAAATTACGGCCCTCATTCGCGCAATTAATTCCAGGTGACGAAGCGAACCTGTTGCCGCGACCGACCTCCCCTCCCCTCCCCGCCCTGCCCCCCCGATCGTAGATCGGCGATTAGGTCGCCGAAAAGCTGAGAGACTTGAGAGACGAGACGACGACAACGCGGACTCTGGAAAGCCGTTCGCTAACATAACGTTAGCCGTACGTACGGCAAGGTGTCGAGGTTCAATCTCGGTGTCGGTTCCTCTCATCCTTTCTCTTTCCAGACCGCCCACGTATCCGCGTAGCGGTTGAAAAAAATGGACGGGCGCGTAAAGTCGCGCGCTACTTTCTTGCCGCTACTCGACATCGCTCGCGAGATCGCGATATTCCCGCGCTACTCGCGGGACCGACAACGGTATCCGACCGACTATCCGCTAGAGTACCGAGTACCGGATGTACTTTTGACAAAGTTGCAAAGGCCTAGGGGCGATCTCACGAGGAATCGATTCCGAATCGATTAAAATCGAGGGACAATCGAGACGATAGACGCCGCGATCGGCGCTGAATCACCGTTGAATCGCCAGAGGAGTCGACGGATCCCGAGAAACGAACGGCCGATCGATAAATCCGCAATAGCGCGGACAGATTCGGCGCGCGAGACCGTCTACACGCCGCGCGCTATCCGCGGCTCTGATCTGGCCTCGTCATCGGGGAATGTGGGAGTGGTGTCGACGAGGGATCATCCCGAGCGCGTTCCCTCTGGAACGAGAGGGAAGATCGGTGACAGCTGATCGGAGGGGTGTAAAGTCACAAAGGGGCGTGAAAGTTTATCGCGCGCTAGCCTTCGCTCCGCCGTCCCGTCCGTCAACGTGGCATGACGATCGACTCGCGTGGAAGCAGCTCTCGAGATTGCTCGTTAATCGTAGCACCGTATCGCCAACGACGACGACGACGACGACGACGACGACGACGACGACGACGACGAAGGAAGGAACCGCTCGCGCGGTTCGTATCCTACGCGGGGAAGGAGGAGACAATCACTCCCAGACGAGACACCGCGCGCGTGCTTCCTCGACAGAGAGAGAGAGAGAGAGAGAGAGAGAAAAAGAGGAAAGCGAGAAGCACGTCTCCCGCACGTATGACTCAGAGGTATTCGGAGTTCCAGAACGATCCGTTCCCGTTTCCAGCCGTTTCGGCTCCAAGTACGGTTCCGTAGCTGCTCATTGGCCCCCGTGGAGGTACCGGGCCAACCGCGTCCCATTATCCCATGCTAATTCACCGGCTGCGGCTGTCATTGCCTCGAGGCGAGGACTGACAAGTAACACCTCTCGGCTCGTGTTCTCCGAGAACCGTAGGAGTGTCTCCTCTCTCGCTCTCCCCCCCGTAACCCCGTCGTCGTTCCTCTCCACTCGTCACTCGTCATTGGTCGTCCCGCTGGGGGCTTCTCTCTTTCTGCATTTTCTCTCTCTGCCGTTTCTCTCCGTCCGTTCGTTCGGACGACCGAGACGACCGAGTATCACTTTCTCTTTCTCAGTTGGTACGCTCCCCGTCCAACGCGGGGTCCGCACCACCACCACCACTACCACCACCACCACCACCA
>JAHMML010000052.1:124018-134590 GCA_020341155.1 Eciton burchellii | reverse complement strand
CACCACCACCACCACCACCACCACCACCATCATCGCCACCATCGCCACCATTGCCACCATCGCCACCATCACCACTACCACCCCGCGCGAGCGCTAGCGCGAGCATGAGCGAGCGCTATCCGCACCCCGCGCCGGGCCCTCCCCCTTAGTGAGCGCGCACACTCCCGTGGCGACCGAAAATCAACTCGTCATGCTCGCTTCATTTTCTGCCCGACGTAAAACAGCCATTTGTTAGGTCGTGTCAAGCCCGCAAGACCGTCCGCGGGGTGTCCCGTTTCTTGTCTCTCTACGAATGGCATATCGATTGGCGATTCATGCCCGATCGACGCCCGATAATAAATATCCGAGAGCTAGAACGCCCGGTATAACGCCCGGGCCCCGAGAGGAGCCGGGGAGCCCTCCCCAGCCGTCCCCCTCTCGGTCTCGCGCGGTCCTCCCGGGCCCCGAACCCGGGCCCCCTCCTCCCGCCCGCGCGTATTAATAAGCAGCGCGATGCCCGGACACGCGCGCCCGCGAGGGACCTCGCGACGCTAGTAACGAGAACATAAATTTCTTCAGCAACGATCGCCGGAGTGCCGCCGAGACGTTTATCTCTACTTACGTTGTCGTTATATCGCCGCCGCCGCCGCCACCACCCCTCCCCCCACCCCCACCCACCCCTCCCAACATTGATCGTCGGCGGAAATTAACGCGTTGCGCAACTTTATCTGTCGTTTCATCGACAGCCGTTGCCGCCGAAATTTAGGAGTCGCCGGCGCGCCTCCTCTCGATTACGATCGATCGCCGCCGCTGCTGCTGCTGCTGCTGCTGCTGCTGCTGCTGGTCGCGTGCTCGAGTCAGTCCTCTCGAGCGATCTCGATTTCGAGATCGGGGACAGCTTCGGGTCCTCCGGAATTTTCGACCTCCAACGATCGGGAAGCCGGATACTCGCTCTTCCGCGCGCGCGCGCGCGCGCGCGTGCGTGCACGTTCGCCCCGGAATCGGACAGCCGATGCTCGCGCGCTCGTATTTGTTTCGTGAAATTTCACTATGTGTGTCCAGAACGGATTGGTGTCGCGCCGCTTAGTCGTTCGTTGGCCTCGCGGACGCTCGTTATGCCGCGGAGCTGTCTCGTAAATAACTGCCTTATATTCTCCCCCTCCCTCCTAGCGCCCTCCCTCTCGCGTTCCCTCTTACGTGCTCATTCACTCGCTGCTCGCCTCGCTGTTTAGAGGCCCTCTCTCTCTCTCTCTCTCTCTCCCTCGGGGTTTATGAAAGGCTTAAAAAGCGTAGTAACCGTGCTCATGTTGCGACGATAAACGCCGCGCGCTCTGCAGAAGGAAGTGGCGAGAATTATCGTCGAAATAGATGGAACGAATGACGCGCGTAATGGTGCCGGCGTTTTTCGCGAAACGTCTCGGCCAGCGAGCTGGAGATTACTCGCGGTGTACGATTTTATCGGGTGGATGTACGGTTAATACCGTGCAGTAAATAGCGATACTCTAGCAGCGAGGAGCGGTTTAACTCGCCGATGGGGGAATCCGCTTTGGAGATCGAAACGATTTTCGATCTTGGATCGGAATGATGCGCTCCTCTCGATACGCGATCAGACCGGGCGATCGACTTGGCGCCGCGTGCGTTTCCTCGAAGACATCGAGGGAATTCGCATTCGCGAGAAAGCTCGTCAAACGTCTCAAACGCGCCAAAGTCGCCAAGATATTCCGCTCGAGGGACGAGTCGCGAGTCTGAAAATGCGATTCCATGATGTACGCTTCTAGATTACAAAGGCCGAGAGAGAGAGAGAGAGAGAGAGAGAGAGAGAGAGAGAGGAGACGCTCGCGCGAGGATCTACACTTTGTTGTCGACGACGGTGCGAGCGAGTGGACGCTCGCTCGCGCTCGCGCGGTTAGTATGCGCGCCGTTGCTGTCTTCACACCGACTTGTAACGAAATTTATGTGGCACCGGGAGCCGAGGCTGTGCATTTGAATCCGCGATGAGACACATTTATATTTTTTTTCTTTACGACCGCGTGTTCGACCGCTCGTGGAACCGCATGCCGGATGTAGCGTGCGCGCGCGCGCGCGAAGCGACACTTTTGCAACGGCATGGTTATGACCTCGGGCACGAACGCGCGGGGGACGTTTGCATTTCGGATTGCGAAACGAGCGTACGTACGCTCTCGGTGCGGCATAATGCATGAGCAGTGAGCGAGAGACAGCGAGGCTGGCCTTTCATAAATTACGCTAACGTTACGTTACTCCACGTTACTCGACGTTAGTCCCGCGAAGCGGGAAGAAGCGGGAAATGGCTTCGCCCTCCACGACGGATCGCGATCGCGGAAGCGAGAGAGAGAGAGAGAGAGAGAGAGAGAGAGAGAGAGAGACCGCTTCGTGGGTGCAACTCTGCATCGGCATTCGACGCGAGAATCGTTGACGGAGCGGCCGCAGACGGCCGCTATCAACGGGCCGGTTATATCGTCGCCGCGTTGTTCGCGCAGGCGGTTGCGCGCCCGCCAAGATATATACGATTCGCTGTCACAATCTTTCGCCAGATTCGGGAACACTCGTGAGGCTGCCGAGGGGTCGAGGAATCCCGACCTCCCTGCGAACGTTTAAATCGATCTTGGCCCCCTCCCTGCCTCGCCCGGGGCCCGGAGGCCCCGGTGTCTCGAGGGGACCACTCGAATCTCGTTACCGGGCCCAGCAGGATTCCGATTACCATTTCTCGGACAAATCGTCGCCTCGGAGCCCGTCGCCGCATCGCGGCGTTTAAGCGATGGTCATTGATGTTGGTAGGCGGATGGGCGAATAACGAGCCGATCGTCTCGCGCGCGCGCGCGAGACTAGAGGGTATTCTCGCGAGTAGTACAATGATGTAATCATTGGTCGTCGCCGGTCGATGAGTCGGATAGCGCGATCGTTTCTCGAGCGAGGTGAAAGACGCGTCAAGACGGCGTCGCTCCTCCTTTCCTTTGATGGAAACGTAACGCCGAATCGCCGCGAATAGAGGCAGCGCCGCGCGACGCAGGCCGCGATATATCAATCGGTTTATCTACTCGTCGACGCGTGTGGTCAATGTGGCGTGTCGTTATGTCGCGGTTGGCGAACGACGAGCTCGGGAAAAGCTCGGTCGGGAGGAAGAGAAAGGACGGAGGATCCCTCTCTTCCTCCCCGTTTCCGTTCAGCTCGCCTTAGAGCCTTAGAGCCGAAAGAGAGGAAAAGGACGGCGCATTGAGGACGGAGATCCTCTGCCGGCGCCTCGTCGTCCGGACGCGGAGAGAATCCGCGGGCGGAAAGCGGGCTGGCCCCGGCCGAGACCCCGCCGGGGACCAAGAACTCTCGTTTGTCTCCTCGAGACGACGTTTCCGAGTTTCGATTCTCAAGTCGCGCGGTCCATTTCGGTCTGGTCCTCGTCTCGCGTTCGATCCGGCTTTTTCAGTCCGGCTTTCGCCGATCCGCCTTCCGCCTTCGGTCCGTCATCGCCCTCTTCTTTGTCAACGCTCGTACGCTCGTAAAACTATCCGCGGCCTCTTCTCGCCGCCGCGGCCGCACTCGCGGCAATGGCGATGATTCATCGACCATCGCGTTTCTCAATTAGGTAACGCGGGGCACAATCTCCCTCTCCCTCTCCCTCCCCACCCGCTACGCAAATGGCCGATGGCTAACGTAATTTCGAATAAATCAAGTCCCTTTTTACCGGCTTCCCGGCGGGAGGGCTTTACGGGTCCTCCCGCGTCCTTGAGGACGGCGCCGCGCGGTCAAAGTCGACCACCACTCGTAAAACTATCCTCCCAGCATCCGCCGGGCCGGACGGATAATCACGGACAATTATGCTCCGTTTCATTGTCGCGTAAAAGGCGACTACGACTGCACGCTCGAGCGCACGAGCGCGCTCGTCCCCACGCAAACGTCCACCATTACGATGATAGCGATGATCCGAGTCCCCGAGTCGGGGACTTTTATCCCATCCCATGGTTCGATCGACATCGCGTCCGCGAAATAGATCCGAGCGAAGCAGCGGGAAAGCAAGCGCGCGCGATCATCGACTGGCCAGCTCCGTTTTACTCCAACGGTCGAATTCATCGGCGACGGATGCGGATCGCGCGTAGAAATCGCTTAGGAACCGCGTAGAAATCGCGTAGAAATCGCGTAGAAATCGCGTGGAAATCGCGTGGAAATCGCGTAGAAATCGCGTAGAAATCGCCTCCCATCAATAAGATTCATACGGCACGGCGTATGCAGCCGCATAACAACGCGGAAACGCGTTGCGTGCTGTTCCACGCACGAGAACGTAGAGCTAAAACAGCTGAAAGATGAGGACATTAGGTACAGAAGCGCACGGCAGCGTCAGCGATCCATAATTTACCGCTCGAGATGCTCCCTCGCGCGCGGCTCTTCCCGTTTAATTTATGTGTTTTTAAGGAAGCAGCCTCCATAGTCCGGCTTCCACGGATTTCAATTTTCGAGAATAATATTCCGCCGCGTTACCGTTGATTCCCTCGTCATTCTCGCAGGGAATTTCGTTTCCTCCTTATAAACGCAAGATTTATTTTCCATTTCGGATATTAAACCGGCTGCCGAGACTTTTACGTGGACTTTTACGATAATTAACGCTCGGATTTCAATCTATCTAGTCGCGCATCGCTCGCCAATCACTCGCCTTCTGCTCCGCGCGCTCCTTGTGCTCCGCCTTGTGCATTTCCTTTGCGTTTCCTTTGCATTTCCTACAATCCTGCACCCTTACGCGGGCAATTGAGAATTTACGTGGAAAAAAGAGAAGCAACAACAAGAGACGAGAAAAACGTCGCAAGTGTACGCGATCGTAAGATCCCCCGCTAAAAGCATTTCTCCTAATATTAATCCCAACATTAATTCGCCGCGATTGTCCATTAGCCGTTGAGGTAGCGTATCGGAGATGCTATGCGAAAATAATACGCAGGTACGCGCGCGTCCATCGCGGACCCCTGCGACTGACTCGCTGATCTAAATAAATTATCGCGAGAGCGCATTTGCATGGCAAGGCGAGCCGCTCGCGGCACGTCGCTTCCCGACCGAACACCTGGTGCATATTGTATGCATATTCGATGATTACCCGGGACCCATGGAGGACGACCCGGGCCAAAACAATACGTGACCGTCGACGTCTCGAGTCGCGCAAAGTCAATGTGACGCTTCTCCTTTTTCTTCTTTCTCACCATCCCGCCGACCAACGTTCTCGATCTCGTTTGTCGGCGCGTGTTATTATTTACGAAAACTCTGTCTCGGTGTCCGACAGACATCGATTATCCCCATCGACCCCTCCCTCTCTCTCTCTCTCTCTCTCTCTCTCTCTCTCTCTCTCTCTCTCTCTCTCTCTCTCCTCGAGATCCACCAGCGGCTATTAAAAGTTCGTTTTCCTGGAGGACGCACGAGGGAGGATGCCCCTTAATTAAGGAGACCCTCTTTGACAGGAATTTCCTTGGAAGGGAGCAGTTTAACTCGAACGCTATTTAATAACGTAACAATTATATGGTAGGCTCTCGAAACCGCATCGGGGATCGATCGCGTCCAATCTTTCTCCTTCCGTTTCCCAGCCTCATCTCGTATCTTTGTTCGTCCTTTCGTTCCCTTACGCGAAACTCGACGAAATCATCAGCCCGTAATTTCCTTCACCGACCGCGAACGAGAGAGAGAGAGAGAGAGAGAGAGAGCGAAACGAAACGAAACGCAATGTCGAATCTTTTACAACGATCTCGCAACTCGTCGCATCATCATCGTGCTTTCTTCATCCGTCCACATTCACGATATTGATGCGAGAGTGATTGCACGATATCTCGTCAAAGACGGATCCCAAAGATGACTCTTTGTTGTTCCGTATGGATAACGTATGTAACTTTTGTTTCGTCGGTGTTCCATCATCCGTGCGCTCGGCCACGTGCCGACTCGTCCTTGCTCTGCCGTTGAATTCGTCTCTGAAAACGTAGACATTCAGAAAATTCATTTCCTCTAATGTACCCTGAAATCCGACACGACGCACTTGAACTTGCGTCACGCCCACAGTCGACTTTCATAGTCATCGAATAAATTTATGTAAAACACATCCGACACACAGTGGACCCAGTTATAAAATTTGCTGGGCTTTTATTAACGCGCGTATAATTGGCCATCGATTGAACCCGCCCAGTTTACCGCTCGTAAACACGCGGCTCTCGATTTCCAATGTGAGTATACATGTGAATATATATATATATATATATATATATATATATATATATATAAAATATATATGTATATATATAATATATATGTGCATACATACATATATATATATAGGTATATGTACATGTGCCTATGTGTATATATATATAGACGCGCGCGCGCACGTACACATGTACGCAAAGATGTGGCGATCAGCACAATTTTTGTCCAAACCTGAATCCTGACTTCCAGACCGTTTACAACGCAACACAACGTAAGCCCTAACAACCAGGTCGGTGTAACTAATCAAACCCAGAAACGACCAATTACCTCGGGTCTGTGTGAAGGGCCACGACCCCGAAACTTTTACGCGACGTAATACCTATCCCTTCCTCCTTCTTTGTCCGAGTAACTGTGAGACATTCCGTTTCCAAAAATCGTCCTCACGTATTATCGTCATCGCGTATATTCATGCATATATTCATCATCGCTTCGGGGATCGGCATTTCGTCTCCGAGAGACGATAATCGTCGATGAACCGTCGTTGCAACCGTCGTCTCAACCAGGAGCATCATCGGCGACACGGCACGACGCGTTTTTTTTTTTTTTTTTATGCACTTTCGGCGAATCGTCCGCGCGTTCAACTTAAAGTTGAACTTGAACTCGGCGGCGGCAACGCGGCCGAGCGGCTCTCGCCTTGGAGCGAAAAGAGTTCTGTGCAGTGAAAATAGGGCTGTTGCAGACAACGGTGGAATCGTTGGGCGTACCTGGTTTTTAGAGACGTTGCTCCCGTCGGGTCGTAAACACAGGGCGCCGGGTTACGAGCGGACCTGGATCGTTTTTTTGAGGACGATACGTTTCCGAGCGCGGAAGCTACCCAAAGATTTTCGGCTCGGGAGGACTGCCTCCCTCTCCCTCGCCAGCGCGCACTTTCTTACTAAATCGATCCGGCTCTACGAATCTGCCAGACGAATGGACCCATTCCGGGAAGAGGGAAGAAGAGAGGCCGCCGTAAATCATGCAGCGAAACCAATAGCGTGCACCTCTAATTTAATATGTCTCTCGCGACTTAATTTACTCCAGTACAATGTAATCTTTCACATTCACGTGTCCTCGTCCGTTTCACTCGCGAGGAAACAGTGTTCCAGTGTACTTTGGGATCCCGAGCCCTCACGAAAGAGAGAGAGAGAGAGAGAGAGAGAGAGAGAGAGAGAGAGAGAGAGAGAGAGACAAGTCGCGAATACAACTGTCGTTGACAGTTGATTTGAAAGTTGCAAGCTTTAGCTTGCGTAGACGAATCTACGCTCGACGCGACATCGCGGAATCGATTGGCGGCGCCTTTCTATCGCGTTGGCTATCGAGCATCATCATCACCATCATCATCATCATCATCATCATCGTGACGACTCGATTCGATCCGATCTCGAACCTCGTTTCTTCCAATTCGGGATCGCAGGGGAATTTCTAAACGACGGATGAAAAACGGACGGTACCGGACGACGCGCGTCCATAAATCGCGCGTAATCTCCGCTGCTGAATTCTTCGAGGTCTCGACTCGTGCGATATATCGCGTCGAATTCCAATTCGCCGTCTGTCGAAATTGCCTTCAATTTAGCAATTAACGAGGAGCGGTAAGAGGGCTAATAGAAGGGTAGCTAGACACCGCGGGTCGCTTGAGTGACAGCTCTGACCTCTCCCAGCGATCTGTACGCGTCTCGCGCTCGACGATCGAGTTCACCCACACACGATTCTCGTCTCAGAGTATTTTTAGAACGATCGGCATTACGAACGGCGTCGCGGCGTTGCGGCGTCGCGGCGTCGCGGCCCTCAAGCGCATTTTTCCGAAGCTCGATCCAAGAAGATCGAAGAAGAAGAACAGCCGTCCGCCGTCCCGTCCCGTCTGTGAGACCGCACTCTGTGCGGATCGAAAATTCGAAAAAGAGATCGAAATTAGATTCTGGCATCCTTTGAGACGAAGGAAGACGCCGCGACGAAATGCCGCGAGCCTGGCCCGCAGATGACAAATGCGCGTCCATTCCTCGCAAGTGTCTCCTCGTCCGAATCTCATAATCCCGAATCCCCGGCAATTTCTCTTTGATTTTCCTTTCTCTCCGTGAACAATTCTCACGGGGGAAGCTACGTGTCGGAGAAAATCGCTCGAGTAGCGTCTCGAGGAGCCGGCTACAAAAGAGCCGGCTGCAAGAAATTCCGTCTCGAAATGAAGATGGCAGAAACGCGAGGGGCGCCGTTCCATCACGATGCAAAGTGACGGCTGACGTCCCCGGGTTGATTCTCCCGCGGGAGCAAGTGTCTCGAGGATGATCGTTTTCGTTGGCAAGGCAGAAAAAAGGAAGGAGACAGGAGCAAGCCCCTTTTTCACGCTGGATGGCCTTATGTACACCACGAGGCACGAGGGCAGAGCTGCTCAATTTCGACGACAGGTAGATGGGTAGGTAGCGGGTACCCACTCGTTGCAACAATGGCCCTCTCGAGCACATCCCTTGAGAGCCTCTATGGTACTCATCCGTGGATTTGGACACTCTCGGGAGGGCGATAAATGGCCGTTGGAGGATAGCTGAGCTGGCCTAGGCGAGCGTTTATACCTTATTATCGCGCGCTTACGAAAGCCGAAAGACGGTTCGAAGACGCACGTCCGTGCGCTTCCTAATCGCCGATCGATGTCGCGATCGAACTCGCTCGTTTTAGCCGAGGCGAGCATGAACCTCGAGCGACGAGCGTGAACGACGCGCCGCTTCCTCGTCGGCTCGTCAGTGGCGGCTGAAACGCGGAATTAAACGCAGAATTAAACGCAAAGCGCAGCGGCGGATGCACACCTCGACGGATATCGATCGCCGCGCGATCGCGCTTCGTCGACTCGTCCTTTCCCAGCTTCGACTTGCCAGCTTCAGGTACTCTTTCCACGGCTATTCATGCACACGGAATAAATCTCGCAAGAGAAGAAACGTCAACGGTGGTCTCCGAAGGCGGAGACACCTCTCCGGGGCTACCGTACGGTTTCATCCACGGGGGGTCCACGGTCGTTTCATCTTCTATCTCGGGCGCCGCTTTTGATCGCCAGTTTTCGGAAGAATTCAACCACAAAAGCGACCGTTAACAGCGACCGGTAACAATTCCAGTTAGAAATACCACACGCTACTACGCGTGTGACCGTGACAGATCCGAGAAAAGTCTCACGATGCGGCAAACGTTTCGCTCGTCGCTTGGCGCTAATGTAAACTTGATCCTCGGTGTATCGACGCGTCGATGTGTCAGTGTGAGACGTAGGTCGCGACGCATCGCGTCGACGAGTCCGCTCGCTTCCAGGTGATGGAAAGTGGAAACCGCGAGAGGCAAAGGAACGAGTTGCCGCCGGTGACGGTCGTCGGTGACGGTCGACGTTTACGCGATTCGTTCGCCGTGGCAGCGCGCGCGCGCGCGGCAAACTTTTCACCGCAACCGCTTCGAGGAGTTAATTAGGATCGCGTGGGCGCGCCTGATGCCCGCTTATATCCCGCGCATCCGAGCGGGATTTGCATCGATCCGGACGACGTCGGGACCTTACCGAGTCCCGCAGCGTCCCCGTATTATGTGTCCGTATTATGAATCTCCCCCTCCCCGCCCGTGCGGCCACCATCCCTGGCGTCGTGCGCGGGCGCGGGCGCGCGCATCCCCGGGCGATGCGTTCGAAGGCGGAAAAGGTTACGGGCGCGACAAAGCCGCGAGTGTCTCGATTCGACGGCGATTCAAAGGGACTCGATGAAATAAGCTCGGGCCGGTCTCTCTCTCTCTCTCTCTCTCTCTCTCTCGCACTCTCTCTYKCGCACACTCTCTCTCTCTCTCTCTCTCTCTCTCTCTCTCTCTCTCTCTCGCTCACTCGCTCGCTCGCTCGCTCGCGCGCGCACAGGTCGTTGGCAGAAAAAGGAAGATAAGCCCGCCTCCTCGAGGACCCTCGTGAACCCTCGTGGACATGCCGGCATAATAGGCGGCGTCTTTACGATTAGCATTGTGAGTGTCTCGATGAATGTGATTGTTGTCTAAGCGGGGTCCTCTCCGTCCCGTGTATCGCTGGTCGCTGCGACGACGGGGTCCCGTGAGGCCCATGAGGCCCCGCTATATAGGGTCCCGTATGGCCTCGTGCTGGGCCCACAATGCGCGCAGCTATGCGAAGCACGCGTCCCTTGTGTTGCGTGAGCGTGCGCGTCCTGCGTGCCTATATTTATAATGCATTATTTACAACTGCGAAACCCCCAAAGATTCGTCTCTCTCTCTCTCCCTCTCCCTCTCTCTCTCTCCCTCCCTCCCTCCCTCCCTCCCCCTTCTTCCTCGGCTGGCTCACTCTCCTCCTCTCCTCCTCTCCTCCTCCTCCTCCTTCTCCTCCTCCTCCTCCTCCTCCTCCTCCTCCTCCTCCTCCTCCTC
>JAHMML010000052.1:65803-123931 GCA_020341155.1 Eciton burchellii | reverse complement strand
CCTCCTCCTCCTCCTCCTCCTCCTCATCGTTCTGTTCCTCCCCCGCCTTGCTCCCTTCACCGCCGCTCTCTCGCCGCCACCTCATACCATCACGTTATCCTCTCGCTCGGCCTTCTCCTTTCCCGTCTCTTTCTTTCCCGGCGTCACGGTTTCTTTTATACGAGCGTCGCAGTTGACCGACACAGCATTGTGCCCCTTCGTCTCACTCCTTGTTCCTTTTGTCCCTTTTATCCGAGGCCCTTCTTCGCACCTCCGTGCTCTCGCATTAAGCTCTCGCGCTTCTCTTTTGTTCCTGTAATCGATACATGCCTAAACGAGCGAGATGATTGAGTTTAAAAAGGATTCGTTTAACGCGCCGTATTTTTCATGAGGTTCCCTATCAGTTTCGCGCAATGCATCGTTAAGCCTCGTTTACTTGTAAACGCAATAAAATTCTTCTTTTCATCTCGCTCCCGCTCGTCTCTCTCTCTCTCTCTCTCTCTCTCTCTCTCTCTCTCTCTCTCTCTCTCTCTCTCTCTCTGATAATTGTTACACTCACTCATCTCACTTGGATTTATCATTATCAGCAAGTTATATACGTAATCCATATAAATATAAATATAGATAAAGGGAGGCGGGCGAGATGAATATTGACCAAACATTATTACACGCGATGACGTAAGGAACGTAAAGAGCGCGGAATGTAATTACGCGCAGCCAGCCTCAAAAGCGTTCGTTTTACTTTCGTCTTATTCGCGCCTCCAACCCTTCTCTTTCAAAGGGCAGTCCTACCGTCCCTACTCCGTTTTGTGGCCCGAGCCTTCTTCTCGCTGTTTCTCTTCTGTTGTTCCTCTTCCACCCTCCCCCTCCTCCATCTATCGTCCACACGTGCCCGATTTGGCATGGTGCTTCGCCATCTTGTACCTCTTGGGACTCACCTTTAAATTTCCTCGCTCCGTGCTCGCTGCAGATCCTCGATCCTTCCTCGATTCGATTAAGACAATCTGTGTCGAGACACGCCGTATTACGAAACACGCAAGATGCGGCAAAGTGATCGATCAATCCTCGGATGGTTCTTATCTCGCGGCCGATCCGACCGACACCTCGCCGCTTTTCCCACTGCGAGAGCGGAATTACGGAAACTTTGGAAAATATTGTATTACCACGAGTCAGGTCGGCCGTCGTTGGCGGTAGATTACGGCAGATAGAGCCGTAATAGGCTCTTAGGATGCCTACGTGTATCCGTCTTCTCGTCTCGTCGAAAGCCGACCGACTCGCCACGAGCGACAAACGTCACGCGTTCATCGAATTCGTGACGGGGCGGCTCGGCGGCCATGTCGCCGCCAATTTTCCACACGGACGGAGTCCGAAAGCGAGCTTGCAAACTTTTTGATCCTTCCTGAGGCCGCGATCTCAGCTTCGTCATTCGATTCCGATTCCAAGCGGAATTTCCGCGTCCATCTGGCTCGCGGATCTGGATCAACGCCAAGTCCCGAAACGAGTAAAGCCGCGGACGTTTTACGGTTAAACGTCGCTACGCGCGGATTATCTGACCGCGATTATCCAACCTGACCGCCTGAACGGATGAACCGAAGAGAGAGAGAGAGAGAGAGAGAGAGAGAGAGAGAGAGAGAGAGAGAGAGAGAGAGAGAGAGAGAGAGTACAGGGACGGATAAGGGCAAGGGCGGGAAAAAGGAGCGAAAATGAGCAAACTCGGAGTGGGTGGCCGTCGCCTCAGGTCCCAATCTTTTGCTTTACGAGATCTCGTCCTTCCTTCCTTCCTTCTCACCGCTGAGTGACCTCACCGCTTGTACGCTATATCCGTTGTTGCGGGACGACGTTGGGCTTGACTGCGAGCTTGTCAATCTCTCCCCGCTGGACGTTGCGCGACGCGTAACGCGCATTCGCGATAAACGTTCGCACTTTCTCCCTTCTCTCGTAAATTCGATCAACCTCGAACGCACGAGCGTTAGAGACGGCACGCCTTTCATACGCATCTTCGCGAACGCATTAATCCTTGTCGCTCGTCGTTTTTCTCGTTACCCCCGCAAAGTAACGAGCCGGGATAAAACGGCCTGTTACATTCACCGTCGAAAGAAAGTAAAAAGCGTGCCGAGGTAGGACCCAGTACATCCTCGGAGGATATTTGTGCCGAAAGCGGTATGAGCAGCAGATTGACGGGGGACCACCCGGGCCCAGAATGGCGCTCTCGCGTGGATCTCGAACGGCGACAATCCTCCTCCTCCTCCTCCTCCTCCTCCTCCTCCTCCTCCTCCTCGTCTCTCGCGCGAGTTCTTCCTCGCGCCTCTACAGGGTGTCCCGGGTGTACCGCGAAATGTACGTCGATCGAGGTATCCTTTGCGCCACCGAATGGAGCGGAAAGAGTGACATTCCTAACGCTCCATATCCGACTACACGATCCAGCATGATCGACCCCAGAGACGCGATTACGCGATGTTAATCGCGATCGTCCATTCGTGATCGAAAGGATTCTCGATCCGATAAGAAAGGAAACGCGAAGAAACGGAACGCGTGTCCGCCTTCTCCGTCGCGGAATGGATGCTCCATGGAAAGGCTTTCGGTTGGACACTCGAAATTCGCGCGTAACGAAACTAACACCCAATATATAAGCGCGCTTACGTTCCCTCGTGCCGTCATTGCCGATGCAGAAACGTGTGCTCTTTGTTAACGCGCCGATGGGACGGAGTCATCGGCTGTCCCTCTACTCTCGTGCCATCGGTAGATCTGGTTTTCGCATAAACGCCTCTTTTGTACAGATCGCGATTTGGCTGCGACATAAACCGACGTCACGCTACCTCATCGTTATTCGCAGCCATGCCGGTCATTGAAATGCCAACGAAATTGCATTACGAATGTTGATTCGTAATTTCACTTTCTCAGTCGCGGACGCTACAAAAAGGGCAGTGCGCGTACGGAGAGTGCAACGTAATAATATATATATATATATATATATATATATATATATATATATATATATATTTATAATATATCGCTTTATCAGTGTCATCGCTCGTCGCATTAAGTGAGCTGTCCGACTGCGTATTCTGCCAGAGTATCCTGAATCGAATGACGATGAAAAGAGGCAGGACAAGCGTAGAAGGGGAAGGCAGCCCCGGAACCAGTCTGTCAAATTTTCAGCCCAATCAACTGGATAACGATAAAACATCAAGGACATCACCGGTGGTCCACCGTCCCTCTCCTCCTCTCTTTCTCCCTCTATCTCACCCTCTTTACCGCCGCTCTCCCCCGGTCTCCCATTGATCCATCTCGTTCGGAACGATCTTCTTCCACCTCCTCCTCATCGCGATCACGGGATCGTCGAAAGATGAAAAACGAAAAAGAAAGAAAGCGGCCCGCGATTCTTCGGATATTCCTTACGCCTCGTTGCAGTCTCCGGAACGACGAAAAATTGTCTCAGGTAAGGAAGAAAACATAGTCTCGCGTTCGTTTTCGTCCACTCTTGCTGTTGCAGCTGCTGCTGTTGCTGCTGCTGCTGCTGCTGCTGCTGCTGCTGCTGCTGCTGCTGCTGCCGCTGTTGCTGCTATCGTCGTCGTCGTCGTCGTCGTCGTCGTCGCCGTCCTCGCCGTCGTCGTCGCTGTCGTCGCTGTCGTCGCCGTCATCGTCGTCGTCGTCGTCGTCGTCGTCGTCGTCGTCGTCGTTGCTGCCGTCACCATCGCACGTGTGGTCCCACCGGTGTAGATCTAGTCTCTTGTCACGGATGCGCACTCTCCTTGTCCCCTTTCTTCCCCCGCACGTTCTCTCCGTCTGAGCGCGCGTCTCTTCCTCCGTTTTCTCTCCGCTTCCATGTTCTCGTCCGCGCCCATGTTATCTCGTATTCTTCCAATGTTCCTACCCCGTGTTTCGTCCTGACGCTCGGGTTCGAGCTTCGAGAAATCGCGTGGGCAGGTAATCGAGTAGGGCCCTCGCGAGAATTTAAGATCATCGTATCCACGTTCCGTGCGTTTAGGGTCCCTTTCGCCGCGAGATTAAGCCTCGATTCCTCGCCGCCCTCGAGAGGGTAGACGCATCGTTCTCGCTCCATGGCGCTGACGCGATACGTTATTCTCGTGGATTCTCGTGGATCTTCGCGCCGGGCGAATTTCCCGTGAAACGGGAAACGACGGGAAAGCGCGTCGCGTCCTAGCGGGTAAGATACAGTCGCACGCATCTCGAGTATCGGCATTCCGCGTTTGCGTTCCGCGAGCGTGAAACGATCTCGGTCAAAGACCGTTTCTCCCCCCCCCCTCCCTCCCAGAGCATCGCGTTCGCGTTAACGCGCGTGTATTTCCCTCGTCAGCGACGATAGCTCGATGACCGGTTCGGTTCGTTCTTTCTCAGCATCTCTCTCTCTCTCTCTCTCTCTCTCTCTCTCACGATCTCTTCGAAATGGGAAGATTTTGTTGGAGCGTCATCGTTGGAGCGGGATCGATTCGCGGAATCTAATCGCCGAACGATGTCCGCGTTTGTCCGCGGAGCGAAATATCACTTGCTTCCGCTCTCAACTTTTATCCCCTCGTCAGATTTCGGTCGGATCCCGAAAGGATAGGGAGCAGACCGGTAAGAAAGGGAATCCCCCGATCTCGAAGCCGGGGTCCTCTCCTTTTCAGGAGGATTACAGGTTTGCGGAGAGATCAGCATCTGATTTTTTCGTTCTGATCGGATGGATGGACGGACGAGAGCGGACCGGACGGTTCCCACACGCCGCTTAATTGATCGATTCGGAAATCTTGGTGATCACCTCGAGGATCTGCTGGAGCATTTACCGTAGACCGTGTCCAGATCTCTTCCCGTCAGCCTGTACCTCAAATTCTCAGGAGTATAATAAGCTTCCTCTCCGTCTATCCGTGTCCCTCCGACTCGCTCTTTTTCCTTTGGCTGCTTCTCTCCTTCCCGCAGCTTCGACTTTTGCGCCCGTCGATCCACGATCCACGGGCGAAAGAGAGAACAAACACCAGAGCCAGGGGTAAGGGGCGAGAACGGGCGAGACAGGGCAGGGTAGTTGGCCGAATATTTCTCAAGATTATGACGTCAGGCTGCCAGTTGGACCCGACTTACCGGTGTAATCCCTCGTAATGCTTCCCACTCCCAGTCGGTGATTTCTTTCGTTGGCTTCGGCTCCTCTTCGCAGGATACTAATATATCCCGGGATACATCCCGATGATGATTCGTAAACGTAACGAAACATTTCCAAAGATTCTCCCTCCCTCTCTCAGCCTCCGAGCGAGAGGAGCTTGTTCTCATGGACGTGACATCGGCGCGGAAGAAGCGCGGAACGCGCGTCTCACGCGCGAGCACGCGTGATGCGGGCCGTCTTCGCGGCACGAAGAGAAATGTCTTGATTGTGGAAGGCTCGTTAATAACGTTTCTTCAATGCGCTATAAACGCCGAGCGCCACGGCACGATTGACCGGTCCGTCGCGGACGAGCGGGTAATCGAATTCAGGAAGAGGAGGAGGAGGAGGAGGAGGAGGAGGAGGAGGAGGAGGAAGAAGAAGAAGCAAAGGAAGAAGAAACGCGCCTGACGCTGTACAAAGAGCTTGAGCATCCATCGAACGAGTCGTAAACGGAAAGTTTAGCGTCCGCGAAAGACTTTACCCGGGCCGGTTAAAGCAGGGACTCGATAAATTACGAATCTTTTGTCACCGCTAACGACCGCGCGACAGTTAACTGCGCGCTGGAAAAATATTAGCGATAAATTTTGCCTGTTGATTTAGTGCCGCCGTTTCTAGCTCGTCAGTGCGCGCGCGCGGCGTGCCGGTTACGCGAGCTTCGCGAGCACATCTCGTAACGCGAACGCGCTCGTTGCTTCATCGTTCGCACGTATCATCTCGATTTACGACGCGAATAAGTGACTGTCCATTGGACTCCCGCGGACCTTTCTCTTACTTATTAATGCGCACGCGCGTGCGATCGTAACCGATATTTACAGCTCGCCGAGAACGACGACTCTTGGAATCGCCGTCTCATCCGTAATGCGAGCAAACGTACGATCGTTGTACGAGGCGAAAGCGCGAAAGCGCGAACCCGCGCCGGAAAATTACCGTCGATTACGACGCAGCAACGTGATATCGGTATGTGTAACGTACAGCCCGAGTGGCCGGGAGATAAGCCCGGGAATCGCTCGGGAATCGATGGGGCATTTCGCGGTGCGCGACGGAAGAAGGAGCGGAACGAGCGTGAAAAGTGCAAGAGCGACCAGAAGAGCGAGGAGAAGAGGAACAAGTTGAAGAAGACGAGAGCCTCGCGAGGAAGGATCCTCGCGTGGGTGTCGCTCGGTGGGCGTCGCGTCTGCCTCGTCGAGAGTACGGCTGACCTCTGACCTCCTCCTCAAGCGCTTCCACTGCGGTCCTCCTCCCCCCCTCCCCCCTCCCCCTCCCCCTCCCCCTCCCCGGGCCCCCGCCGTCCGTTCCCGCCGTCCCGCCGTCCCGCGCGGTTCGAGTTCTCCTCGCGCGCGCTCCAAGCTTCTTTCGCATGCAGATGCTAACTCGCGCACGTACGTACATATATCTCTACGTACGTGCGTATATATGTATGTACGTACACGCATGAGCGCGACGCAGAAGGTAAGGCGGAAAGATGGGGAAAGAAAAGGAGAGCCGCGCACGGCGAGGGAGAATCACGCGTGCAATTATCCTACGCGTGCGTGGGCGATCCCTTCCCACCTCCTCCTTCCTCCTGTTCCTCCTCTTGCTCCTCTTTCTCCTCTTCCTCCTCTTCTACTCCTCCCTCGCCACCCTCTTTATCCTCGCGTCCACCTTCTCCTCCTAGTCTCTTGTCTCGCGCGATTTTCATCTATCCTCCTCCTCCCTCGGAGGCGATGCTCTCCAGCCGCCGCCGCCGCCGCCGCCGCCGCCGCCGCCGCCGTCGGTCGTCATCGTCGCCGTTATCCTTATCGTCGTAATCGTCGTTGCGTAATCGCGAGATTCTCCTCGCTCGAGCGATCCTTGCGACCACGTTTCTCCACGCTGTGAGAGAGCTCGGACCGCAACGCGAATGCTTCTCCGCTAGCATCGCGAAAAGCAAGAGGCAGCGCGCAAGACGCATGATCTTCGATGATCGAATCCTTTTCCTTTTCTTTTCACGTCGTTTCAAGTGTCGACAGTCCGCCGACTGTCCGCGATGGTTCGTTCGAAGCGCCCATGGTGCGACGGGCTCCATCAGCAATCAGTCGACGACACCGAGAAACGTGCGTCGCTCGAGGCAATTCCGCGGCGTCGAAGCCGCTCTTCTCCGTAATTAACGTATCGCGTGGGATACGCGCGAGTAATCGTAATGATTGCACGCTCACTCTCGCGGCGGCAGCGACCCGCGCCGAGCAGCCTCGCATTGACGGTGACCCACTTTTTGGCAGCTCGGATCAAACGTGCAATTTCATCGACGTAAAAACAATCGTGCGCACCGCGCGAGTATGATTAATGGCGTGCAGCTATAACGCCGTTGCACGGTAATTAATTCCGCGAACCAGCATCGTTCGCGCCATCGTTCGATCATGGAAAGTTCAGTTTCGGTTTGGATAATCGGCCGAGAGAACGACGATCGCGGAGATACAAGATGGATCGCTCTTGCGAAAGCTCCGCGTCGAATGTTGCGCGTTATCGCGAAAGGTTAAGCTCGATTATGTCGAGTAAATGTCGAGTTTCGGTGCGATGCTCAGGCACCACACCACAGAGGCGAGAGAGAGAGAGAGAGAGAGAGAGAGAGAGAGAGAGAGAGAGAGAGAGAGAGAGAGAGAGAGAGAGAGAGAGAGAGCAAGAGAATTCGCAGGAGGAATCAAACTCGGGAGAGTCGCGAGAAAATGGGAAACTTGGTCGCTCTCGGACCTCGGCTCTCGACGCGGCTACTCCCGAGCTCTTCATTATGTGGGGAGAAGACGGGGAGAAGACGACCGGGCGATTTCCGAGGCGATACGAACAAAGCGCGCCTTCTCTTTTTACCTGTACCTTGCGGAGCATACGCGGAGCCACGCCACGGAATCCCAAAAGAAGTCGGAGGTGTCAAGACGAATTGGATACACGGGTGGAGCCGTGCGCGAGGCTCGTCGGGTCAATTAACCGAGTCGTGAGATATATTAGCCACCCTGCGGCCCGTTCGGCATCCTGCATCCCGACACTTTATTTACGAGGGGTTGCCTACGGTCCGCGCGCCTAGCGCGGCACGAGAGAGACAGAGAGAGAGAGAGAGAGAGAGAGAGAGAGAGAGAGAGAGAGAGAGAGAGAGAGAGAGAGACGACGACGACGACGACGACGACGCCCTGCAATCTCGGCCGATGCATCTCCGCGCTTCCGGAAGCTGTCCGTATCCCACGGGCCTCCGTAGCTAGCCGCTAGAGTACACGATAATCCCAAATGGATCTCCCGATCTTCCAAAGTGACAGACCGTTTCCCGAGGATAACGGACGCGACGATCGGCTCAATGAGCAAAACGCCTCAATGAAAGATCCCTTTCTCGGATATCGGATTATCGCGCCACGAGATCGTTGCGCCACGAGACGAAGCAACGAGACGACCGTCTCCTCGTAATAACTTTTCCAAGCGAATTACGAAGCGAACGACCTGCCGCCGATCGATTCGCGATCCGATTTCGCGATCCAACGCGGCAGGCAAGCGCGAGAGGCAGCGAGAGCGAGAGAGAGAGAGAGAGAGAGAGAGAGAGAGAGAGAGAGAGAGAGAGAGAGAGAGAGAGAGAGAGAAAGAGTCTCTCACCTCCGGGAGAGACACGAGAGGCGAGTCGCTAATCGCGCGCTAAACCCTCCGAGGCATCGTGGCGCAAAGGTGGAATACCACTCGGGACATTACTTTGTCGTCAATCGACGGACAACATCGACGGAGATACCGATAGAGAGATAAGATATCCCGATACGTTGGTACGCTCCGCTCATCCTCTTCATCTCCTGGCTCGGTGCCAGCTCGTGCCGGAGAGGAGCCTCTTAAGAAGGGTGAGAAGTGTCACCAGGTTTTATACCGCACGCCAGGGGAAGCACGGCCCGGGAGGCAAAGGAAGACCAGACGCCCGCCGATGAGAGAAGAAAGACGGAACGATCGTGAGAGAACAACGGCTGAGGGGGGGAGAGCGAGAGGGAAGGAGGGAGATCTCTCAATGGAGATAGGGCCCCACGAGACGGTCCCGACGAAGCTTTTGGCTGTCGCGCGAAGGTTTCGTGAGAGTAATTTGTCGTGCGACCACCTCCGGGAATGTTTAAATGAATTACTCGGGGTGGGCCCCGAGACCACGAGCCTTCGGGGACTTTTATCGGCGCGACATCTTGTATGGGAATGCGGGCCCAACAGGAATAAGAGGCGAACCGAAACCACGACGGGAAGGAGAGAGGCAGGACCTCTTTCTCGGGAGGAGGAAGAGGAGGAGGAAGAGGAGGAGGACGAGGAGGACGAGGAGGAGGCGAGACGAGCGGAGTCGACTTACCTCCCAGTTGGTTTATTGCTCAATCCGCGTTCACGGCTAATGGATTCGTCTTCGCCGGGGCCGATGCATGCGTACCTACGACACGAATCGGCCGGCACCTGCACCCTTCCCCTCTCTTCCCCCTCTCACGTAGTTGCTCGAGCGCGCGCGCAATGCGTTCCGATTGATATCCAGCAAGGACGACGACGACGACGACGACGACGACAACGACGATAGAGCGATTCGATAACGACGATAAGGAGAATCGCGCGCATCGTCGCGAACGAGGAGCAATTACGATATCCGAGATGACGGACATGACGGCGCATTCGCGCCGGAATCGCGCCGGCGACTCGAGACTTTTAACGCGCGAAAGCCCGCGAGATAAGATAAGCCTTATCGAACCAAGCTCTCCGAAGCCGAGCTCCGAAGCGGAGCCTCTCCGAAAAAGGATCAGCGAGCGGTATCCGAGCCGAGCTCTCCGCGAAATCGAATATATCCAGCATCCGTTGAATTTGCATTATCGGCGGAGAGAATTTTCAGGAATCCGCCGCGCAACGGCGAATCGCGGCGGCCTCTCTCTCTCTCTCTCTCTCTCGCAATACCAGTGGTGATTCCTCGAGGCGCGGATGTCGCGAATCATCGTTGCGATAACAAATGGCCATCGTGCTGTTTACAACGCGCGGCTGAGGATCGCGCACCTACCTCCGCGTGTTACCTATACGCAGTAAAGTTTATCTCGCGACTCTCGCCACCGACCACCATGGGTTTTACCTGCGGCTCTATACCTGCCCGTGTTTGTATGCACCTAACACCCGAGATGGCCAACGAGACAGAAGGAACGAGAGAGAGAGAGAGAGAGAGAGAGAGAGAGAGGGAGRGGGAGAGGGAGAGGGAGAGGCAGGGAGGACAGATAGAGCACGAGCCGGTACCACACCTTCTTTCTCGGGGGAGAGTAGAATTCAGCTCGCGGTTAGCATCGGCGTTGGACCGGCCAATGATTTAGCCAATTTTATGATTCCCGAGCGGTCCATTCGGGCGGTCGTCGAGTCGCGCCGCGATTTTCGTCTAAGAATCGTCCTTAACGGGAAAGGGGCACGCGCGCGCGCGCGCGCGCGCGCGTACTTTGATCCAAGACGGATCAAATGGAATAAATTTCCCCGCGGGAGCGGACGGTAGCCGTCCATGTTTCCGTTTCCGCCGCCGTCATCCCGCGGAAGCAAGAGACAAGAGAACAAAGAGACATCGTCCATCCTCTCCGTCCGGAGAATCGGGAGAGAGGAATCGCGTTTCCGCAAATGATCGAATGACCGAAACGACCGAGCGAACCCTCGCGATCGCGGGGGCTAGAGGGGGGAATCCGTTCGCTCGGCTTTCGTCCCGTTCCGTCCAGCGCGCGTACGCGACATTGCTGACGAACGGAGGAAGAAACGTATCGAACCGGTTCGTAACTAAAATAGAGGATGATTTCTCCTCCTCGCCGCTCCTCCTCACCGGCTCCTGCTCTCCCCTCTCTCTCTCTCTCTCTCTCTCTCTCTCTCTCTCTCTCTCTCTCTCTCTGTCTCTCTCCTGCCGACCGATTTCTTCTCGTTGCTCTCCTCGGCGTGTATAACGGTGGTGGTACGTTCGCCGTGCGGTGTTGTGACGACGCGGCTGGTACCTATATGGTAATAATGTGACATGGATGTCGGTCGCGCGTCGTCGGCTCGCACCAGGAGGCCTTATCTTACGGTGAAGGGGGCCCCCATCCAGGGGCCCCCTGTGACGCCTATACGGAGAGGGCCTCGAGTCTGGCACGCGGCACACCCCCGTATGCACGGCGCTCGACTCCGCGGGATTCCTGCGGGATTCTTCCACCGTTCCCTCCCGTCCGCGCTTCTCTTCCACCACGGCGCCGACGCCTCTTCACCGAGGCGGGCCCGCGCCTCGCGCCCGCGTACTCCTTCCGAGTAGAACGGGGAGGAATTTCGTGTCGACGCGTCGCGATGATTCCTCCAATGATTCCTCCAATCCCCGAGCGGGAACGCCGAAGGAGATACTCCAGCTTCTCCGGCGATGGTTTGTCCTTCCGTTTCCCGAGTCCGAGTCGAATTACCGCGACCTGACGAGAGGCTCGCACCAGAGCCTCCCCATCCCCCTTGTCCCGCTATGCGGCTCCGAAGGCTCGCGGCTCGCTCCGAGGCCGCCATTAAAAGACACGAATATTTCATCTGCGTAGTCATCGCATATTTCGATTTCTTCCGTGTCATCCAGCCGGCTCGGTACGGGTGCTTTCAAAGGGCTCGAGGGAGGGAGGGAGAGGAGGAGGGAGGGAGGGAGAGAGAGAGAGAGAGAGAGAGAGAGAGAGAGAGAGAGAGAGAGAGAGAGAGCGCCGGGCTCTCGCCGAGTCTGCACATTGTACATTGTGTATGTAGATGCCGGTACCTCGCCATTCTTCCACTCGAGTATCGAGTCCAACGTTTTTTCTCTTCCTCTCTTCGGCGCCTTGTTTCGAAACCTCCTTTTGCGGTTATCCAGCGCGCGGCCCGCGTGCATTGTCGCGTTGATTAACGTTTCCATAAATGCGTCGCGATTTATAACGCATATCCAATGATGCATAATTCATTGGCGTAGGTCGCGCGTACGTTCGCGCGTAATTCATGTAAGCTGTATAATGCACGCGCCGTGACGCGTAACGCAACGTACGATAAATATCGCCGTTTCTGAATAGCGCGATCAGCGGATAATGACGATTCAAAGGAAAGCTAATTCTCAATTGGGAATCTCATGGGGGACAATGGGGAGTGCGATGATGGCGCACTTTACAAGTACGCGCGAGTACGCCTTCCTCTCCTCGATCTCCGAGATCGAGACGGAGCGAGATTTTATTGGAAAATCTCTCTTTTCCTCGTCGAGCGAGTGCTCGTTTCGAGGACCCGTAAAGAGGACAATCTCGGATCGCGGTAACGAACCAACGGGAAGAAAGAAGAGGGATCAAGTTTCAGAGAGAATCTCGAGTCTCGAGATCCAAACTAGACGCGCTAGAGCAGCAGCGATACTCTCGAGCTTATCGCGGCGCTCTTTCTCTCTTTTTGGTTCTCTCTTTTTTCCTCACCGTTCTCTCGTAACGATTTTCCGTCGATATCGATTTCTCTCCGAGAGGCCAGCATTCGGTGGTCGCGGGCGCGATTCTTCTGAAACGATCTCTCTGGGAGAGAGAAATAACGCGGGATTACTCAAAAGACAAACGGGACGAGCCGCTTCATCAGCGAAATGCCAAGGATTCTGCGAGTCTGTGCGCGTTTCTCGAAATAGTACGATCTACGATCGCGGACGTGCGTCGATCGAGAAGAGCGCGAGAGCGCCAAAGGCGGCTTCAAGCGAGTCGTCGATTTGACATCTAACGAGTAAACTCGCCTCGCTTACCACCCGGGCCCGGGAAAAGGGGCGCCAGCGCGGAATTTATTCAACAGGTTTACGAAGTGACGATGCGATGAAACATCCATAATGGTGGCTCGTGGTCTCTCTCTCTCTCTCTCTCTCTCTCTCTCTCTCTCTCTCTCTCTCTCTCTCTCTCTCTACTCTCGGGGCCACTTGGTCGGTCTCTGCTCGGTCGATTATAATATAAATAAGAATTTATCGGTGCCTCGCGGGCGTTAGGTTAAAAGGTTTACGTTTATTAATTTTGCTAATCCTCCCCTGAATGCGCAGCTGCGCGAACGAAAAGGAAGGAAAAAGTCAAGCCCGCGTAAAATGCAGCAGCGTTGGCTCGTGCGCCACGCTCTCGCCGTCTCCTTTCCCTTCTCGCGGATAACTTCTTCTTCTTCTTCTTCTTCTTCTTCTTCTTCTTGCTCCCCTTCTTCTCGCCCCTTTTTCTCCCTTCTCCCACATTCAGTCTCCTTCTTGTTTCAGTCTCTCTCTCTCTCCATCTTCATCATTCACCGTTTATGGGATATTAGTGTCGCCCGCCGGTAACGCGATGAGAAATAAAATAGGAGCGTCCGACGCCGCGGCTCGTCAACGGATCCGTTTCCTTTCCTTTTCCTTTTCCGTTCCGTTTCTCACGGACTCGATCAACGAGCGACGTTTGGCGGGCAAGAATCGTCGAGATTTCCGGAAATCCGGTCTCTCTCTCTCTCTCTCTCTCTCTCTCTCGACGCTTTAATTAATAAAGGTACACGTACGTGCCGGCATCCGGGAGACGGAACTGGAGATGAATCCGAGATGAATCGGGACTGTAAATTATCGTACGGCGTTATCCGTGAAGGCGCTATTGGCTGCTCAGGTACCTGCTCTCGTCCACACGCCCCGAAGCATTCACACGTAAAATTACGTTATCTCCTCGTTTCTCCAGAGAGGCGAAAGATACGCGCGTCCCGAGTACTACTCGGGGTACAGGTAGATAGATCGTCGTACGGCTACGTAGACGCGCGCGCGTAAAACGATCGAGGGAACCGGCAGGATCGCATAAACTCTGGAGATTTAAGCGCCGCGAGGGCTCTCGCCGACGAGGAAACCATCTTCCACTTTGACCACCACCACGAACACGCTCTTAGCTGTCCCAGCTGCGGCGTTTAACAATGTTTCACTCGATGCCGAGAATCAAACGCCGCGCGCGAGCTTAATGGCGCGCTCGATGAGCTCGAGAGAATAACTCGAGCCGGTAAATTTAATATCATCGTGGATCAACGAGGGAGCGTGCGCGCGAGATTTACGATCGAAATCGTTTGTCGCGGCCGATGATCGCGCCGGCGATATCGAAGCCGGAATCTCGAGAAACAGAGAGAGAGAGAGAGAGAGAGAGAGAGAGAGAGAGAGAGAGAGGTTCGGGAAACGCCGAATGCGAAAAGACTCGCTGTCTTATCTTTTGTGCGCCAAAGGTGCGAAAATCCAGAGTCGAGCAGATAATCCGAGTAAAGCTTTCAAAGGGAAAGGGGGAAAGGGGGAAAGGGGGAAAGGGGGAAAGGGGGAAAGAGGGAAAGAGAGAGATTACGTCTCGATCCTGTTTAGGGATCCGTTGCACGATCAAAGTTGCACGCGCGCCCATAGACGTTGGTCGGCGCGACTTGAACGCGGCGATTCCGCGCGACGAAACTCGGCCGAACCCGACAAACAAAGGCCGAGGGACAAGTCGAGCGCGACCGCAAGCTGTAACGTATTGCGAGAGATCGCGTATGCGAGCAACCATGATCCGCCGTGCTCTTTGAACGTAGTTTCTGAATAAATCTAGACGACGTCTCGACGACGGTGCGCGTGCCGTCCGCTTGCGGCCAGCCGCAGAAATAAAGTTTCGAGGAACGAACGAAACACCTCGAGCCCGAACGAGGACGAGAAGACTTTTAACGTGGAACCGCCACGCCGACTCCCCTCCTCCCATAGACGAGAGCGACGAGACGCGATCCGTAAAGAGAGAGAGAGATGCGAAAAGGACGGTAAACGACCAACATTTCGTCGTCGCATCCTCGAGTTTAATCGCTTGGCGTGAGACGTCACGGGCGCTATTCATCCGGCAACTCGAGACCAGAGTGTTATTTCACGAGGCGCGTCTCATAATAGCGCGCCGCTGGACACTACCGAATATCTCTCTCGTCCGCTTCCGTCCCCTATTGTTCGCCCCGTCAAAGTGCCCGATGCAAGTCCCGGACCGTCCCGCAAATGCAGGTCCAAAGTATACACGGAAGGATTAAACGCGCGGGGACTAATATCGTAAGAAGGAAAGAGTCTATCCGGACACGCGTGCCGATCCATGCTTCATCGCGTGCGCGCGCGCGCGCTGGATGCGACGCGGTAAGGCCGAAAGAAACGAACGAGAGGGTGGAAGAGAAGACGCGAGGGAAGACACGAGAGGAGGAGGAGGAGGAGGAGGAGGAGGAGGAGGAGGAGGAGCTGGGTTCGCGAGGTTGAAAGACGCGTGGGCGAGTGCGAGCTTGTGTCGCGCGAGTCACCACTCTCGGTTGCCCTGGGGCGTCCTGCCGTCCGTCATCCTGTCCGCCCGTCCGTATTTCGTAGCGCGCGCGCGCGCGCGCGCGCGCGAGCGAGACTCATCGCCAATCATCGCGCAACGTCGAGTCTCGAGTCGCGCGAACCGGCGCTCTTTGGCGGCGACGTCAAGGCGTCGCGCGTCCGTCTCCGCGTAACGAGGGGGTTCGCGATCACGCAAACGATACGTTCAATCGCGATTAAACTCGTATAGTAGAGATCGAGGAAAGGTGTCGAGGGAAGAAGGTGTCGGGGTCGCTCCGCTCGGGCGATCCCGAGTCAATTACCGATCGCTCGATAATGGAGTTACGCGGTGGACCATGGCTGGCACTCCGGCACCACGCCGGTACGCGTTATAAATGCTCATGGCGCGGCTGTTAAGCGATACACGCCTGCAGTATCGCGGGTGGCCGCCTTTCGCGCGACCATCCGCCGATCGTATATCGCTAAGTACAACTTCGTTCTCCCGCGTATGGAGATGTTATACTCTGGTGCGTACGACCTCTCGCGCAAAAATCGCACGCACACCGGCGCACGTGCCGCGCGCGCGCGCGCGCGCGCGTGCGTGCGCGTGCGCGCTCTCGCTTGGTCGATCTCGCGGTGGTTCACCGCGATCCTCTCCCGATGCCCGGCGCGGCGCGAGTCGATGATGACGATATCTCTCGGGGAGCGTGAGAAGGGGCGGGAATAAATTTACGATTTACGCGGAACGCTCGATTTCAATTTGCATAAGTAGTAAATACGCCGGGGATTGAGTTACGCAACGAGTAGCGCGGGCTTCGTTTCGGCTGTGAATGCCTGGAAATATCGCTTGTTCGCGGGAGGGACGGGAATATCGCATTGTGCAACTCGAATCCACGGGGATTAATGACCACGGCTGAGGATCGCTTCTTTTTATGATAATCACGGATGAAACCGATATAACGGCTACTACGCGGTCGTAATAATGTAATCGTTTTATTGCTGGATCGTTTTTCGGAAAAACCAACGTCGCGCCACGATGGAGCCGCCGCTTATCGCCGTCCGCGAAAAGCATTCTCTCTCACTCTTGACGCGTCTCTCTTCTTTTCGTTGGAAGAACGGCTGGATCGCGAGACGAATCGAAAGATACGCTTCATGCTTCATGCCGAGAGAAAGCTTGCTTGGAAAAGTCGTTACGTAACACAGGAAAATCGGTCGCGATATCGCGATATCAGAGAGGCAGAAAGAGAGAGAGAGAGAGAGAGAGAGGGAGAGAGGTTGAGAAATCCGTTTCGCCCTATCAAATTCACCGGCCAGCGGTGAAAAGTGATAGAGCGAAAGAGAAAAAGAAAAAGGAAATGGCACGAACGCGCGTTATCGACGCTTCGTCGACTCCTTAAATCAACGAAGGTAGGAGTGAAGCCGAGGATGAAGGGCGAGCGGGGATGGATGAGGAGAGTAGTCCTCTCTCTCTCTCTCTCTCTCTCTCTCTCTCTCTCTCTCTCCTTTTCCTCAGCTCGTCCCTTTTTTTCTCACCGTGACGAAGAGGGGACACGCGCATGCAGATCACGTCGGTTGTAGCCGAGTGATAGCGTATCTGTGGGCGGCGCGTGCGTGTGGTCCTTCTATGTTCCCTCGGCTCTCCCTCCTCACGGTCCCATCTTCGCTTCTCCGCCATGCTCAAGGGTACGCTCTGTCCGGAATCACCGGCATTGCGCCCCTCTTTTCCCGGGCCACCCTCGGTCCCGGTCGAGTTTCTCCCCTCGCGACATCGCGATTGGGCCAAGGATCCATCCGGTTGCGATGGCTCTCGCTTTATTCGATGTATTCGGTCGTCTCAATTAAGGAAACAGCCCTCTTCCACGTCGAAAGCTATGCTATCTGCGAGACTTGGCCGTAAACTCGCCCACGCCTTGCCACCCCGCAATTGAATTATATAAGCGTATCAATCCTCGTCCGACAAACTTTCTTGATATAACACGGAGGAGAATCCGACGATATCCGTCTAATCCGTACGCGCATCGATCGAGTTACGTAAAGTAAGTCGAGTAAGTCGAGAAAAAGTCCACGCGGGCGAATACCTTTATGACTCGACTCGAGTCTGAAAAGCGTCAAATCGTGTCTTTGTGTCTTGTCACCTTTGACACGATCTTATCAACGTCACGGAACCCATCTTCCGAGTGGACTGTGGGTCCTAGTAAAATATTATCCGAGGACTCTCCCATCCTGGTTCGACTTTGAAATTCATTCTCGGCCTATATTGACTCTGCCTATCTTTATTGTCGCTTTCGACCTCTGCCATAGGTCCTCCCCGTCAGGACGACACGTGTCCTCCTTCGGAGGAGCCCAAAACGCGTCTCGCGATCGTTGTCGCGTATTAAAAATCCCGCCAACTCGACGCGAAGTCACCGTCTCCAAATTGTTGCTACTATGGTAAAACGTTACTCGAAACGAGAAAGACAAGGTTCCATCGAGAAGCCGTTCCGATCGCTTTCAACTACTTTGCTCTCTCTCTCTCTCTCTCTCTCTCTCTCTCTCTCTCTCTCTCTCTCCCTCTCGTGTGTCTGTGCGTGTGCGCGTGCGGGCGGGTGTATACACATACACATACGCGCGCGCGCGCGCGCGCACACACACACACATATATATACATATATATATATATATATACATGTATCCCGAGGCCGTAAACACGATTTTGCCAACATGGGTTTGCGGTAAAACGACGGGCCGTAATTCGCGGTAAAACGTCCACCGGTAAGAATTTATGAAAGCTCGTCCGGGAGTCCGGGTTTACGTGCGTATACACGAGCAACGTAACACGTATGCCCCTTTAGAGAGACGACGAGCGCCGGTGCGACCGGTCGTGCGGGATTCTCCTTATCGACGCGAGGAGAGCCCGTCTTTGGCCACCTCCGGGATCCGAAATAGCGTCGTTGGGTCGCCCATCTCTCCCTCGCACTCTCGTGTCCCCGGCACCTTGGAGAAAAGAAACGTAACTCTAGACGTATCGCGGTGTCATGTCTTGCGCACCTGGCGGCCCCGTTCTTTGTAACACAATACACGCGTTTCGTCCTCTCGCACCTCCTCCTCCTCCTCCTCCTCCTCCTGCTTGACTCGTTGGCTCTCTTATTTTCTCCCTTTTGCCATATTCTCCTTTTGTTTCTTCTTCTCTCCGGCCCGTCATCGGCTCACGGCTCTAGTCTGGATTTGCGGAATGGACAAAAAAGACAGCGCGACGAAATCCTCTGCTTTAATGCTCTCAGGGAATGCGAGTAAAAAAGATTCGATAAAATATATCAACCTTGTCAGTCAATGAAGAGTCCAACAATGTTTCTCGATCTTTCGAGGATCGAGTTACCCTTACGGTTTACCGTAATCATGATGGACGCGCGAAGGATGCAGCGATCGCGGCAATTCGAACATGTCGATCGCCGCATCCATCATCGGTTTCGCGTTGCGCGGGAAATGAATGATGGAGCAAACGACTGCGGGTTAAAAAATAATAATAAATGTTTATTTTACAAACACATCCCACACATCCCACACATTCCACACACACACACACACACACACACACACACATAGATATTACGTACAGACGCAAAACACAACGGACGCGTAATGTATGATACAGGTATATAGTACGGTAATATGTATACGCAAGAACGAGGACGGGGACGGTATCTCCCGACTATGTTGGGACATTATTCGGGATACTTGTACCGCACATCTCGCGTTACACGGGACAATTACAGATCTACAGACGGACAGGTGGAACACGCACGGTCCGTGTTATCGCATCGATGTACATAACGATGATTACGCTAACGACGATAGATAGATGCAGAGGCAGATACAATACGAGAGTTCGAGTACGCGCACGGAGAGCGAGATCGACTCGCGGCGTTCGACCGTTCGACCGTTCGACCGGAATCGATCATGTGCATCATCTCGGGAGAGCAAATTTACGCTGCGATGTCGCTGCGACGGCGAGGGGGGGGGGGGGGGGGGRGGGGCCAGGGTGGAGCGCACGAGATGCCGGTCGAGATAAATAAAGAGGACTCGATATATCGTCCGTATGTCCGTACATCGCAAAGGGACTAAGACGTCTCTTGAAGAACGATGCTGCTCGAAGCGGAAACGGGTATTGCCGATGACGGAGGTGGCGACGACGGCACCCCCAGATTGTGAGTCAACGAGTGTCTCCTCAGGTCGCAGTTCCTGCGAAACACCTTGCCGCAGGAGGCGCAATGATACGGTTTGATGTCCGTGTGCGTGAGAAGATGAGTCTTCAGGTTGCTCCTCTGATTGAAACTTCTGGCACAGACCGGACACTTGTGCGGCGACTCCTCCATGTGCAGGATCTTGTGCACCGCCAGAGTGCGACTCTGGCAGAAGCCTTTGCCGCATTCGGCGCACTTGAACGGTTTCTCCTTGCTGTGGATGTACCTGCAACGTAAGGATGACTTTTTCTCTTTCGAACCTGCGATTCGTACAACTAGAAACTTGTTGGCGATCGAGCTGGCCGATTCTCAAGATTTTCAAGAGAATTAATCGGACCGTTAGATCGCTACATCGGCATCGGCATCGGCATGAGACCGGCCATTTCTTCGATGGCTATCGAGTACGATACAGGCGTAATTCGCGCGCGAGATTGCGATTGTGTGAAGGAAAGGCGGTCCGTTGATAAATCCGTCGCGAACGCGACGCGGTTAATTAATGCGCGAATGCAGCGGAAAGACAAATAACTAGCGTCGTAACTCGCGTCGTAACAACGCGTCTTATTCTCACAACGTTAACGGTATATTTGTTTGCGTCGCCTGACCGGAATACCCCCGAGTAGAAAATCGAAGCGAGTGAAGCACCGGTCTCTCGTATCGCGATGCATGTATGAAAATATATGTATATAACGGAAACATGCGGATCACGCGGAGAGCTCGCTCGATTCCCGGCTCGAGCCCGGCTCGAGTCTTGTTACCTGTGATCTCTCAGGTGGTCCTGCCGTCGGAAGGCCTTGCCACATATGTCACACGAATACGGACGCTCGTCGGTGTGCGTCCTCTCGTGGATCAGCAGATTGTAGCTCTTGGTGAATTGTCGACTGCAGAATTTACAAATAAACTGCTTCTTGGGCCTGGAGGTCCGGCAAGTCCTCGACACACTCGAGTCCACCGTGATGATCGAAGCCTGTTGCGAAGCGGATGACGAGGAGGACGACGACGAGGACGAGGTCGAGGAACAAGCCGAGGAAGCGGACGATGACGGTGCGACGAGGGACTGTCCGGGGACCGCGATCAAGGACGACGACTGGGCGGCGACCGTCGCCGTCGTCGTCGCCGTCGTCGTCGTCGTCGTCGTCGTCGTCGTCGTCGACGACGACGTACTCGCCCGACTTCCCTCGGATATTCGCCGCAGCAGCAGTTCGTGATTCGCGGACGAAGAGGCCACGGCGGATGCCTCGCGCAGCAGAATCTCTTCCTCCTCGAGAAGCGCCAGGTCCTCCTCGGCCTCGGTCACGAAATCCAGCCGCGCCTCCTCGTCCTCGCCCATCGAGGCGGCCGATCGGAGCAGCTGATCGGCCGTCGGATGATGATCGTTTCTGATAACGGTGGTCGGCGAATTCAGGATCGCGTCGACGTTCAGCGGCGGGCATCGCTGATTCCCGGCGACCGTCGCGGTCGTGCTCGCCGTCTGGCCGATGCCGCTCGACGTCGCGCCGCTCGCGTGAAGTCGATGAAGGGTCAGATACGTTTCCAGAGCTTGCAGATTCAAGGCTGCCGCGGCTGCATGTCCCGGCGGCAAGAGTGCTGCTCGTTGCAGCGCGGAGAGCAGAGCACTTTGGAGCCGTAGCGCGACACTCTGAAGCGCCAGAGTCGGCAATTCGGAGCCGGTCGTCGCGAGACCCGTCATGTCGACGTCGCGTAGATCGGTCGTGAGCGTGGCCGAAGATGCCGATGCCGATGCCGATGCCGATGCCGATGCCGATGCCGATGCCGATGTCGATGTCGATGCCGATACCGATGAAGAGGAAGAGGTGGAAGACGATGGCACCATTACGAGTTTTTGTTGTTCCTGTTCCTGCTGTTGCTGCTGTTGCTGCTGCTGCTGCTGCTGCTGCTGCTGCTGCTGCTGCTGTTGCTGCTGCATCCTCCACCGTCGTTTGAATCGTCCCGGATTAGCCTCTGGAACGCGCGTCTTCCGTGTCTCACCGGTATCATTGGCAAGGCAATCGGGTCCTTCTGACTTGTCCTTGTTGACGATGTCGATTGCGACGTGTATGAGACACCTCGGTGATTCCGGTGATCAGTCTTGGATCGGTTCACCTCTGCGTGTCGTTACCGGACACGATCACACATCGGGCGCGTCGCATGTTCCCAATTGATTATCGTCAATGAAATCGTTGGCGAGATCGAGGTACTCGCAGGACCGCTGGGTCACGGTATTCGACCATACGCGCAAACGGCAAAGAGAATACACACGCACGATGCTGACGGTGCGAAAGCGCTCCGAAGACTGCTCCTGCCTGCCGCTGATGGGTACTGCTAGTGGAGCCACCTGGTGGCAGGTATCCGAGTCAAAATGGGCCTGTCCAGAGCGGACGGGCCCCGGATTCAGGAGAGAGAACCGCGCAGCTGGGCCGCGATGATCGTCGGCCCGCCGTTTCGACGGACTCGTCCGCGGCGGGGCCGCGGCGGGCCCCCGACATCGTCGATGCTGTTGCATGCCGCGACGGACGGCAAGCGTCGCGCACGCGTGCGTGCGCTGGGGAATCCGGAAACGTGAATCGCGATCGCGATCGCGGGTCAACAGCTGTTTAACCCCCGAGTGTTTGCTTCGCGAGACGCGCGTCGCTTTGCAAACTCGTAGCGAGAGTACGTGTAGCGAACTTTTTCATCTCGGATGAAATCATCTCGGCGATGGGCCGACAAGTACAGTTCCCGAGAAGTAGTTTCCAAAGCAAAAAAGCACCTTGCGCCTTTAATTTGGCGCGTACGAAATTACGCCAAATTACGAAATTGTCCTTTCCTCGTCATACTCGGTCTACTCGGAAAGAACTCCAATGGAATCGGACGTATCTCGTGCGTCGTCGGATTTTTAAACCAGCAATGGCCAGCGATCCATCAGCGATCGAGTTTGAGTTTTCGCCGATTGGACAAACGTCTCGTCATAGATAGCTGTAAAGCTGAACTGAACAGTAATACCGCGCTGGAGAAAAAGAAAGCCATCTCTCTCGCGGTTTCGTTCCGACTCGACTCGACTCGACTCGACTCTACTCGACTCGACTCGACTCGGACTCGAACTCGGACTCGGACTCGGACTCGGACTCGGACTCGGCAAAGCCGCAACAATTTACGACGGCAATTAATGCGCGCGAGTAAGCCGTGTATAGCGCCTATAGTTAGCTGCCTCTTCAGTGTCGGGGCATACCAAAAGCGAAAGAGAAAGAGAAAGAGACATTCCGTACACGCGCTCTCGCGTGTACACGAGAGACACGAAAAAAAAAGCGAGTAACCGACGAGAGAGAGAGAGAGAGAGAGAGAGAGGAAGAGTGAAAACGAGAAGGAGGGGGAGGGAGAATACGATGGAGTGCGAGAGAATACGATAGGCCAGAAGGAGAGAGCGAGTTCTCTCGTACGGAAAGGTGAAAGAGAGACGGAAGAGAGATCGGAAAAGGGCGCGGTGAGGGAGGATGAGGGGAGGGAGAGAGGAGCGCCGGCCAGAAGAGAAGAGAGGCGAACCGAGGCATCGGGCAGACTAAATAATATTATAGGTGGTGTTCTCACGGTCCCGGGACGCCCGCGGGCCAACTCGTCACCCCTCTCCCCGTACGGCCCCTCTGCTTCGTCTTATTCTCTCCTCCCGCTCAGCCTGACCGCCTCTTACTCCCCCGCGCGTACACTTCGCCCACGCCGAGCCCTCGTGGAGGGCCCCACGGAGTCGTCCCAGTCCCACCGGCGGGACGAAGAGAGACTGACCGAGCAACGCCACGCGCGAAAGAGGACGCACAAAGGGTCAGAGGTCACCTCGCGCTCGCTGACCGTCACCATGGACGGTTTCTTCTCTTCTTCCCTCCGCGCTCCTCTCCCTTTTCTTTTTTCCGACTCGTTCCTACGTCGAGGAGGGCCCCGCACCTTCTTCCTCGCTCGCGCGCGCGCGCGCACGCGCGAGTCTTTTACTTCTCTTTCATAACTTTGATGCTCTGGCGCGAATCCGCCTTTCCTACTTTTCTCCCTCCCTCCCTCCCTCTCTCTCTCTCTCTCTCTCTCTCTCTCTCTCTCTCTCTCTCTCTCTCTTTCTCCCTCTCTCTGTCTTTCACTCTCCATCTCCATTCAGTAGCCGCTTGATCGACTAGAGCATTAACGCGCGATACACGCGATGCCATGTGATGTTATTTGTTCCCAAATTTATCCCGACGATTTAAGTCAGCTTTAAATGAATTTTAGAACGTGAATTTTGGAACGTGCTCGTCACTCCGACGTTCCTCGATGTGCGAGAGCAAGAGAATCTCAGTACGGTAACGTTGCAGTCAGTGTTGTCGCGATACTCGCAACGATAATAACGTCGCATAATCTCGTCGTGTAATCCTCGCAGGATGAGCATATTGAATTTCGATGCAAAGTTCGATTCAAAGTTTCATCGATCGTTTCCAAAATTTTCACGCTCATCTCGACAATTAAACGGATAACGTAAACAGATAACGGCAACATTATCCTGAAAATTTCGGAAAAACTGAAATATTATTTACGTATCACGTGACGTATCATTCGCGTAGCAGTGAGAAAAATGTTTGCGAGCTATCTTACGTGCAGTTGGCAGTGTATTTCGTTGCTCGTCAACTCGAAGCAAAGAATCGCAAAGGATCGCGTTCCTTGACATGGACAAATAAAGCAAGGCGAGATGACGCGAGATTCCTCGTGATCGGTAACCGTCGAGCGTCGAGGTCGAAAAGACGGGAGCCCGAGATCAAGGTATCAGTAGTTAGTAGTACGCGTGTTGCTCTCGTTACTTAATAACGAGATTAAATCGACTCTGATCGCATCGATCCGATCCGATTGGTAGAAAATGATGCAATCAAGAGGAGCGATGATCCACATTTGCCGATGCCACACAGCCGTATAACGCGATAACGAGCGAAAAGAGCTGTCTCGAAGGCTCACGATTCGGCTCACGGTTCGGCCGGGCCGAGCAACGGGTTCGTTCCAGCGGCTTCGTTCAATTTGCTCTTGTTTCCTCAATGCGGTGAAGCGCAGAGGGAGGCCGCGACATCCCGCCGCGTAGATAATTAGATCGCTACTAAGCACCTCCACTTTCACGCATCTTCACCTCCCGGTCGCGTTAGTACGAGCTAGTGCCCGGGCACTTGTTTCTCTCCTCGTTTGCCGCCGCCTCCCATCCCCCCGTGCGCCCTCTTCTCGCCCCGTTTGTTTCTCTTTGACTACACGCGCGCGTTCACGGCGTGATACAACCGGTCTTGCTCGATGTGATAAAGGAAAGCGCGTACTCGCTGCTACTTTGACCCCCGCCCGACGATCGCTCTCGCGCCCGCGTCTCTCTTCCTCCTCCGATCCGTTCCTTTCGCTCCGATTCCGCCTCCGACGCGAGCCTGACGTTTTACGTAATTTTACTCGCGCACGATCGTAAGTCGCGAGTCGTCAGGTTCGGTCGTCAGGCCAGGAATCACGACGCGGATCGACGACGCGTGCCGACGACGCGTGCTTGCATCGTACCGCGGGTAATCGCGTTAAGATTTACGCTGTAAATCGACCGTTCGCAAAGTTAGAGAAGGAGGGAGAAGGAGGAGGGTGAACGGGTGGTCCACTTTTATACGCGCGTTCGCCTATAAAATCCCATTCGGGAATTCTTCGTCCGACCCTCTTCCCTTCGTTCTCTCGGCGTTCCATCCTTCTTTCGTTTATCGACCGTTGTTTCTCAACGGTCTTACCCTTTTCTCTCCTCTGGTCGTCCGATTTTTTCTCCCGCTAACCGATTACACGCTCGTTGGTGCCGCGCCGTGATCGCGAGACGGCTCGCGGGACACAAAGAGCCGGAATGAACGAGAGGAACGAGACGATGAAAAGAGAACAGAGAGCATACGGATGTCCGTGGACGCGGGGAGTCCGCGGGGATCGCGAGATTGATTTGTCCAATTACGCTAAACAATCCCCGGGATAATTCGATCGCTCGGTATCCTGGGACCGTTCGTGAGGTCATCCGGCTCTCAGCCGGACTTTCTGCAATTTGTGAATGTAAATTCCCGTTCCCGTTCCCCCGTTCCCGTTCCGTACGTTGTACGTTGCATTACGTACGTCTCGCAACGCGAAATTAGCGGATTCGTCGGCGAAGCGAGCCCACGAATTTATCGCGTTCGTAAGCACGGATCGTTAGCCTCGCTTTTGACTAATGGGCCCGTCTCCCATGGAGGTTCCCTCCAACGAGAACGAAGAAGAAAAGAAAAAAAGAAAAAGAAACGAGGAAATTCACCGCTCAATAAGACAAATCTGTCACCTACTCGCTCCGCGAATACGTCTCCTTTCTTTCCCCCCCCCCTCCCCCCACCCCTCCCGGCCGCGTTAGACGTTGTTGGACTCACGAATCTCGCTGCTCGGAAATCAGGTCGTGTAATTAACGAGGAGATATCGAGGAAGCGATGATCGAACCGATTGATTTTCTGATGTACGACCGCTCGTTTATTTAATTGAAGCCTTACTTCTTGACAGGCCCGTGAACGATCGTCGGGTATTTATTTCGCACGGATCAGTTCATTGTCGGCGAACGCGAGTCGAGTAAGAATTACTACTCGCTGGCAGGATTATGTTTTTTCTACGGATGTGGATCGAGAATCGACGATCGGATGATCGAAGAAGATTGTGTATCTCATATCGGAACAGAATTCCAAAGTGATTACAGCAGCTTTTCTTCTCTTCGCGATGTGTTCGCGATGTGTTCGCGATGCGACACGCACGCGCGCGCGCAGCTATTTTATTATTTATTCATTGGGATCTTTCGAAATCGATACACGTGTATGATACGTGTTTTCGTATGGCACCAGTGTACCAGACCGGCAACGGTTTGTTAGTTCTCTCAAGATCGATATCCGCTGAGAAAGGATAGCCCCGTGGCCCCGGCCATGCAAAGGAGAGGCTGTTGTTGCTGGTGAATAGATTATTTCGGAAATTAGAAACGAAGTGAAAAATGATTCGGTCAGTATGCGCGCGATCGCATAACGGCGGCGTGACTCCCGCTCTTTTCCAGAACGCGCTCCCTGTCGTGCACCCGCTACATCGCTACACTATCTTTGCGCTGACCAACGAAATAAATGTGATACTTTCAGCACTGTCGGCCGGCCTGCCGGTGTGCCGTCTCGTTTCTCGCGCATAAATAACATATAACTCCACCTCGACGGAGGGACCCTTTTCTCGAAGATGGGAAGGTGGCTAGAAGAGCGTTATTCCGAGGCCCTCGCGATGAAAAAGAGACACCGGCTCGGGAGAAAGGGTCCTTCGACGAGGGAAGGTATCACCAGGAGGCAAAGCGTGATTCCATTAGTCAGGACCTCACCGCCGACACGCACGTTTTAAAGCGCCGTTTACACACTCGGGCTGCTCTCTTTGCAAGAGAGAGAGAGAGAGAGAGAGAGAGAGAGAGAGAGAGCCACTTGCGTCCGACGTCGTCCCGTTACACGAGCAGGAGTGTCACGATTAATTCCCATCGTATCATCCCAGGGATCCCATTGCGCGTCAAAAAATCGTCAGATTTATCACAACAGTTATCAGGTATCTGCGCGTTATCGCATTCCTACCTGTGTCGAGAGATATCCCAACGCAAATTGTGAATTTTTTCACAAATAATTGAAGCAGTTTCCGCCATTTTTCCGTATATATCGTTGATACGATGGTGTAATCGTACGTTTGAGTAGACAAACAGAGTAGACAGACTTACGAGAACGCGCGATGCAGATGGTAATCTCTGTATCGTATCTCGATACAGCGAGGGTTGTCGAGTCGACTCGTCGTTATTCGCGATTTACCCGTTAAATGATCGCGGCAGCAAGTTATCGCGACGCATTTTTCTCTGATGAAACAACTCGAGGGCTGCCATCTGAAAAGAGATGCGATCTTCGCGAGGAAAAATGCGGGTGTAGCAGCTGGCGGCAGCAGCAACAGCAGCAGCAGCAGCAGCAGCAGCAGCAGCAGCAGCAGCGACAGCAGCAGAAGCAGTCGAAAGACGCATCGACAGGCGTTGACCGCATGCGGTGTAAACTCGCCTTCAGGAGACCTGCAGTTACCCCCGAAACCCCTGACGGGGGGTCCGTACACCAGCTTCTCCTTCCACTTTTTTAAAAGTAAGGATACCTGTCGCCGATAGTGATTTGTTGAGTGTATTTGCATTTTAGATTTAGGCTGCTGCGCCTGCGCCCCGTCTTTTCCTCCCTTTCCTTCTCGTCCGTGATTCTCCTCCTCCTCCTCCTCCTCCTCCTCCTCCTCCTCCTCCTCCTTCGTATCAATCCTCCACCGCTTCTTCCCTCTTCCCTCTGCTCTTTCTCTGACGTTTCTCGCTCGAGACGTTACTTGCCCCGCTTTCGATTTTCGGTCGACCGATCAACAGTCGCGGGCGTCGCGGCAGAAGGAATGGAAGGCAAGGGGCGAGAGATGAAAAGGGGACTCGTTCGATTCAGGAATGACATTAGTCATACACCATCCCCCAACTGCCAGCGAGGAGACTTGTTTATGCACGTTTAAAGAATGATTAGGCGACGGCATCGCGGCGGGGGGGCGTCTCCTCATCCCTCTTCTCCCTTTTCCCCTTCTCCCTTTCTCCCTTTCTTCCCGTGGCCTCTTCATCTCGCTTTTATAGTTATAATTCTTCCCTCCGCTCGATGCGCGTACATACGCGTGTGCGTGCGCACTGTAGTCGCCGATTCTGAAGGATTCTGGATCCTCTCTTCGTGATGGTGATTTTGCCTTCTGGATCTCTGGATTTACGAATCAACAGAGACATTCACGGACAGTCTCGCTCAAAGAGACTCGTCGTCGCTCCAAACTCCGATTTCAGAAGCGATACTCCTCGACGCGAGATCGCCCAACTTTATGCCGTATGCCGGAATTCGGTTCCGTCATCTTCCGTGGAATCGTCGAAATTCGCTCAAATCTAGTTAAAACGGCGGATTAGCTCACTCGCGCGAGTTATGGATCGAGAGTGAGCGAAAAAAAGAGATCGATTCTTCCACTGCATTCCACTTTGTCGAATCCGTCGAATGACGGATCGGTAATTGATCGTTATTGTCAAAGCTCTACCCCCTTGCCTGTACGCTGTACGCCCAACTCGGTAACGTCTCTCGGGCCGCACCCTCGTGCGAGGTCGTAGGTCGCTTACAACACATGGACACGTGGCTACGGAGTCTCGTGCTGCATTCCTATGCAAAGCTTCTCTTGCGCGACAGACACGTTCGTTTATTCTCATCGCGATGAGAATTTCTCGAATTTCTCGAATTCTTTGTTATCCTTTATTCTGAATGTTGATTTTTGAGGAAGATCATCGCAGAGAACGAAATCGCGATCGATCGCAATCGATCGGCGGATCTCCGCCGTCGAATCCGAGCCGTTCGAGACGAGGAAGCAGGAAACGCCTCGCAGAAAGGCGGTCAAGTTGGGAAGAGCGCGCGAGCGCGCGAGCGCGCTCGCCCGCGCCTGGTTTATGGTCGTTCGCGGCGAACGAGCTTCCCGGAATGCCCGGACCGTGTAAGCGGACCTAACCGAGCGACGGGTCCAGAGCCGGGAACGGAACCACGAGTTCGCTCGCTCGCTCTCTCGCTCGCTCGGTCGCTCGCTCAGTCGCCAAGTCGGGAACATCGAAACGCACGACGTATTGCTCTGTCACCCACGGTCCGCCGATCTATTAGTTATGAATATCGTTGCCCATGGCGATACACGACCGGCGACCGCGTGGTGTTCTCCCAAAAATATGTACCGGACACCAAAGCATATGCCAGGACCTCCTCCTGGCGCGGACGGCCGTCCCACGCTCTTCCTCTTCCTCTTCCAAAATGTCGCGCAAACTTTTGACGAGGCAGGGGACCGAAGTCGTCTCCGGCGATAATTCGTCGTCGCGATGAAACCTCTCGCCGTGAGGCCTTTCAGGAATCAGGCGATAACCGTCTCGCGAGACCGATTCGCTTTCGGATTCGCTCTCGGAATACGTGAAACCGCATCTGCGGTGCGGATACGACATTGCCGGGTGAGATGCGACGTATCTCGCCATATAGGTCACCGCGCGTAAAACGCGCGGTGCTTATGTAATGCTTTATTTTTCCAACAACGTTGTACGCGAGTAACAAATGCATACGATAAAAGTCGTCACGAGCGTCATGAGCGACTTGGTCTTTCGTCGCATCGTAATCGAGAGAATGCCTCGAGGATGATGTATATTTTTCGTGTCACCAGAGTCCATCAGTCCGAAAGGAGTGGAGCGAGCGAGAGAGAGAGAGAGAGAGAGAGAGAGAGAGATGAATCGTCCGCGCACATAGCGTATAGCGAACCGCGCGGTGGGTGTATATACGCGATAAAAAAAGGAAAGAGAAGATACGAGTAGAGAATACCGCGTTGGCGGCGCGTCGAAGGATACCGAAGAATCGGGAGAGCGAGAGAGGCGGAGGTGGAAGAGCCGGATGAAGGAGTAGATGAAGCAGAAGAAGAAGAAGAAGCGGAGGAGGTGGAGCGGTGAACGCGGGTCGCCATTAAGCGGACCCCCTGCCGCGCGTGGCCCGCGGCAACCCTTCACAAAAAACTGTAATTGGAAATACTTTTCCTCCTTTTTTCCTGAAATAATTTATGAATCTTCCACCGGTCAGCTAGCGAGAGCCGTGCGGCTTCCAGGCTCTCCTCCCCCCTCCCCCTCCCCCTCCCCCTCGCTCTCTCCCTCCCTCTCTCTCTCCCTCTCTCTCCGTCTGTCTAGGTCCACCACGGAGGATCACGGACGGGGGAGGAACCGTCCGTGAAACCAGCGAGAGGGAATAACCGTGACTCCCGCCGAATAACGAACTCATTACTTTCGGAACCTTCGCACGCGTTGGTGAATCGCTAAATGTAGGTGAAGGGCAGACGAATCTCCGCGAGGGAACGTGCCTGGCTTCTCTTCTTCTTTGGCTCGCGTGGCGGCGGCGGCGGCGGCGGCGGCGGCGGCGGCGGCGGCGAATCGTCACGGAATCATCATCTTCGGAGGTCTCGCGTCTTACGTTACGTCACTGTCGAAACGTTTGAAAAACGTTTCGGTCTTTGTCATCCGTTCTTCTCGGAACGCAGCGAGTCCACGTGGTCGATCCGTTAGCCCGTTACCGATCGTTCGAATAACGATCTAGGTTCGAATGCTCGAATGATCCAGCGGCAGCCCACGTGACCCATCGCGTAAGAAGCATCGTAAGTCTCTCGGAACTGATCCAAGTAACGAACCTGCATCGAGTCGAACGGTTTCGTTGTCGGGATAAGAGGAACGATATACGAGCGATCACGGAAGGAGAGGAGGAGAGATGGTGGCCGCTTCTTATTTCGTGGTCGCCGACACCCCGCTGCGTCGGGGTGGAGGCGAACCCTCTTTAGCATCTCGCGAGGACCCTTACGGCAGCCTTCGGATGCCGTTATCAATTTGCGTGATTCTCAGGATTTATAATGAAGACGCAATACGCGTCTTGGCTTGGCTTGTTCCTTTTTATCGATTGCGCGACAATCGATTGCTCCCTCCTTCTCGCTCTCGATCTTGCCATCCTTCCTTTCCGTGATCGCCCTCCCTCTCTCTCCCCCCCCCCCTCTCTCTCTCTCTCTCTCGCTCGCGCGCGCGCGCGCGCGCGATACGGAGCACGCGGTGCAAGTACCTTCGTCATCGTTGCCATCGTCGCTTCGATCATCCCTGATCGGCGAACGAGCTGACGTCTCATGATGGTAATTATCGTCGCGCCACCCAGGACGCCATCCAGATTCGCGGTTTCACCAAGGCGGCGACAACGGCGGCGACAACGGCGGCGACAACGAGGACTCCTCGATTCTCGATTCTCGATTCTCGTTTCTCGATACCGCGAGATTTCACCGAGGTGTCCGCGCGATAACGATCGCGATGGAAAATACCAACGAGCTCTTTGAGCTCGCGCTCCGTCGAAGGGAACGCGCACCCACGATCGCACACACACACACACACGATCGCAATCGACGAATCGGAAAGAACAACTCGCCGCTCGAGTCTAAACGTCCAAACGACGTTGAGGGGTGGACAACGTCGTTGTCCGGCTATTCCGGAATTACCAGACGACCGGCCAGCATCGACCGGTTGGCATTGTGTTACGCGCGACCTAAGACAAGGTGTTTCGTTTCTCGCCCGGCTGACAAAAGGCAGCGCCGGCACAACAAAGAAGTCCGCGTCACGTGCAAGACAACCGTGGGGAGGAACGAGGACTTTAAGATCCACCGTCCCATCCCCTTCCAACCCTCTGCCTCCTTCTCCTTTTCATCTCGGCGTCACGGATGTTGCCTCCCTCTCGCTTCTGTCCTCGCTGCGGCGCGCGTAAAACCTTTTTCCCCATGCGAGATGTCACTTATTAATTCTCCCATTCTCTCAGAGGCAGCAAAATGAATAGCGGGAGTTGGCGGCGGAAACCACGCCCTCTTTGAATCGGTCCGCTGGAAGAATTCCTTCGGCGAGAGAAAAGACAGAAGGTGGATCTCGGGACAGGAACGGGACGTATCCCGCGGGACAGGCGGTGGAAAGGTCAAAGGATCCTTCGGCTACCTGAGCGTCCTCCCTGCTCCACAGGTAGGTAGGTAGATGGAGCAGCCGCGGCCACCTCCTCTCATCATCTCCGGAGTTGGCTCTTTTCACGGATCGCGCTACGATTAATAACAGCCTTTTTTTCCCCTTCGACGAAGGGGGTAAAAGCGTGACGTGCGACGGAGATAATGCGAGGGAGCTGTTGTTTGGAGGAAAACCACAAATTTCGTCCATCCGAGACCGAGCGTGGCTGAAATATGGTAGCGCGGGCCGCACCGCCCGAGACCCCCTGCCGATCGTTCGATCGTTCCCGAGAAAGCATTCCCTTTCGGAAAGCGGAAACTCTACTCTCTCGTCCGTTTCGTAACGGACTCTCGGAAAGGAGCGGGGCGAGGGGCGAGGGGGCGTCGCGAGCGCGAGCGCGAGCGCGAGATCGAACGTAAAGCGTAAAGTAAAGCGCGAGCGCGAATCGTGTAAAGCGCGAGGACGCGCGACAACGAGCAACGAGGAATCAGGAATCAGGAATCAGGAAGGGATCGCGACAAGGACGATCGCTGGCGATGGGACCTCTCGCTCCCCCGAACTCGGCAGCGGCGTATAGCGTATAGCGTATAGCGTATAGCGTACAGCGTACAGCGTATAGCGTACAGCGTATAGCGTATACAGGCGAGAAGCAGGTAGTTGCGCGGCCTCTGGATGCTGGATGCTGGATGAATAATCTTCGAGGTTCCCTGATCGTGTCCGCAAAAGAGAAAAAGAGGGGGCGAGGGTGTCGCGATTCCCCGCTGAGCGCTGATGGGGCTCCGGGGGTCTCGGAGGTCTCGGGTGCATGATTTTGGTAATTAGCTTTTTCGTTCGGTGCCAATTACGGTGCCGGCGACTGATTTACATAAGCTGGCCGGCCCGTCGGTCGTTCGCGCAGAGTCGCGCGATGCCTGGATACGCACCGCGAAGCGAGCTAACGAAGGCGACTCTGCTCCACGCTCCAGGTCGGTCCAAGCTCCGCCATCGCTCCGACGACATGGCGACGTGTCCACAACCTAGCCTCTCGTAGCTCTCCTGTAAGAGCTACGTAGATTAAACGCGCTTCGGGCATTCGCGCCCAACGTGCTCCCGTCAACGTTCCCGTCCAGGCGGGATCGCTTCATCGCTCGCGCGCTCGTTCGAGGAAACACTAGTACGGACACGCAAGAGGACACGCAAGAGGATCTTGATCCTTGATGGATTGTCGCGTCGAGTCAGTTGATCGGTCGGGTGACCGGCCGGTCAATCTGTCGATTTCGTGGGGCAAAAATAATTATAGCGGAAAGGAGCGGAAGGCTGCCACCGGATTCTAGGTTCCTGACGATCCGAAGACTGCCCTGCGCTGCGTAAAATTGTCTTTTGCCTTCCGCTAATAGCGCGCGGGCGCACACGATTGGGTCGGTTTGGGTCTGGGTCGAGACAAAAACATGTAATTATTCCTCCCAAGTCTAGGCAAAGTAGAGCAAAGTAGAGCAAATCGAGCACGACCGTGATTTCTCTCTCGATTTCCCGAACGGAAATGCGGAAACGGCAAACGCCACCGATAGATACGACCCTACCCGAGAGCGAAGCGAAGCGGAGAATGATCGATTCGGGTTCGGGAAAGCTACACGGCTACAGCTAATCGCGACACGCGACACACACTCTATTTCCGTCGACGATTGTCGACGCAACGCCAACAACAAAGCGTTCGGTAGCGAATAAGAGATCGAGGAAGAGACCGAGGGCCGCGCGGTCGGTGCACCTCGGCGGTGAAGCCTCGTTGGCGTCGATCCGAAGAAAAGGTAATTACCGATGAATTCTCGAGGACCTCTAGGCTAGATGAGGCCATCAACGCACAGCGGGGAATCGCGACACCCTCGTCTGCCTTCTCGGCCGTCCCCGTCGTAGGGGCAGGGAGGTGGAACCCATATTACTCATCCATATTTACTTTCTTTCTTTTTATCCTCGGTATTCTCTCTTCCTCCGTCTATTCGCACGCGGGCTAACGTTTAAGGCTAATTTTCACGAAACTTTAACACGCGCGCGCGCGCGCGCGCATTGACAATCACGCCAGCTCGATTGATCCGTGATTGATCCGTTTTGGGGAAATTTCGCCGGGCGTTTCAATGGGCGTTCCACTCGTGGAGGAGATTGCCCCTCTCTCTCCCCTCCGAAAGTTTCTCTCGCGACGCGTAATCAACGTAATTAACGCGCATCAACGAGATGGACTTTACAACACGAACATTTCACGGAGGTTTCACGAGGCATCGAGCCAATGGTGTGTGGATCGGCCTTTATGATATAATGTTTCTAGCGAAGCTGTAAAGTCGCGGCGGAGGATCCGAGTGCTGTCCTAATTCTTCTGCCGTCACGCGCTTTTACGATACCGACATAAAATTTGGATTCCACCGCGAGAGAGAGACACGAGCCGGCGGCGTGCCGTAGGATGATCGCCTTCTTAATTATATCGGCGGGATCCTTCCTCGATATCGCTCGTAATTCAGCGAACATCGTCGGGGCGCCTACCTATGCCCGTGAATGCCCATCTTTCTCTTTCCTCTTCTTTCTCTCCTCCTTCTTCGCGCTACGGGTCTGGCTTTTTCTCTTTTCAGCTGACGTTTCTTTCGTCAAGTATGACAGACTGGCGGGCCACCCAGCGGTCCTGAGCGCTGATGCTCCGACTTTATTACCCGTGGTGAATCCATTGATCCTTGGAATTTGGAATCGCGCTCTTCGCTGTGCTGCCATTGTTCCGCTTCCGTGTTTCCGGAATCGCGTGAGGCGAGGCGACCGCTCAATCGTATCGCGCCGACATCGAATCCGTCTGACCATCCATCGACCGTATCCCTTGGCTTATCGAAGCTTCTTCCTTCCTCTAGCGAGCGAACGGTAATCGAACGGTAATCCTCCTCGCATTCGCCGAGGACGCATTCGCGACGCGAACGAGCTTTGATCGCGAATCGTCGAAACGTTAACGTCCTCCGACGATGTATCACTCACGAGAATCTACCGTTTCTGTTTCAGGCGGCTGAAGATCTTTCGCGGATGGATTTTCATTCCTCGTTTAAATCCAGATACGACGTTTCGTACGTTTAAGCGTCTCTTAAAGGAGCTGATAAAGAAGAAAGGTAGAAAATTATCGACCTTTAACGAAGGCGTCGGACTCGCGACGGCGTTCGCGGCGAAATAACTTTGAGCGGCACGACGAAGCGCGATCTCCGTTGATCTCGTCCATCGACGAGCCGCCTCCACGTAACGCCGCAACGTTCGACTCTCGACGTCGCGTATCTAGCGTATCGGAGGAGGTATCGGAATCGGGCGAGGAGAAAAAAAACGATTCGAGGAAAAAAAGGAGCGACGACGTGGGAAGGAGAGACGAGGCGGAGAGAGGAAGCGAGCGAGAGAGAGAGAGAGAGAGAGAGAGAGAGAGAGAGAGAGTCATATCCGCGGAGGTCATCGGGCCTCAAAGAGACAATTAATGTGCCGCGGACACAATGGCGGACGAATGGGCCATTGTCAGGGCTGTGCGAGAAGCGAGTGTCCCCGCAGCGTCTCGGTCTCTTCTCCACCTCGGGAGATATTCACCTCGGCTTTGCTCGCCGCGTGTACAAAGGTACACGCGCGCGCGCGCAGAGGTCGATCCGAGGATGTGATGAGGGGGACGATGTTGCGATGGGGAGTCGCGCGGCGGCGTCTATCGGCGACGTTTTATCTCTTTCAGGCTGGCACGCGGACCGGCGGACGTGGTAACGATTTCGGCCGCTGGCTTTAATTCGGGGGCTGAGACTATTCGCGACGTTGAAACGACGTTGAACAGCCGCAACCCCCGGGGGGGTTGGGTCGGTCGCGAAACGGAAATGGAGGCTCGAGCGACGCGATACGACGCGACGACACCCGACGCGACGGTACCCGATGCCTCGTGACGCATCTAATAATTGACTTTGTTGAAAAGCGCGCTGCGCGACGAATCCTTCCTCTTCTATTTCTCCCTCCCCCCTCCCMCCCTCCMTCATGCATGCTGTCGCATACTCTCTCTCTCTCTCTCTCTCTCTCTCTCTCTCTCTCTCTCTCTCTCTCTCTCTCTCTCGCCTATCCTTTTTCGCCAGTCTGCGTCGCGTCGAAACCGCATCTGTCGCTTGGCGTCTGTCGTTCCGAGAGAGAGAGAGAGAGAGAGCGAGAGCGACGGCGGACGGTTCCGCCATTTCTTTTCTTTTTTGTTTCCCTTTCACGGAGCGCCTCTTTCTCGCCCGAGCGTTACCCATTCCTCTCCCTCCTGCCTCCCACTCGCGCGATCCATTGAGTCGGCCACGTGGGAACTCGGCTGATATTTTTACGTTTCGCCATTCATGTGGAGCACTATAACAGATTGTTTCTCGGAAACGCGAGAGTGTGTAGGGAGAAACTCCCTACCCCGGCTGAGATGCCGTACGGGTGTCCCGTGTACGTGTGTCCACGTATCGCGTGTAGAACCGCGTATCCACCTACCGACTAATGACGCGGGTGAGAGAGCGTGGAGAATGATCATAAAAGTCTCACAAGTGGGTCGTTTTGTCTCCACGCTGTCTCAGTTCCTTTCTTCCTTTCTTTCACGCCACGAAATCGCTCGTGCGGTTCGTTCCCGTCTCGCCGCGACGGTGACGATCTATTCGCAGCCATCAAAGACACCGAGCCGCGCCGCCACGTACGATTCGATCGATCACCCTCTCTCTCTCTCTCTCTCTCTCTCTCTCTCTCTCTCTCTCTCTCTCTCAATACTTTGTCATGATAATGCGCGGTTACGTCGACAATTGTGTCGGGGTTCGGCGTCGGTGTCACGCGTACGAGGCACGATTAATCGCGGCAACGTCAAACGGTTTCGTATTCTCGTTCGATAGAGAGAGAGAGAGAGAGAGAGAGAGAGAGAGAGAGAGAGAGAGAGAATGAATTTTCGATCGGCGATCTTCACTCCCGGTCGGGGAAACGGAAGAAAAACTGACGAGACAAGACGATTACTACTTTCTCGTTAATGATCAGTCTCGTACATGCCGCGCGTGCGCGCGCGCGCATGACGGACTAATCGCAAATCGGGTCACGCAACGCACGCGCGGCGGACCTGGTACCTGGTCTCTCTATCGGTGGCTAACGATCAACTATGAAAATAATGATTGATCGAGCAATTAAATTCCGTTGTCGTGCGGCGGACGGGGGCACGCTCTCGGGGCTGGCCGTCGGCCGTCGGCCGTCGGCTGTCGGTCGTCGCCGGAGTCGGCGGGGGCTGGTGCAGCCGTGTAGCACGCCACGGGGTGCCATTCGGCCACAATTGCTGGTAATGAGCCGGTTCGAGGCCTTCCGAGGGGCCTCTTACGCCCCCTTCTTGCCCTCGAAATCGCAGCCTCACGGCGACGCAGACGACGACGACGACGACGACGACGACGACGACGACGACGACGACGCGGATGACGGCGGCGGCGGCGGCGGCGGCGGCGGCGGCGCGATCGTGACGGAAATCGACAAAAACGGATCTCGTCGAACCCAATCGGCGCGCACCATCGATTCCGAGCAACTACCGACCGTTTCCTGGAATCTCTCGCGATTCAAAAAAAAGCTCTCTCACTGTCATGTAAATCGAGAGATATCTTTGCGGCGCGTACAATCATCTCTCTCTCTCTCTCTCTCTCTCTCTCTCTCGTCAAAGATCGGTAAGACACCGAGCGACGTTTGCTTCGGCGGATGTCTCCCTTGTTCCCCGCGAACAGTATAAGCGAGTAGCAGTATAATTCGATATTACGCGTTATCGCGATACTTGGGCAGTTGGGATCGCGGGGAATGGCGGGGAATGGCGGGGAATGGTCAAAGACAAGGCGCCGCGATCGGTCTTATCCCGTACTCTCCGATTCACCCCTACCAGCGCGAGTTGAGCCAAACACCCCGTGTGTACATGCACGCGCGTGTGTACATATATCGATGATTAATCGAGTCAAAAGGCCGCGGTCGTTACAAAGTGTGCCGCCCGCCGCGACACGAAAGCCATGCATTACCGTGCTGGAACGCCGACGAAGGAGGACCAGTGTTCGTGTTCTAACGTTCATCTTGTCTCCGTCGATACACCCACGCCGTCCGCGAGCAACGCGGAGCCCAGCGCAACAAGGGGGACGACTTTGCTACGAGACGATTGTGCCGGCGCAAAGGAATATCGGCGGGCCCCGCGATGAGAAGGGAGTGCTGCTTTATCGCGAGCGCGCTCTTCTTCCTCTCTCTCTCTCTCTCTCTCCCCCCCCCCTCTCTGTTTCTTCCTTTTCTTCCTTTTGTCGCGATGCGATCGATCCCTCGTCCGATCGATCAAAAATGATCAAAACGAAAAACGAAAATTGAAAACTCCCACGTTTTCTCGTTTCGTCGCGCGCGTGATTACGCGATCGAGTTTCAAAGAGATCCTTCCGTCCAATAACTCTCTACTCGCACTATCGGATCGATTACTTGGAAAATCTCATACGTCGCTACGTTACGAGACGCACAATGCATAACTCTGCAGCGTTATTGACCGTGGATATTGGCAAAGGTTGGCAACTCGTTGGCTCGGTTCGCCGACACAAAGGGCCGCGGCTGCCCAAGAGAAATCGCCGATCGAATCCGTACCAAGGTGCTCCGGGTGCGTGAAAAATGGCGCTAGACAGGGAGCGTAAGCGTGGGTATAGAGAGAAGCGAGCGAGCGCGCGAATCCGCGTTCGTTGATGCGCGCCGCTTACCATAATCTAATATCCTTTAATATATGGGGTGAGGCGGTAGGGTGCCAAAGGCGCGCAAAGGTCGTAACACCGGGGGTCGGCCGTAGATATTTACAATTTTAATCGTCGTCTCTGCGTGGGACTCTTGGAGAGAGATGGCGAGAGAGAGAGAGAGAGAGAGAGAGAGAGAGAGAGAGAGAGAGAGATGCACTCGCGATCCTTCCTCTTCGATTCGAGACCGCCGATTTTCAAGACCGATTTCCATTTTCGTTTCGTTCGACAAGCAACGATGAAAATCAAACTGTTGGCCCTTTCTCCAGACGCGACGCTTCTCCTCCCGTGGAGTGAAACGGACGGCTGGAAACTGGCCGCGTTCTCCATCCCTTTCCTCGGAATATCAATATTCGCCCCCGTGACGTTCCTTTGTTCCCTGTATGCGAGATTCCGAGCTTTATCTCGTGGGACGTGGAATTGGTAGCGACGCTTGTTTTCTCAGAAAATGACAAAGGAACGGGACGCAGAGCGCTCCGTGGCCCTTAACGCGGTAGCCTCGACTACCTGTTGCCTGCACTTTCGTGACCTTCTTTCCACCTCGCGATAATCCGCAGAGAAAACAATCCGCCAAAGCATGAGTTTGTCGTTTCTTGCCACCTTGCCACCGATCATCTCTGGCGATTGTGCGCGCGCGCGCGTCAAGTATTTCCTGCTACGCGTAATTATCGGCTATTATCCAAGGCGGGAGGATGCTAACGTATCGCTCGATAACGCGTAGGACCGGTGGTCCGATGTGTCGAGCGAGACAACGCGTGGGTTCTTGATACAGTGGGTAAAGAGCGCGGTCTGATCGTGGAATGAAATCCGACGTCGGCGTCGGTTCGACGCGTCGTCGATTATCTCTCGTTCGCCTTCGCGAAACGCCCCGTCTTCCACCTATGTCCACGTTACGTCCACGGGGATGCATTATCATTTTTTGGGCGATTCTCGCTGACCGATCAACGTAAGCAGAAGAGGGACTCTTCGCTCGTGATTCCTCGCGATCGAGCGTTACGCGATACGCGTATCGTTTAACCAACCCTCGAGCCCCTCGAGCCTCCGTTGAACGTTGGTCGTTGATCGTCGAGCGACTAATTGGCTTGAGGTTCCACTCTCTCTCTCTCTCTCTCTCTCTCTCTCTCTCTCTCTCTCTCTCTCTCTCTCTCTCTCTCTCTCTCTCTCTCTCTCTCCCTCCCTCCCTCTCGCGCCATCTCAGGCCATCTCACGTTTTTTGCCGTTCCCTCGTTTCTCGTTAGCACCGTGTAACGCGCGAGTAAGTACGATTATTACGGTCAGCGGTGCGCACCGTCAGAGGCGCGCACTTTGGAATATTATAAATTACGGCGCTCGATGTACTCCCAGCGCGATGCTCCGACTAGTCGTAACTCGCGCCAACACGCGCCAACCAACATTGGCGTCGGACGACTCGAAATCTCCATCGCGATTTTCGTTAGCCTTGAGCCGGTCCTGGATCCGCAACCGCGTCTCGCGCGCCGAGCATCCGAGCATCCGCAAGCAGCCCCATAAAGTCTCGTTTCTCGTTTCTCGTCGGCTGAGCCGACGAGGGAGGCTACGCGGCGCCCGGGGGCCCTCCCACGAGGAGGAGTGACCTCGGTTGCGGGCTTTCGCTCTTGGGAATATCTGCGCGAGCGCCGCGCCGCACCGCGCCGCGTCTTCTTTGGCGGCGCGGGTGCCGTCTCTCCGAAACGGACCCCCGTCGCCCGCGCCCGGCCTTTCGAGTATTTTGCAAAGTATTACTCGAAAATGTTCAAGCTGAATCGGCCGACCGACTTTCGGTCGCTCGTCTTCTCCGATTCCGTTATCGGGACGGAGCATTCCGTTACAATCGCAGCCGTCTTTTCTTGCGGTTTCCACGCATTATTAAACTGCATAAACCCGACAGATCCGACTGAAGAAATGGCAAACGAAGAAGAAATTTATCCAACGATCGATTGCAATGTTCCGCGCGTCTTGAGCGAATATTTCAAGCGAATATTCAACGAGCAAGCGAGCGAGCGACCGATCGACGAGCATTCCTGCCAAAAAGTTTCTCCTCGCAAATTGAGGATATGAAAAACGCACCTCGGAACGAACAAGTGGAAGCCGCGTCGTTAACGCAAAGATACGATCCTTCGACGACGTCGCCGCTCGTTCCGTTCGACGCCCCTTTCGCCTCCGAGAAATGCACCTAATGGTTTCGCCGGCCTACTTCAAATTGCCTCGAGAAAAAGAAGCCACGCGATTGTTCGCGAGTCTGTATCGCAGATCTAACGACAGGGAATCGCGGGAATCGCGCAGGATATATATTACGCTGCCTATCGTAACGAACCACGCGACCACCGTCGTGTATCCGTATACCGGCTCGTGTACTCGATTCTAATTGATTCTAAACGGTACGCTTGCCGTCTGCTCTCTTGACACTCTGACTGCTGGCTTGCAGTTGTGACTCTGTTGTGACGTACAATTTCTTAAACTTGGACCTTGGAATCGAATATCTCATTGGAATGGGTTTAAACCGTGTGCTAAAGCAATTACACAATTCTCGAATCATTGACAAGTTATCAATTTCTCAAGTTTGATTGTGCTTTATATGTGCGCTTTTATATGTGCACATATCGGACACGCGCACGCGCGCATCTCTTTGCCGCGCGGAATGTCATTCCGGAATGAAAAGAGCGAATTCCAGACCAAAGTATCCGTTCCTCGACTCGATCATTTCTTCACGAATGATGGTCGAAAACGCATGGGAGGATTAATCGCGGTCGACGTGGGCCTACGATTATATTCGTGCGCGCAAGACTCTGTACGCAAGACTCCGTCTGCATCGATAGAGATACCGGCATACCGTACGCGAGTCTGCATGCGCGAGGGAATCGAGTCGCCGCTCGGTCGAGCCGGTAATGGGAGGTCAGAGGTCGGCGCGCCGCCAACGCTAGCAAGAAGGAAGGACGTGGTGGCGGTGGCGGCAGCGATGGTGGTGACGGTGGTGGTGGTGGTGGTCATGGTGGCGATGGTGGTGGTCATGGTGGTGGTGGTGGTGGTGGCGGTGGTAGTGGCGGTGGTGGTGGCGGTGGTGGCGGTGGTGGTAGTGGAGGTGGTGTTGGTGGTGGTGGCGGTGGCGGCAACGACGGCGGTGGCGGCGGCGGCGGCGGCGGCGGCGGCGGCGGCGGCGACGGTGGTGGCGGCAGCGGCGACAGTGGCGACGGCAGCGAATAAAACCCTACACGGGAATATTCTGTGCACATGTGCATATTTTCTTTCTTCTTTCTTCTTTTTCTCTTTTCTTCTCTTTTCGTAAACGTACACGCTCGTTTATACGCGCGGATCTGCGATATCTCTACAAAGTCCGCGCGCGTATACTCGAGCGCGCAACGTTGCACCGACATTGAAAGCTGTTCTTTGCGCTCGCGCGCAAAAGGAAGATGGGAGGGGGAAGCGGGCACGGCGCACGTTTGCGGAGAGAGAAGCGAAACCTCTCGCGGAGAGGGCTGGCGCGCGATATGCGGCTCTCTCGAAACCGTGGGAACGCACGTGGCCCCACGCGCCTAACTAACCCCCTTCGCCGTGCTTGATCGCTCGCTCGCTCGCTCACTCGTTCGCTCGTTCGCTCGTTCGCTCGTTCGTTCGTTCGTTCGTTCGTTCGTTCGTTCGCTCGTTCGCTTGTTCGCTCGTTCGCTCGTTCGCTCGTCTTACCGCCGCCAAATCCTCCCTTGCCACATACTCCTCCTTTCTCTCGCCGTCCTTTCCTCGCGCTTCGCGGGGCACCCTTCTCCTCTCTCTTCCATTTTCCGCCATTCCACCCACGTCCTCCCCCTCCGTCTAACCTGCCTGTCCTTCTTCCCTCCGTCCTCCATTCATCCCGTGTTTCCTCTCAAGCCCGGCGCATTCTTCCCGTCTTTCCCACTTCCACCCACCCACCCACCGTGTTCATCTTCCGCTACTCCTTCGTCTCTTCCTTCTCGTCCGTTACGCCTGCCTATGTCCACCTCTACGTCCACCTCGATCTCCTCCCCTTGCTTCCATCGCCGACGCACGATGGTCCGTCCCCCCGTCCGTCCGTCCGGCGCTTCCTCCTCGCCTTCTTCCTCTCTCGTTCGCCAACATAATAGCCATCTCGTTCCCAATTGCGCGCTCGCGACATTCCGGCCATCTTTGCTACCGAGTCACCCCTCGAGCGTTCTCTTCTCCTCGCATCGACAACGATCGAGCTAACGATCGAGAGATGCGCTTTTATTGACCGGTACGATCGATTCGACGATCGTAATCGGAAGCGTGCTTTGCACGGATGGGAAAGCCGAGTTACACGCATTGCTCTCTCTCTCTCTCTCTCTCTCTCTCTCTCCCTCTCTCTCTCTTCCTCTCGCCCCATGCTCCGACACCCCGGAGTAGTCGTTCACGGTGCGCATCAGCGCCGGCACTTTGAAAATTGATTATCGCTCGACGTGTAATGATCCATTACGCGGGCTCCGAGTGCGGCCGAACGGATGTAACGGCGGAGCAAACTGACAATCACTGTCCGGAGCAGTCGTGAATTATGAACCGATAATCCACGGTTGCCGACGACGCCTCGGCAATGGGATTTACGCGTTTATCGTCTACCGCAGGAACATTGGCGATATCCAGCACGTGCATTTGCAACAGCGATTCTTCTTGATACGAGGCGTGACAAATTCAAGTTTAGGCATCGTCGCGGATGGCGCAAACCGCAAACGGCGCATAAATTCATCCACTTTACCTCGTCGCGTTGTCGCCCGTTTACCTTATCGATTACCGTGCAGATTACCGTACACCCTGTACCCTGTAGGCGGTCCGATACGATCGATAGCCTGCGCCCGATTCGAGAATCCGAGGCGAATTTCATTGGCGTTTCTCGAGTTTTCGTGGATTCGTTTCGCGACGACGACGAGGACGACGAGGACGACGAGGACGACGAGGACGACGAGGACGACGAGGACGACGACGATGACGATGACGAGATGAAAAGTTGAGACTCAAAGAGCAGCGCTCGTTGCAAAACTTTCCGTCAGATGGTAGCATCTGGTGGATGCGTTCGCCGGCAGCCAAACTACAAAGATCCGAGCGCGCCAATCGGCAAACGGCGGTCTCGACAGCTCGCACGGACGAGGAAAGGGGGGCGGCGTTTGCACTCGGCTAGACATGACACGGGCGACATTGGGAAATGAAACGTGGGAAACTACGTCGGACGGCCGCGCGCTGCGCCGTCGATAATGGACCGTGCATCGGTACTGGCCCGGCTAATTCCTTCCTCGAATTCCTTCTCGATTATCTCGAGGGGGCGGGGGCGGGGGAGGCAAGTACGTAGGTGAAGGATCGAAGGAAAAGCGAAAGACAAAGAGCGATTTCGCGATCAGAGCCGGCTTACGAGACCGGCTCTCGTTCCCTTACAGAGGGGGGGAGGGGGGGGGATCATCGCCAAGATGATCCGAGCTACCGAGTAGTTACCGAGGTTCCCGCTTCCGTCGTCGCTTCTCGCCGAACGGGGTCGCGAACGGGGTCGCGACGTCGACAGGTCCCTCGCGAATTAGCGACGTTGAAAAGGGTGGAGCCTTCCTCGCTCTCGCTGCCTTCCTGCCTTTTCATTTTCTTTTACAATTCGGCGTAGCTCCCCGTAGCTCGTGCGCCGATGCGTTTCGAGTTTAAACCATACTACTACTAACTAATAGCATAGCCGGAGCGAGCGCGTCTCGACAATGTGAGCATACCGCGCGCGCGGGCGCGCACCGTGGCCAGACGGTTTACCTAATCGTCGGGGCCTGAAAAAGGAGCGGCCGCTGTACCGCCCTAACCACAGGGCCTGGGCCCGCGGCGGCCGCGACTCTTTTTCCCGCTCCCGTCTCTCTCTCTCTCTCTCTATCGCTCTCGCGTCGGATTCGCGACAGCGCCAACGGAGAGACCTTACCGTGTCCGTCCTTTGACACGGATCCTTTGATTTCGTCGCGAATGGCGCGCGAGAGAGCGAGCTCGAGAAGCATCGACCGTTCTCGGTCGGCCCTCCGCCAACTTTGGCTTTCGAGTATCGACCGCTCGAAATCCGAGCGCCGAAACTCGAAACTCGGCCAACCCTCTCGAAGCAAACTTTAGTTTCCGACGATCCGCCGAAACGAATCCTCTCTCCCGCTCTCCTCTGGCCGGTAATCGCTCGTCCATGTCCGGCTCGTTCTTCCTCGTCCTCGTTATTATCTGGAGGTGACCGAAATTAGTGTTCAGAAGCCTGAAAGAGGGCTCGCGTCCCCCTTCCCTGCACACGTAGCGGTCACAGCAACTCCTGGAATTCTGGACCATCTTCGCGGTCCCTGTGGGACTCACGAGGTCGCCGAGGCCCTGTGACCCTTAGATAAGGCTCACGCCCTAATAAGAGGGTACATGAGCGAGGCACCATGAGGGGACCGTGGCAGCGTCTCTTCCTTTTCTCTCCCTCTCTCCCTCTCTCTCCTTCTCTCTCTTCCCTTCGCGATCGCGATCGTAGCTCGAGGCCTCGCCCGGCTGAGCGATCTAATCCGCCGGGTAATCTGTGGTTAACGTTTTAGGGCTTTGAGGATGGACCCAGGGATGAACGCAGGGGGATGAGGGATGGGGGGGGGGGGGGAAGGGGAGGGCGCTTCGTGACATTCCACCGTGCCAACTCTCACAATTGCGAGATCGCCCTCCGCCCATCAATCGCTCGTCACCGTGAACTTTCGTGTCACTTGATTCGCAGCTATTTCCACAAAGCAGAAATTTCTTTTGCTTTGTACTCTGCTTTGTTTCGACTTTCCTCTCCTCCTCCTCCTCCTCCTCCTCCTCCTCCTCCTCCTAGATGCCGCTTTCTTTCCAGAGTGAGCAGCGGCGAGCAGCGCGATGAGACGACGCGATCAATCGCGCGCCAGTGTCCCTTCCCAGGGAAGGAAAAAAGGAGCGAGATATCGCTACGCCGAGCGATATTTTTCTCTACGAGGGTTTTCAGGCGAAAATAACGGACGAGATGAATCATTCGTGACGTGGAATCAAGGTTTCGCGCAGTGCAGAAACACCGTGCGTCCGATTTGGGAAAACGATTAGCCTCTTGCCCGTGGGACAAGTCGCCGTGTTCTGCCTCGGGCAGAATACCGGGAACCGTAACATTGTGATTATTGTAATTAAATAGTCCCTGCGGGGAGCGATAAAGGGTACGCACCCGATGGTCCTTCCTCGTCCGCTTCCATTCGTCTTCCTTCTTCCTCGAAATTCATTTCCACTTGTCGCTCGCATCCTCCTCTCCCTCGACGTCTCTTTCCCTCCTTCTTTGGCAACTTTGGCTACCTGCAATTCCGAGAGGCATCTCTTTGTATCTCGCGGTCGAGCCAACGCGCGATCCGATCGCGCGATTATTCTTTTCTCCTCGCAACGATTCTTCTCGCCGCGATATCCGCGATTCGCATATACGGACGCAAATAATTGGCCCGATTGTCGCGATCGTTACGATCCAAGGACGCGCTCGAGGGAACGAGCGACAACGAGCGACAACGAGCGACAACGAGCGACAACGCGACGACGAGCTCGGGATCGAATCAATGATAGCCGGCGGAGAGGCGGAGCAAAGGGAGAGCGTTTTGTTTGTTCGGCGTTTCGTCACGCTTTATTGTTCGTGGAAGGTACGGGGATTAATTAAAGTTAAACACGGCACTAACCGACCGGCAAGCGCGTTAACTGCCGGCTATTGTCGGGAAAGCAGGGATGATGACCAGTCTCGTTCTTACGTAGCGAACGCCTGACGTAATGACTCGCGACGAATAGGGATCGTTGGCGGGGGGAGGGAGGGAATACTTTTTGTTTACTCTCGTCTTGATTGAATCGCGAGAGAGACTCGCTCGCGCTCCTTGTTGATCGAGTCGATCGCGATGCGAACGGAACGCGCTCGTCGTTAAAAACGATGCGTCATGGGACTACGACCGGGACGTTGCTCGACGTCACTTCGCATCGTATAAATAATATGCGTATGCGTATCCGTTTCCGGAGATCGCAGAACCGTATGCGTAAAATTGCGCTTCGCGATGAAGATGACGACGAAAAGGAGGAAACGACCAAGATTCGACCAAGCAAAATCTCATTTCGTCGCATCGGCAGCGATTGCTATTAATCTTTATTTCCAATCGATAACAACAACATTTAAATATACATTACGATCGACTAGGGTGAGGTATTCTCTCTCTCTGTCTCTCTCTCTCTCTCTCTCTCTCTCTCTCTCTCTCTCTCTCTCTCTCTCTCTCTCTCTCTCTCTCTCTCTCTCTCTCTATTTGGTACGATGGTACGATAATGAAGCTGCATCGAGTCTGACAATATGCCGCAAACGCTTTACGCGCTTTTATACGCTTGGCGCACCCACCGACACGAGCGATCGGACGAGGAGAAACGACCGAGAAGCAACGATGAGACTACACGATCGAACGAGACAATTCACAGCTACGGACTATCTACACGCATACACGTCTACACATATTTACACCATGACTTTAAATTAGTGGTAAATTAAGTAAACGCGCAATGAGCGTTTCGCGCGCCGTATACGATCGCCGCGAGGAACAAGTCGGATCGGAGCGAGTCGAGATCGAACGTCCTCCCTCAAGGAGGGCGGGATCCGTGAAAAAGATGCAGCCTCCCCTCGTAGTGACAAATCCAGACTCGCGATCTCCTCGATCAGCGAACGATTGATTCGCTTCAAAGCGAGTAATTCTTTCTTCGCTGATCGAGATCCCAAATTTATCCGACGATTCGTTCACGCGATCCTTTCGACGAAGGAAACACGAGGGAAGCTATCTCTCTGGATAGCGCGCACAGACGCGAGACTTGGGTGGTCCGCGGGTAGCACTATTATCTTTTCCTAGATTAAAGGAAGATCCGTTTGTTGGGGCCGTTCGCGCGTCCAAGAGCTGGCGCGGCTAACGCGGTCACGAGTCTTGTCCTTCCCCGGGCGCTTATCTGATCGAAATTTTGAATTTTACGGGAAACGAGGGGACACGGTCGCATCCGGCGCGGTCGGAGAATCTCGACACGTTCGTGTCGCACCTCGCACGCATCGCACCTCTCTCGACGGTGCGGATCCTTCGGTCTCTCATCGAGGAACGAAAGACTCGTACAAGAGTCGCAGGAGAATGCGACCTAGGAATACTCGTCGGAAACTCGTCGAGCGACGTCGCGCATCCGAGTTATCCGATTCCGATCGGATCGAGATCGACATCGAGGTGTGCGAGTCAGGCTCGCGAAAACGCGAAACGCGGAAAACATAAAACAAGAGAGAGAGAGAGAGAGAGAGACGCGCGACGAGTCTCGATTCGTCGTACAAAGTAACTCGTGTAAATATCGCGGCACTTTCAAGAATATATACATAGCTATTCCTAAGAACGTATATTAAGAACGTATGATAATATTTACAAACGCACGCGTTTTTAAGAACCACAATGTTTCGCGAATCGCTCTCTCTCTCTCTCTCTCTCTCTCTCTCGCTATACAATTCGCGATACAATTATTCACAAATGTACGCATATCTACAAGAATGAGGATACGATAGACGCGATACAATGTCCGTCTCGCCAATGGAACTCGATACGCGCGCCAGAAGAAGAGAACAGAGGACAATTGTGCGTAAAGTCGTGTCGCGCGTACAGAGTCCTGCGAAAAGACAACAATTTTAGATAATTCGCCCATCCTCTCGGTTGCGCCGCTCGGTCGAGCCGAGAGTCCTCGTGAAAAAGAGTCCTCGGACAATATATCTCGACGAGATAGCTGAGATTCGCGCGACATCGTGCAATATCGCGCAACGACTCGCGCTTCGATTCACCTCTGTCGATTCCGTGTCAACAGCGTCGATACGTGTATTCCTACACGTGTATTCCTTTGCTGAATTTGAATTTCGTTCAAAGTGCAAAGTTGCGAATAACGCCGCGCGAGTGACACCGTAATTACGTTCGTCGTCACGAGACGAGTCCACGAGACGAGCACGATCCTAGAAAAACTTTGACTTCCAATTTCAAAGAACAGTCGGATAGTAGTCGCGACAGTGGATTCGACGCGTGATATCGGCGAGGAGACATTGATGACAGACAGACAGACATCCAGACTCTCGATGAAAGGATCGGCAAAGTATCGGAGCATCGGTATTCGCGTTCGCTCGCTACCGATGACTCTCTTGCCTATGTTCCGAACGCTACGTTTACGCTACGCGTTATCGCGTCTCCATCAAATTATTGCAATAAATAAATAAATATAGTATATATTATATATATATATATATATATATATATATATATAGTATATATATATATATATGTATATGTATATGTATACGCTATATAAATCATACTACATAAATATCAAAGAGTTTTTAAAGCTCTCAAAATTCTCGATCCACTTGGCATTTCGAAAGGCGACGTAAATCAACCGATGGAGAAATATCGAGCAAAGTTCGGCAGGATATGATTATACAAGGAATATAAGAGGAACGAGAGGAGGAACGTTTCAACGTCTCATAATGTCCTCTATGGAGAAGCCGAGTTTAGGTGCGGTCGTATCACTCTTCCGAATCGGCAGGAGGCCGCTCAGCCGTTCCGATATTTGTTTGACTTCCGTAGGTAAAATTACTCTCGGATCGGACGATGTCGGATTTGCTTCGACCCTGAGATCCTGCGGGACATCCGTGTGAGTGAGAAGGTGCGTCTTCAGGTTGCTCCTCTGATTGAAACTTCGGTTGCAGACCGGACACTTGTGCGGCGATTCCTCCATGTGCAGGATCTTGTGTACCGCCAGAGTGCGACTCTGGCAGAATCCTTTGCCGCATTCGGCGCACTTGAACGGTTTCTCCTTGCTGTGGATGTACCTGCAACGAAAGGCAATCTCGTCTCAGTCCTGACTGACGATTCGTCGATCGTCTCGATCGCGCGATTCATCTTGCGCTCCGTTTGCCGCGCCATGATGTCACTTCACTTACATGTTACATCGTTACATCACTTCTTTTACGTTTCGATTGTACGTAGTAGTCGTGGTGGTCGCGAGTGAGCGCGGTTGGATGGCTCGTTAGGTATCGGACATGGGAGCAAATTGAGATTTCCTGTTTCCGTGGAGATGCGAACGATAACGATGCGAGCGGAGCGTACACGCAAGATATCCCGATAAACGATAAACGTACGTCGGCATCTTTCGTCATCGCTACCTTTCTTAGGTAGCGTTACCCAAGTGTATCAGTCGGACCAGTTCGATTCGACCTTCGACCCGTGAAACGTTAAACGAATATCGATGAACAAATCTCGGAAATTGCTGGCTCCTTAGCCACCAACTTTCTACGAAGAAACTTCCATAGAGTCACTAAGGTAGTAAGCGTATCCTGAAGGAATTATGCATGCGATGCCAAAGGAATTACGACCGCACAGGTATGCGCACGCATACGAACCAGCATAAAAAATATGCCAAAATAAAATTCGTTTTTTCCGGCACAAAGCAAAGTCGAAATGATTTGGATGACCACTCACACCTGAAACGCTACCTGAGAATGTTCAAGGTGAGGAAATTTTTCAGAAAGCTTTTAATTTCCATGACGAATGGGCCTATTGGAATCATTTTTGGAGGCTTTTGTGCAAATTCTCTTTCAATAGGGGAAGATATGTGCGAGATATGTTTCATGGGAAATCCGTGATATCTTTAATTTTCCATCTTTACATACTCTCTCTCTTTATTCGTCTTAATACGAATATAACGCGTTGAGAAATTCCATCTTTTTGTGTGTACTTTGTATACACATAAACGTATATACGTACGTCGAAATCTAATTCTTATCGCGTTAGTGCATTCCCCATTTTGCTGCAAAACCCGTTTCCTCTTTGTGCCTGCTATTTGACCGAAATACAGGAAAGGAAAGTTAGGAAGCCGTTACGGAAGCCGTACTCACCGATGATCTCTCAAATGATCCTGTCTGCGGAAAGCCTTGCCACATATATCGCAAGAGTATGGCCGTTCATCGGTATGCGTTCTTTCATGAATCAACAAATTATAACTCTTTGTAAATTGTCGATTGCAAAATTTGCAGATAAACTGTTTCTTCGGTCTTTGACCGGGCGATCTCCGAGTGAGAAATGACGGTGGCAGTGATGGTGGCGGCGGTGCTGTCGGCAACAAATTCTGATGAGTCTGATAATAGAGATGAGAACGTGTCTGCGAACAGCAACCCCTAACGGCCAGCAATGCTGCGCCTCTCAAAAACCAATTGTCTAAAAAGGCCGCCTGATTGAAACCGTTAACGTTTTGCTGCACCGTTTGGACACGTTGTTGTTGCTGTTGTTGCTGCTGCTGCTGCTGCTGCTGCTGCTGTTGCTGCTGCAGCAAGTATCTATCGATGCTCAACTGTTGAGACCTGTTCCAGTTCAACGGCGAGGATTGTAAATGATATTGTTGCTGTTGCTGTTGCTGTTGTTGCTCTTGCTCTTGCCGTTGATGTTGATGCGGATGCTGCGGTTGCTGCTGCTGTGGTTGTTGTCGTTGTTGTTGTTGCTGTTGCTGTTGCTGTTGCTGCTGCTGCGGCTGATGCTGTTGTTGCTCTTGCTGCTGTTGTTGCTGTTGTTGCAGTTCTTGCTGTAGTTTTCGCTGCAGTTGTTGTTGCAATTGTTGCTGCAGTTGCTGTTGTTGCTGTTGTTGTAGATGAGGATGATGATGATGATGATGATGATGATAATGATGGTAATGCATCAATCTGTCAACGGACGGAGGTGTCTGCGGTGGCGTTAATGGTTCCGTTTTTGTCTCCATTTCTTCTTTAGGAAGCCGTTGTATCCTTTTTATCCGTTTATATCCTTTGCCAAAGAAGAAAATAAAACCGACCGATATTTTCTATTGTCTTTTTTTTCAAATTGTCACTCACGGAAGACGATCGAGTGCGGTAAACAGTAGACGTCCCACTCGCTCGACGGTAGCTGACAACTCTGACGGGAACACGCGACGACCGAAAACGAGGAAGGATCGAAGGGTGAGAGAGAGTGAAAGAGAGTGAGAGAGAGTGAGAGTGAGAGTGAGAGAGAGAGAGAGAGAGAGAGAGAGAGAGAGAGAGGGAGAGGGAGAGGGAGATAAATATATATATATATATATATATATATATGTATATATATATATAGGGGCTGGGAGGAAGGAGGGAGGGAGAGAGAGGGGGGAGGGGGAGAGAGAGCGAGAGAGACAGAGAGAGAAGGAGAGAGAAAGAGAGAACGATGGGAAAAAAAACGAGTAAGAAGATATTGACTCGAAAGTTGATACGATACTAAGCGCCGAGAAGCAGCCACGACTGAGCCCAGGGTCGCCGTTTACCTGGCGCCAACAACGCGACACGGTGGCTCCTCCTACCGTGTCCCGTACGCTGGATACGCCGGTTGGCGGCTCGACTTCCACAGGGGCGGAGCTTCCGGGTCGGGGTGACCCCCTCGGGGCGTCGCGACGCTATCCATCCGTGAACGAGCGCGATTCCCCGCCGCCGTCTCGTCATCGTTGCCGTTGCACCCACGAGATGTACCGTAAATATTCCTTCCGCGATGTAAGACCGAGCAATATCCGCGTCGCAAAGACGCACGGATAAAGTCGTACGCGCCTGCGCATCGCATCGCATCGTATCGTTACGTAGCATCCGTGCGCGCGCGCGCTGATAGGTTGATGAAAAAAATTTACTATACCCCTTTTTCGGATGGATTTGCCGATCGAGCGTTTATCGGTCGAGAGATCGTATGAGATCTCGTCCGTTTCTCGAGGATGCTCGAAACATCGACAGACTCCTCCGAGTTGGCGGAGCGGATAAATCGATAAACAAATGGCGATTTTCATCGCGCCAGATTCTACGATGCGTACATGCGCGCGCGTGGAAATTGAGAGCGATACCGTTATCGCAAACTCCATTGCAGCGAACGAACAAACGCGTTTCGCCAACATCGCGAACATCGCGGGTAATCGACTCGCACAAGTTTTCATGCGAGCCAACCACAGGGTCGATGGGCGCGAAACCATCCCCCTACCGTACAAGGGGATTACGTATCACGAGCGATTAGCGCGTAAACAACATGGCGCCACTGGCACACTTGGCGCACCGTGGCCAGTTACGTTTCGATCCAATATATTCGCGAGTATATCCGAGTATATTCTCGACGGAATAACGACGAGACAACGAGACAAGTTTCCTCTTGCCCCATCGGGTAATTTGATAATTTTCATCAGCCTCTCATTTTTACCGTCGTAATCGTCGTAACCGTCGTATACGTCGTATATCGCTCGCCGTATAACGATTCCTTTCTTCCGCGACGCGATCAACGACGGCTCGATCGGCTCGAGCGCGCGATCGAGCGACACGACGATATCGATCCTGCCGATCGACGCGGGATCGACGAGTCGGGAAGATCGGGAGGCGGAGAGGCGGTGAGGCGGAGAGGCGGAGAGGCGGGGAGGCGGGCAGGCGGTGATCTTTCCGCCATCGATCCTCGTGCGGGCCTTTGAGAAGCGCTCTGCGAAATATCGCGGCGAGCGCCTTATCATCGGCAACGATCGGCCGTTGAGATTATCTTATCGGCTTATCGATTTACGATGGCACAGACAGCGCGACACCAACGTTCGCCGCGCGACTCGCCGAGGAGGAAGAAGCAGCTCCAAGAGGCTCTACATTCGCGCATTCGCGTTCCAAAATCGAGATCCGAGTCTCCGAAAAGCGACGCGAGACGACGGAACGATCGTTATCGTTTCTCGATTACATCGCGGAGATTGAACGACGATGGGCGAGGGAGGGGCAGGGAAAAAGGAAGGGCCAGAGAGAGAGAGAGAGAGAGAGAGAGACGACTCTTCGAAACCTGTCTCGTATAATTCCACGCAAAATGTTTAGCATACAAAGACAAATATAATGGTCGCCGAGATGAGGTTGCGACGAGATCACGGGCCCCGGGCGGGGATGGTTAATTCAGTTTCAAGCTCCATCAGGCAGGCGGATCCCCTCGCCGCCCGTTCACCCCCTTCGCACGCTCTCGTCACCCCTGAAGCGTCTTTGTACATCGCCGTCATCCGACCATCTCCCTCCCCCCATCACTCTCTTTCTCTCCCTCTCTCTCTCTCTCTCTCTCTCTCTCTCTCTCTCTCTCTCTCTCTCTCTCGTCTCTCGCTTGTCACTCGTTTGTCGCTCGTTCGTCGCTCGTTCGTCGCTCTCCTATCCCTTGCAAAACTATAAATATATATATATATATATATATATGTAGTGAAACGAAACGCGTATCCGAAATGTCGAAACGAAATTCCGACGGACACGAGGAAAACTTTGTGATTTTCTCAAAATGAAAAAGCGCCGACGGATATCCGGCGACGTTTGTTTCATCAGTCTTCCTCTCGGATTCAACTTGTACTCGTCGCTTCTCGATTCGATGAACCATACCGCCGTCGTCGAGGAGCGATGACTCGAAACGGCATTCGAAACGGCAAAGGTTGATTTCGAGTCGCTTTCTCAAGAGCGAAATATCGGTTCAGCTCGACCGTATCCGTCCCGTTTCTCCACCCCGCTCTGCTCTCGGCGGAGCGAGGCAACGGATCCTCTCGAGGAACGCTCGAGACAGCGTGGAATCCGCGTCTCGAACGTTGACAGACTGTTTACGAAAGAAAGCTCGAAAGAGAGACGATCGTTTCTCGCGTGGCGCTTTGGATCGCTCGATTCGGTGAAGCGTTCACGAGAAGGCGAGAGACGATCCTTGTTCGACGAGAACAACGAGACGGACGCGAACGTTATTCAGCATGGACGTTACAGCATGGAAGCTTATCTCGGGGGCCAGGCTCGGAGAAACAGGCCCGAGGGAGGCCGTTTTGTCGTTTCTCGCTTTCCTCTCTTCACGTCACAGATGTCGACGAATACCGTGGGATTCGAATTACATTGAGAGAAAAGGACAACTTTCCACACGGATCCTTCTTCCTAGACCCAATACGCGTCATCCGGAGCACACATCCAGCCTTGAATCTCTCTCTCTCTCTCTTTCTCTCAGAGTCCGACTAATAACAGAAATCGCAGGCGGAGACGTCAGACCACACGCAGACCGTTTCGGGAACGGTCACTCTCTCGCATTCGCGTGTCCTCACTCGGACGCACGTAATAAAAGAAAGAAAGAAAGAAAGAAAGAAAGAAAGAAAGAAAGAAAGAAAAAGAGGGTAGGTTAAGTCAACCGAGTAGTAAATTAAAGCGAGTGGTAATTAAAATCGGACATCCTCCTCCCTATTAACGTAACGCCGTAAGAGCAAGCGCGCTCGCAATCGTAATCACGCTCGCGATATCCTTAATTTCACGCCTTTCACGGGGGGGAAGGGAGAGGAAACCCCGTTCGACAGAGCGACAGAGCGATCGAGAATCGAGGGGACGCGCGAGCATCCGTGCGAGCACCCGTGCGCGCATCGTTTCATTCGTTTCGTGAACGCACTTCCCGTGCGTTCGATGGTCAGAGTGCACGAGAAGGCATGCACAGGCCTGACGCACCGACGTGCCATGTCTTGCGCGATGGTCCTCGTCATAAAAACGGAATTGGTGTAAAAAAAACATAAAATTAAATCTGTCCAGGTTCGAGCGACCACACGCATGCTGTTCCATTCTCGACTGTTCTCGGCGAAACTTGCCAATTATCGCGTAGCGATAATTTCTCCGAGGGAAGAGAAGAGCATTCCGTAACGAGATCTCGTGGAAAGTGCGCTCGGAATGTAAAATATCAGGAATGCGGAACGTGCCTGGCCGACGAGCGGCCATCCGAACGGTTTCCGAATGGTTTACGCGAGCGATATCATCTGCTTAGTCTCAATGATCGAGCAGACGCCCATCTTCCTTCTGCCAGTCTCTTAGCTCTCATAGGGTGTCATATGCCTCCTTCGGATAACGGCGACTATCCAGCGACTACGTCGCGTTAGAGATGTCACGTACTTGACTCGTCGTCGCCGGGATATCGACTTTAAACTACCGGACAGTGTTTACCGATCAGCGGACTGTTTTATATACTTGTCGCCTGTACGGTGTTTTCCCTCTCCGATTGGATCGCTTTTCTCTCTCTCTCTCTCTCTCTCTCTCTCTCTCTCTCTCTCGCGCGCGCGCGCGCGCGCGCTGTGGGAGAATCCGCTACTTTGGCGGACCCTACCCGTGTAGGATCCCGCTCCCTCCTCGCAGCGTACGCGTTACGCGAGTATTACGCGACGACTCGCTCCTTTCGATCTAGTCTTTGACCGTGCCGACAGCACAGATGCGCGACGCGGTATACGCGATATATTCGACGGGCGAGATAACGGGCGAGATTTCTCTCTTCCTGGGAGCTCGTATCTCGGCACCCCTACGTGTCTGGCCACACCTACTCCATTAAATCGAGCATCGATATCGCGTAACGCTCTCTCTCTCTCTCTCTCTCTTATCTGCCGTTATCTGGCCTTTGCTGATTCACAGCATTCACAGCTCTCAACCGTGCGCTACCGTGCTGATAATAATTCTATTTTAATACGTTGGTGGGGAGCACGAGCGCGTGCTTTAGCTCGCGCTAAATTCCAGAAGAAGAGAGAGACGGACATATCCGGTCCGATACATATGCGAAACGAATTACTTAACGTAAACGCGAAACGATAACGTCGAAAACGTGGCTCCGCTCCGCTTGGCGTTATCGAGGAAATCGGCAATCTCGCCGCTAACGAGAGAGAGCGAGAGCGAGAGAGAGAGAGAGAGAGAGAGAGAGAGAGAGACGTCCGCTCGTCAAGAGAGACGGTCTCTTGCCGCGACGCGATGCACGTACGTCAGCGTGTTTCAGAATTTTACGGCAGAGGTGTACGCAGTCGACGAGGGGACGAGAGAGAGAGAGAGAGAGAGAGAGAGAGAGAGAGAGAGAGAGAGAGAGAGCACATCAAAGGCACCGCTATCGGCGCAAAGCTCTTTTACGCTCGTCCGTGTGTGCGTGTACGGGCGCGCGCGCGCGCGCGTGTAGAGCGACGCGTGTGCACGTCCGTCGCGAATATACAAGGCGCGATTTCTTTGGATTTGACAGGGAGCCGTCGTTATCAGCGAGGTGACTCGCTCTTAGCGAGCCGTAGAAATTTTGATACACAGGCGCGAGGAGGATGACGATGCGACGACGATCGGCGACGCGTTGCGTTCGGTACGATCGCAGCGTATAGGAGGAACGCATCCGCGAGCGCGAGTGAAAAATGTCGCGATCGTAGGCGGATATCGTTGGCTCGTATAAATCCTCCTCCTCCTCCTCCTCCTTCTCGACGCCATTTCCGTTTAACGGCTGATTAGACGCGCCGATATCTCTCTCAAGTTACAGGCCGCGCGCGTAACGCGTGCGCTTATCGGCCAGCGGATAGATCCGATTCTTGGTTCGCCCGAAGTAACGAATAATCGGAAGAAAGAGAAGCGGCGGCTTTCGTGCGTTTGCGCTATCGAGGAAATCTTATCGCTGTGCAAAGAGCGCGGCAATCGCGGGCTTCCTCGCGGTGCTTTGATGCGGCTCTCGCTCCGATATCGGCGGGAAATCCGATTCCAAGAATGCTACGAAGCGACGAGCGACGATCGTCCTTTGTTTCCTCGAGGCGCGTTGCGGCGATCGCGCTCGCGGATCGTCGTCGTCGTCGTCGTGGGAATCGAAGCGGCATCGCGCTTATTCGCCGATCCGCCCGCTTCGCTTCTCGCTTCATTTTCCAATCGCGATTTATCGCGATCGCGATCAGAGCCGAGAGAAAGAGAGGAGCTGAATTCAGGAGCACGATCGATGATCGCGCGATGCGACTGCTTCACAGCGCGTTTCTGCTTTGCAGCGCGACCGCGTGTAATATCGGTGTAATATCGCGTAAAGAGTCATCGGCCTCTCCGATTAGCCGACCCATGCGCGTAACCGTGTTTTCATCGCGTCGGTAAATCGCATCGTCGGACATTGGACATTCGGCCCGATCCCGTACCTCTCCACCCGCGCGTACGCGTACGCGTACGCGCTTGCACTATGGCCGGTAACGGATGTAAAACGACGCGTAATAGACGTAAAACGCAAAATCGAATCACCGGATGATGGCTCTCTCGTTATCTCTTAATCTCTGATCGCGATGCGCGATAATGGATAACTGCAACATAAAATTAATCACGCTTTTAACGATACGCGCTTCGACATTTCCTCTCTCTCTCTCTCACTCTCTCCTTCATTTGCTTTTTTTCCCTTTATTTGCCGCCTAAATGAGACGACGCGCGCGAATCCCGTCAAGATGCATCGTCTCGTCGGCACGTTCCATGCTTCGCGTATCCGTTCTCTCTCTCTCTCTCTCTCTCTCTCTCTCTCTCTCTCTCT
>JAHMML010000052.1:53988-65763 GCA_020341155.1 Eciton burchellii | reverse complement strand
CTCTCTCTCTCTCTCTCTCTCTCTCTCTCTCTCTCTCTCTCTCTCTCTCTCTCTCTCTCTCTCTCTCTCTCTCTCTCTCTCTTTCTCTCTCTCTTCTGGTCATCTCGAGATCAAGAAGAGAAAAAAAAAAAAAAAAAAAAAAAAACGCTTGACGGTAGCAACCGTGGCACTTGAGAAGCCGAGATACTCCGATAACGAGTACGGCTATTGGCGCGAAAGCGTTAAAAGGTTTACTCGCGACAGTCTTGGCAGCCGCCACGCCAAACGACCACTCCGCGCAAGCGATATCTGTTTCCCGTCATTCAACGAGGTCGGTCTAATAAGATCGGCCTGGCCGGTCGATAAACGATATGCACGTTGCGATAACGTAAGCCCGAACGAAAGTTGGCGACAGCCGACGAGGGCCGCGGATCGTCAAGGTGCGTCACGGTACTCGAATGCCAAAAAACAGAATTGATGCGCTGTCGGGACGATTATAGACGATTATCATCGATAACGATCGATACGATCGATACGGAGGAAAGATCGAGCGACGAGCTCGCTCCCCGCGAATATCGGGGACATAATTTCGAGATGGACGATTCAACGTTAAACGTCCGTGCTGCGATCGCGCAGCAGCACCTTTCTCTCGTGTCGTGCCTCCGAGAGTCTCCTCGAGCGAGAGAGAAAGAGAGAGAGAGAGAGAGAGAGAGAGAGAGAGAGAGAGAGAAAAAGAGAGAGAGCTCTACGCTCGGCGCGTGGGTGCTCGCAGTCACGAGAGCTCCACGCGATGTCTGTGCAGTGTCACTCTCGGCGCTCGCATGCCTCTACGCATGCCTCTCGTGAGACGCGATCGCTTGGAAACGAGACGACGAAATATCTAGCCCGCGTCTAAACCGACACCCCGCGCTATCGCATATCGTCGCATTCGACATTCGCCGCATTTGGCCGCAACGTTAGCGCAACAGCGAAATGAGAAGAGACGATGCGGCGATGCAGCGATGCAGCGATGAAACGCCGCGCTTTTGGGAGCTTTTGGGAGCTTTTCGGTCGCGACAGCGCGCAGTCTCCGCGCGCGCGGAAAGAAACGACGCAAACGACGAGAGCGTCTCGTCGCCGCTGCTTTTAGACGGACGCGTTTGTTGGCAATCGCGCGCATTTGCTACGGCTATATCTTATATCCGCTACTGCTCGGACGAGCGGTACGAGATGACGGATGACGGATGACCCAAAGTATTGGTGGGTCTCGCCTGGAATCGTCCCCCTGGTCTCGTTTGTCCTCGATCCTTCGGAATCCTTGGACCTTCCTCCGATCGGAGGACTGGCAGCTACTCCTACTCTTTCTCTCTCTTCACGCCATAAAACGAGTGGCCGAGATCGGTCAACGCCTTGCCGGTCAACGGTGGCACGCTTACGGAGGCGCTCCGAGACCTTCGGATGCAGCCAAACAATGACCACCCGTCGATGACCGTCTTAATAAGAATAAGTAATCTTACAAACAGAAATTGTCCTTCCGTCGTAAACAGGCACAATGTCCTCGCAAAGATGAAAGTTTTCAGGTACTCGATAACCGCCGACTCTTACTTATATATATATATATATATATATATATTACCGGTATCTGTCACTCTCTCTTTTGCCTCGCTAAGAAAAACTGCTATGCGCGGCTACAATGCGCAGCATAGTAAGGTCCGTATCGTAAAAGTCCGGACGAGAGAGAGCGCACGAGATTGCACGATCCCCTCCGGGCTCTCCATTGTCGGACCCATAAAATATCTTTAAGGGTGCGATTCGAGGCGCGTGGCTCCAATGCCAAGCGCTTCGTCTTTCTCGAATATATCTTTTACGGCATATCGTTCCTCAAATTTCCTCCCGTCAGTTTTCCCCCCCGGACGGAAGCTCCTTCTCGACCGTGCCGCGTTCGACCGTACTCGGCTGAAAAGAGTTCTCGGAGACGGCGACGCGGCGACGATGATCAGGGGTGAGCGCGTTCGCGACATTCGCCGATAAGCTGACGTAACGCGGCTACCTGCTCGCCGACTGGAAGAGTCTCGACGGAACCCGAAGCGTCTCAACGAATCGCCGATTCGCGTATCGCGTATTGGAGCGAGACGCTCGCTTTGGATTCGCATTGCTGCTGCTGCTGCTGCTGCTGCTGCTGCTTCTGCCGATAACGGAAACGACACGTCGACGTCGCGAGAGAGGGAGGACGCGCGTATCTCAAAGGGTATCGCTCCAATGGGCGTGTTATGACCGCGTCAGAGAGATTCGTCAACGCCACGCGCCATGACCCTGGACGTCGAGACCCTCGACACTTCCGCAGGAATGCGTCCTTGCGTAGGACTTTGGTATCCCGCGGAGACACGGGAATCGTTTCCTCGTATCGTTTTTCTTCCGGACCGCGACGAATCGAGAAATGATCGTACGTTCAACATCGGGGACCGACGAGTTGTCGAGAAGGTCCTGGACCGTTTAGCGATACGAGCATCAGGTAATAGCATCGGGCTCGGATATAATGCGCGCCTGTCGTCGATAAATCCGAGAGAAAAAAATCGTCGACGGGCGACGAGCGACGATCTCGTTCCATCGAGATTCAACGAGGGTGGATTCGCGACGCGGAAGAGCGACGAGGAAGGAGGAGGCGCAAGGGTTGGAGCAAGATGGACGAGGACGCTGCCGCCTCTGATCTCGACGGTTCCATCATCAGCGACTCGGAGCCCGGAATAGCGGATAAAAGGCAATTGAATTTGAATCATGAATACGAACGAAGCGAGCGAGAGGAACGTAAGAGAGAGAGAGAGAGAGAGAGAGAGAGAGAGAGAGAGAACGAAAGGCACGCAAAGAGAGGCAGCTCGAGCTTCGACGGCAATCTGGTGGTAGCTTTGTGACGGTAATGGCTTCAACCCCTGGCCTCTAACCCCCGGGGCTTACACCCCTTCTCGTTTACCGGTAAACGCGCCGAGACTACGCGCGGAATGTACGAACCGGAACGCGAATGTAACGCGAATGAACTCGACTCGTTGACAGCGAAATACGCGCGCGCGTAGAGAAACGTTGCGAGTCGCCGGGGCATGTGATGGTCGGTTCTCGGTCGAGATGCCTTAATTATGTCGTAATTATTCGTCCGTAATTATGTACGCGGGGTGCAGGGGGATGATGCATCGTGCTATGTACGTGGAATAGGAGAGCGTTGGAAAGAAATTGCAACTGTGCGAGTATCTTAAATCTCTCTCTCTCTCTCTCTCTCTCTCTCTCTCTCTCTCTCTTTTCTCTCTTGGCATAACAAGGATAATACGATATGCGATATGCCAGTGTGTTCCCGACGCCGAGAATCAGGCGCAGAATGGCGCATCGGGCACACACTCGGGAAAGCACGGGAAAGCGAGAATAAGCGGGACACGCTTCCCGAATAATCCTCTCCGATCGATCCTCTCCAACCCCTCGGTCGGATACTCGCGCAAATCCGTACGTCGACGTCACGATGCCCGCTCGCGAGCTCCACCCACGCACGCGAGTCGTCCAAAGTACATGCGCGCAACGGCTGGACGGTTCTCGCGAGACGACATGTTCGCCAAACATCGTAAAGCGTCATCAAGCCGGCTGCAATTAGCGCACCCGTCCATCGACGGATACGCGCGACCATCCGCGTATCCAGATTTACGACGTGGACTTACCAGTGGACTCTCGACGGGAGGCATGACCCCGCTCTCGCTCGCGCGCGCGCGCGCGCGCGCGCGCGCGGTGCTAGCAGCTTTAACGCCGGCCCATTCGCTCGTCTACGTAGAATCCTGAGAAGGATCTTTTGGAAAAAATGCGGAAAAGGTACAAACGTAAGGGACAACGTGGGAGGAATATCCTCTTGGCAAAGAAATATCCACATGTCCGAACGTAACAATGCCACGACATGCTACTATTTCACGAGCAATAAGGAACTTGTCTTTCCTTGTCCTTGTCTTTCAGGATCCATGTTTACCTGCACACGGCCGAGTATTCTTCCGCCGATCCCTGACTAATTGTCAAACAAATTGCCGACACGAATAACGGAAAGGAATAATGCGTTCCGCGGAGGAGATGATGCGAGCTACCGAGCTGGATGCATTCTCACCCATTGTTTCGTTTGTCCTTGCTACCAAAGAGAGACGCGATACTCCGTTCCGTTGCGTTGCGTTTGACCCCGAATGATGCAATGTCTCGCCGACGCTATTTTACCGACATTCTTTTCTATCCTTCTCCTTTTAGGAGCCATTCGTTCCATCTTATCGCACGTGTATCGAGAACGTGTATGGATCCGTTATCTGGTAGAGAGCTCCGTTCATTGGAAATTAACGCGCGTGCACGCACAGCATCACGCACGGCGTCTGTATACCTTGCTACGTATATACGCCGGATGTATACGCCAATTGTATATATTTGACGAATCAAATGTCGTATCGTACGCTACGATCGGCGGCGATTGGCGAAATCGTCCCTCCTCTCCCCATGTTGCTCCGATAAACTCGGATAAACTCGAAATGTGCGACGAGTGGCGACATCTAGGGAAAACCTTTCCAAACGTACCTACACCTACACACGGTAGGTAGTACGTAGGTACGGTAGGCGTAGGTACCACAGGATAAATACGTTCAATACGATCGTATCCTTATCCGCCGTGACCGATATTACTATCCGAGTTACCTGTCGTCGCTCGTCGACTCGAAATCGTGCAACCGAAGCCGAACAATCGGCACGGGTTCTCCGTCGAGATCGGACACTAACCGGACGGATGGACGAACGAACGAACGGAACGAGAACGGAATTTCGATGACGAAATGAAAGGCGATACTTTTATTTATTTATTTATATATATATGTATATATATATATATATATATATATATATATACTTTAAATTTATTAATCATTAATATTATCATACTTAATATTTATGACACACTCGCACACAGGCACATAGGTGTGTGTGTGTGTGTGTGTGTGTGTGTGTGTGTGCGCGCGCGCGCGCGCGCGTGTATGTGTACATACATACATATCGTGTCTGCTGCTGCGTGTGTCGCACGTGCACGTATCGTACATATACACACATGCGTGTCCAACCTGTGCATTCTCGCATACACGCATTACACATAGGCACGCATCAAACACAAAATTCACGTCGGACATACACGTGTATACGCGCGAGACATCCTGTACGCGCCACGATACAACCGCGCTACGATACGATACGCTTGGATAAAATGATGAACGCGAAAAAGAAAAGAGGTATCTCCCAACGACGCGACCCTAATTAGTCGAACACACATCGCCTCATCGTCGACGCGTCTCTTCGCGTTTTTCCGACATAGTTGGACCGCAGTTGTACCGTTTGTACCGTACGGAACATCCCGCGAGATAAGTATATGCATATACGTTCGCGCGACTGTTTCGTCGCTTCGTCGCGGCTCCTTCTCCAAGGGATACTCGGCTCGCCTCGATCATTTATATGAAAAGCACGATATAGCGCACGCATCGGCAACGTATCGGCGATACCCATCTCGTCCGCGATACGAATCCTCGATGACAGACATCGAGAGCTAATATCGGCGCGGCCGGGTGATATTCTTTCGAGGGACGGAACGACTGGAATGAAATCCCGCGTCTGAGAAAGTGCCAGCGACGACTTCCATTCCGTTTGTCTCGCTCGCGGAACATCATCCGATCCGCGACTACTCGATATCTCGCAAAGACGATTCTTTCGACTCATCTCTCCGCTGGTAGTGGTAGTTACACGCTACTGTTACACCCGTTATATCCTACGAGATATAAAGCTCCCGAAGCTCATCCGCGATATATCAGCATCACCGAAAAAATGTCTTTAGTCGTGTCTTTATCTCAACGACCTTGATGTCAGGTCGGGTCAGTCGCGACATCCGAAGCACCTTCTTTCTCTTCTTTCTTCGTGCTTATCATTTCTCGCCAAGAGAATATTCGCGCGAGACGCGCGAAAATAACCACATCATCGTCGCGAGCAAGCGTGCGGCTACCAGACTCGCGCGGAACGCGATTCTCGATATATAAAAGCTACAAATTCGTCTCGTCGGTCCATCCGAGGATTTGCCGATCCCTCTCTCATGATCCCTCGACATCTCGAGCGTTCATTCCCGAATACCCTCGGATCTCGCGGATCTCGCGGATCGCGAAATTATTTCGAGAATCTCGAAAATGTGGAAGCTGCTATCCGATATCAGTCTCACGAGTTTACAGTTCTTTGTACAAACGCGACACGGTATGCGGATCTCGAGTTCAGTAGTTTAATGAAATTTACACGAAATCAAAGATACATCCATGCTCAAATTTGTACATTGTACATATCGCGAAATGTGCTCGCGAAATTTATCTCGTTTAAGAACGTCGCTCGAAAACAATCTCGTTACAAATGAATTACATTCGTCGTATATGCGTGCGTATGCGCGCGCGCGTGTATGTGTGTGACAGCGCGTGGCAAGAAAAAAAGAAAAAGAAAAAAAAAAGAAAAAGAAAAAGAAAATAAAGAAAAAAAAGAAAAGGAAATTGTCTTATAGACATTTGGCTTGTCAGCGTCCGAAATATAATACAAAGTACAATAAATTTTGATAAAAATATCGCGCGCGCACAGGTCTATCAACAAAATTAAGATTTAAAGCATTTATACATTTTTTACATGCGGTTCTCGCTTAACTAGCTAAATATATCTAGATAATATTATATTGAGGAATTTCTTTTCTTCTCTCTCCTAGCCTCTCTCTCTCTCTCTCTCTCTCTCTCTCTCTCTCTCTCTCTCTAACAACCAATTATACAAATATATTATATTTAACTCTGAAAATAAAAAATAACATTTACGTATATCGCTTCCCTGCTAAACCTTATCCGATAGTTTTCTCTCTTTTTTTTCTCCTTTTTTCTCCGCCTTTTTTTCTGTTTTTTTTTTTGTTTTGTTTTTTGACGAAACAGATCGAAAATATACCTGAATACATTCGAAAATTTCCATTGGAATCCGCAGAAAAAAAATCTCTCGTCTATATTAAAAGAATTTCACATCATTCCGATAAAATATAAATGTCACTGCGATATTAATGCGATACAATTAGTATACCATAACGGCATAACGTTTCTCCTCCAAACGATTGAAACGATTAATCTGCATTAATCTGCACACGCGCACACACGCACACGCACACGCACACGCACACGCACACGCACACGCACGCACGCATACGTCAGAAACATCGGCCGACAGCAGGTGTTACAAGAAACGAATCGTAGGGTAATGCGCGTACAGTACTCGTACACACATGGCGCATTGTTCGTTGGATCAGCCGAGAATGTCAATGTCGGAATCTGATCGATTCTCATTTTGTCAGCTCTACCGTGCAAAGGGATGCGAGAGACGTATCTCGTGTCGTATCGATAGTCGGCGCGTTCTAGTTCCGCTTGAGTCTCGCAAAGTCGATCTCGGCATATGTGAAACCCTCCTGCGCCGATGCCGGCGAGACGGGTACCGGATTACCAATCTCCGGCAGGTCGAGACTGGCGTAATGTAATATCGTCGCGCCTGGTTGCAGCTTTTCGTATCCTTCGCTGTCCAGCGGACTTGGCGTGGGCGTCGGTGTAGACGTAGGCGTGGACGTGGGAGTCTCGTCGATGAACTTGAGCGACGATGGCTTCGGTTGTTGCACGACGGATAGCTTGAAACCCGTCAGAGTGGGGCTTGTATTCGGCGAGGCCGTGACGAGACGCGGTTTCGATACCGCCAGATCCGAGAGTTTCTTCGTTAATGGGCTTAGTGAGTTTACGGATCTTCCGTGCTCCTGTTGCGTGGACAGACCGCTCGATGTGAAACGTGTGTTTGTGTTTCTGTTTACCGGATTGGTTAGCTTCTCGTTACAGGTCTTGGACGAGAGATCGTTCACCTCCGTCGGCGGAATGGAACACGATGCGTGAATTCTCTTTGTCGGTTCCATCATAGCGTATTCATTGTTCTTGTTCAGTTTAGGAACGTCAACGTCCTTCTCATCCTTGTCATTGTCGTTGTCGTTGTCATTATCGTTGTCGTTGTCATTGTCATTGTCATTGTCGTTGTCGTTGTCATTGTCATTGTCATTGTCGTTGTCGTTGTCGTTGTCGTTGTCGTTGTTGTCGTTGTCATTGTCGCCAATGTCGACGTTGTTATCGTCGACATCACCGACGTCCTCGTCGTCGTCGTCGTCACCGTCGTCGTCGTCATCGTCGTCGTCGTCGTCGTCGTCGTCATTATCGTCGCCGTCACCGTCGCCGTCGCCATTGCCATCGCCGACGCCGTCACCGTCGCCATCGCCGTCACCGTCGCCGTTGCCATCATCGTTGTCATCGTCGTTCTCGTCGCCGTTGTCGCCGCCGCCGCCGCCGCCGCCGCCGCCGCCGCCGCCGCCGCCGTCGTCGTCGTCGTCATCGTCGTCGACGACGACGACGTTATTGTTTTTCTTCTGATTCGTAAACGGCTTTACCGGCGATTGCGGACTGTTGAGCGAAAAGGGAAAGATGGTGGCTGACGAACCCGTCGGCGTCGTTTGCGGCGGAGATGCAGACATGCTCGCCGAACTCTCGGACGTTGGACTTACATTGAGAGGTAGTGAGAAGCCAGGTGTCTTGGACGGCTTGCCGGCCGCTTGGATCGCAATCGGTTGCGACCGTGATTTGTCCTTGCGACTGCTGCCCGTTCGCGTTTTACGGTTGTTTCGATTGTTCACGCCCATGCTCATATTTATATAGTCCTGTTCCAGACTCGGTCGTGCTTTAAAAGACATCTCGACGTATCCCTCCGGAGGCCGCCTTGGTTGCGGCAGATCCATCGGCGCTGTTCTCGTGCTACCTGTGAATATCAACGGCGAATATCAAGCCCGTCCCCGCTATTTCGTTATCTATTATCGCTCTGCGCCGTTTGCTTTCCGTTAATATCATATTCCGCTGATACGCTGAAACGAATCGTATCATCAGTATTATCATCAGGGGGATGCGGCGACTTACCTGGCGGGCCGTTCGTCTGACAGATATCCTCCTGCATAGGGGATGACAACATCTGGCTCGGGCTCGTTTCCGAATGCATCCAATCCTCCGCCATAACGCCGTCCATCTTCATGTAAGGTCCTTCTGCCTCCTCTACTGGCTTCAAAGTCGTAATCACGGGCTTGTGGGCGAAAGCTAACGGTATATGCATGTGACTATGATTGTGATTGGCAGTGATTGTATTGTTATTGTTATTGCGATTGATCTGTAACGTAAGGAAATTTCTTTCTTTAGGAGAGGAGACTGGCACGCGTTTGGCTGGCGCGAGAAACGCGGCATCGCTGATGCCGCCGTATCGATGCGATACCTTATTTATACCACTCATATCGACGTACGGGGCAGTAGTCGATACGGGAGGCTGCCCGGGCGACATGTCGACGTAGGAACTGGTATCGGTGGCAGTAGAATACGACTGCGACTGGGACTGGGAACAAGACGACGGAGGCGAAGAGAGAGTGGTTGGGATACTAGGCCTCGTGAAATCCAATTCCATCAGATCCTCCATACGATCGGACGCGCCGGAACAGCCCGAGTTGTGTCCCCACGAACTCGACAGTAACGGCGCGGAACTCGATTTGTTCGAATTTGAGCTGTCCGAACCGACCGGTAGCGGCGCGGTGATGACGCTGGCTAGCCTGCCGATCTCGGGTCTCTTCGAACGACTACCCACGGAGAATGCTCGCACTCTATTGGCGTCCTGCGGAGTGATGTCCAATCTTCCATGCAAACAACAATCAGACGCGACCAATTAGAATCAAAGTATCGTGCTCTGTCGCTTTGTGCTATTCGCGTTCGCCGGATATGTCATATCCGACGACAGCGGTCTGTCTGTCTGGCCGCCGGATAGAGAACCAGATTTCTTCAACAGCACTTCTTTCTGACTCTACTACTACTACTACTACTACTACTACTACTACTACTACTACTACTACTACTACTACTACTACTACTACTACTACTACTTTGAAACCCGATACAATTGCCGATGCAAACCTGCGGTCCAAGTCTTAAGTAGTCTAAAGTCTTAAACCTAGTCTCCTAGTTTCTCACCTATTTTTACGGTGTCTATTCGCCTGTTCTGGTCTGGATCCGACCGAGTAAGCCCTGGTCGGCCTGGCTTGCAGATCCTCCCCAGGTGCTAGGAAACTGGTCACCTTGTCCAGATGATACTCGGAAAATCGCAGATCCGTACTGGGTGTGCCGGAAGTAACGGAACAACTGCTGCCGTCGTTTTGCGACACGTCGTCCGGAAAGTGACCGTTGTGACTATTTATAGGATCCATGTCGACGTAACCGTCATCACCGACCGGCGCCATCGGGACATAACCGTCCACATTGCTTTCTTCCACGAGAGACGAGCCACGTGAATGCGAGTGAACCGTCGTCGCTGGGCTCATAGGCATGTACGCGCCACCGCGGCCAGGACTCGACCCGCACGGACTGTACATTTCACCGTAGGAACTCTGAAAGCATATCTACGTGTATCTTATCTCGTTGATACGTACAAATAAGGCATTCTGTACGATGATGTTTGTTGTTTCCCAGTACGGGGTTACAATTTCTCTTCTATATACAATCCCTTCTCTCTTCTCTCCACAATCCTTATCCTCTACCCTGTACACACACACACACACACACACACACACACACACACTCTCTCTCTCTCTCTCTCTCTCTCTCTCTCTCTCTCTCTCTCTCTCTCTCTCTCTATCTATCTATCTATCTATCTATCTATCTATCTATCTATCTATCTATCTCCATCTATCTATCTTTTCTTTCCTTGCTCTATCCTCTTACTTTCTTCTTTCTCTTACCTAGCTTACCACTTACAATTATCTTATTATAACTAAATTATACTAACTTATCCTATTTACTACTAACTTACAGCTATCTTATACTATTTTTATTCTACTTTATTTTAACCGTTAACATCATTTACTTTGTCTTAATCTACGACGCTTTAATTTCCGTTTCCTTCCATTTCTTGTTCTTTCTCTCTCTCTCTCTCTCTTCCTCTTTCTCTTAATATCATCCTCTTATTGTACCTTATGGATATACCCCCTTGATGGGTATGGAGCGAAAGAAGAGCAATAGAAAAAGTACATGAGAAATTCCTATGATGAGGGTAATTTGGAGAACACCAGGATATATAATAAGAAGAAGCGAATTAAAAAGGAAAAAGATGAGAATAAGAGCGGGCAAAAGAGCATGGAATTTTGAAAGAAGATCGGGGAAAGGAAAAGAAGCGATTGCGAGAAATGTTTAGAAGCGATGAAGAAGAGATGGAGAAGGAGAAGGAAAGAAGGGAATTGGGAGAAGGAGAAGGAAGAATTTTTGAGAGACAAAGGACGGAGAAGAGGAAGAAATGGAGTATGGAAAAATAGAGAACAAAAATAGAGGGAGTCTGAAAAAAGAGGAAAACATAGAAGGACAATAAAGGTACAATAAATGATACAAAATTATTAAGGAGAAGAGAGTACTGGATTATTTAAAGAAAGGATGATGGAGGAGGAATGATGGAGAAGGGTCACGAGGAATGGGAAATGAAATGAAAAAGGGATGGTATCGAGAAAGAGGAAAAAAGATATGTAGGTGATATGAGAGAGAGTGGAAAAAGGGAGGGAAAGGAAGAGAGAAAGTGATAGAATTTAATAGGACAGATATTGGGAAGACAGGGGAAGAGGAAGAAATGGATGAAGAGTGGAAGAGTTAACGAGGATGGAGAGAGAGAGAGAGAGAGAGA
>JAHMML010000052.1:26237-45297 GCA_020341155.1 Eciton burchellii | reverse complement strand
AACGAACGAACGAACGAACGAACGAACGAACGAACGAACGAACGAACGAACGAACGAACGAACGAACGAACGAACGAACGAACGAACGAACGAACAAACGAACGAACGACAAACAAACTAACGAACAAGCTTCGCGTGCACCTGTTTATCGCTCCGAATAACACAATTTACTGTATGGTCCACGATGGTTGGTGTATGTACACATGGTTGCACGCGCGTGCTTACATGCGTGATTAACGTACGTACACACACGTGTGCGCGTGCGCGCGCGAAAGCACACGCAGAACAGAGATGGCAAATGTACGACGAATGAACTGTCAACTAGATGAACGGAAACGCGGAACACGCGAGGCATATACGTATCGGTTCATAAACAGGAAGAAGACATCGAGAGAAAGAGAGAAGGGAAAAGAGGAATGGCGGTGAGGTAAAGGGATTGGTACGGCGAGGCATGTTTTCTCTCTCTCTCTCTCTCTCTCMCCGTCTCTCACAGTCATGAGTGCGCGCGTCTCGTTCCTGACTTTCGTGAAAAACGTGGTACGATGGACGGGACGAAAGCAGACGAATGGCGCTGGCTCGCAGGTGGGCGAAATTTGCCCCTTACTGAATCGGTTTTGCTCGGCACGGCATAACACCGCACACACGCACGTACGCATGCACGCCGCATGTCGCACGCACGCACGCACGCACGCACGCACGCACGCACGCACGTACGCACGCACGCACGCACGCACGCACGCACGGACGGACGAACGGACGGACGGACGGACGGATGGACGGACGCGCTGCTTTCGGATAAATAGGCTACTGCCAAGGGCAATGCAATTTTTTTTCATGCGCAATAACGGTGGCCGACATCAAAACAACCGTGTCAGCGGCGAGGCGACAGCGCGGCATTCCAGATCGGTGCGAGGAAACGCATCGGACTGTTTCTCTCGTCTCTTCCCGCACGTCGTCTCGGATGCCTGCGTCGAAAATGACTTCCGCTCTTCTCACGATTGCTCGCGATTGCTCCGTTCTTTCCTTTCTCGAATTTTCCAAGAAAGACACTCGGGAGACGTTTGGTTTGGTTAACGACGTTTCAACGCACTAATTGTAAGGCGAAACAGGCAATCCCGTTTCATCTACACGTATCCCAACACGTGAGAGCAGAGGAGAAGCTTCCGACCACACGAATCGCTTGGACGTAGCTGACGAATTCTCTCCGTCTCCTCTCCGTCTTCTCTCTCCGCCTTCCTCGTCCCTCTTGGCGCGCGCGGTAACCCTCGTTTCGCACTTCGCGGGGATGCGTTCCCCTTCCGTGCTGGTGCGACACGCGACAAATACCGCGTCATACGTTGGAGCGTGTCGAGCGTTCGGGCGCGAACCGAGCGACCGCGACGCGAATCACGTCAACCGGTCGCATTCTCGTGCTCGCGATGCGACGCGACGCGATGCCACGCAACGCGATACGACGCGAGATTCGAGATAAACGTCAACTCGTCTACCGCGATCGTCGTGGACGTGGCTACCGGATGTATTCCAGCAAAAGGTGATGGCTCGCCACGACGTAGCACACTCGCGCGACACCTCTCTCTCTCTCTCTCTCTCTTTCTCTCGCTCTCTCGTCTCCTCTTTTCTTTCTCCCTCTCTGTCGCACGGGTTCACGCCTAGTCAACCGACAGACGATCGCGTCTATCTTGTAAAGGTCATGTGTACGGTGAGCTCCGCAGTTGTAAACAAGATGTACGCAGGCGCTGAGCGCGCGCGCGCCAATGGTGGCGACTCGATATACGCGATACGCTGCGCGATTGTAAAAACGAACCAGAAAACGGGCGGTATGCGCACGCGCGCTTGACCGTGCGCGCATGCTCGAGCATATATTCGAGTATAAGCTGCGCGCGACGTGTTTACGTGCATACACACGAGCATTCCGTGCTACGATGCAGTGGCGTGACTCTCGTGTCAACGGACGGACGAACGCCCGCAATGCGGAAGGACCTTGCTGCGGGAATCTTTGGGAGTTCACGCGCATCGCGCGCGCTCTCATTCGGCGCGGATCAACCCCTCCCGAGGAAGCGACGCGAGAAGCGGCATCGTCGCCATCGAGATTACGCCGTAACCTCGGCGACGAATCGCCGATGATACGTTACGATATACGTTACGTCGATCGGATCGATTTGTCCGTTTGGGCAAAAGTCCGGAAAGCAAAAATTTTACTCCTCATTCGTCGCTCTTTTTTTCTTTTTTCTTTTTTCATTCATCCGTCTCCGATCGAGACGAATTCCAAGGATTCGTCCCAAGGACAGTGGACAGATTATCAAATTTTAATTATTGGATTGAGAGAGAGAAAGAGAGAGAGAGAGAGAGCTGCCCTCGCACCTTCGCGCATTCTTCGATCGCGCGTTGTTTCTCTCGGCCGCGACATTGCCGACTTTACGACGCCTGCGTATCTGCCCGCATGGAACTCGAGCTTCGCGCGGTTCCTACAAACACCGAAGCTCGTCGTCGTCTTAGGATTCTAATTGATGGCTAATTTGCAGAGAGGCATTTCCGTTTCTTTCTTGCTTCGTTTATTCGATTGATCGGAATGATGGCGTGCGAATGACCCGACGAATGCTCATTCGTCGTTGCGCGCGCGTCCAACTGGCACTCGCAACGAAAAACGATTACGAATCGTACTCATCATGAATAAATAATTGTACATGATAACGAGAAAAGTCGTCCTTCCGCTACGGCGCTATTTTGAAAGCGAGAGCTCCCAGCATGCACAAACGCGATATCGTTTCGCGTTGCGTTTGATGACACGAAGAAAAAGAAACGCATCTTTCCCAAGTCTAACATCGTTGTTGTCTAATATTTTTAAGAACGTTTTTTAAGAACCGCGCCACGTAATGAAGAACGATTTATAGAGAGGATTATATACGTGGTCAGATTCATATGGCGCTCATACGGTAAACTTTACCGTACCAATACGAATACGAACGAATGCGAATCGCTTCGCAGCAAAAGAATCGAGATTTATAAAGATTCATGATTTTTCTCATTTGCGAGACAAGCTGCGAATGCGTGGAATTTACTCTAGCTTAATCAGGAGGAATTAATCTCAGGACGATCGTCCAGCGTAGCGTAGCGTGAAAGTAGAATTACGCCTTTACGTTATTCGTATAACGTAAAAAAACAGATTGAATCTTTTCCTTTCTCGTCGTGTCCAAAATTGTCTATAAAATTCTAATTAATATCGCATCGATAAATAAATGAAAACGGAAAAACGATAGTTGACGTTTGCGTAGGTAAGTATATACATACTTACAAACACGATAACGTAACGTAAAATATAATCTGTTGTTTGTTTGGATAACTATGGATAACTAGAAACAACAGCCACTGTTACAGGATAACTGTTTCGTGTTTAACGGTCTTTGTCAGTCAACACGTTCCATGTGTCGCAATAGGCCTTTTATCATAATACCAAATACGAGATCTATTTCATTTACGAACGAAAGATTTTTATCAGCTATCGCGGCACATTATCTTATCGAGATTCTTCGCTCGTAATAACATACGAGAGAGGATGATCAGTGGACATTTCGGCTCAACGCTGGATATTAGCTCAAGTTTTATGCTCAATTTATCCTCAATATTCTTCCATGTTCATATTCATCGCATGCAATTAGTACGCAACAAAAGCTTGCTGGAAAGCTCACGCGTAGTCAAGGTACACAGGTATTAAATTGTACTATGTAATAGAGTCGTAAAATGATCGAGATCAATGATACGAGATTATGTGTGCACGCGCGCATCTGTGTGTCTGTAACACTCATCTTAAATGGCCACCTAGAAATTAAAATTAAAACTAACTCACTTGATCACATCACATATCCTAACTTATTAATATTTTCTTTTCTCCATGTTTCTTCCGGAATTCCGGAAAAGAGGAAAATAAGAATCAAGTTTTAAATATATCGATTATCGATCTCGGCTCGAATCAACGAAACAAAAAGGAAAAAGACAAAAAAAATGGAAACGTCTCTCATACTTAAACGTGCACTCATACTCGAGATATTTAAACTTTTCAGTTCGTTTAATGTCACATGCGAGCGTGTAAAACTAGAAAATGTCGCACGTGAAGTAGTACATACTACAAGTATGGATGAAAGAAAGAAAGAAATACGCTACTTCATTTACGTAGTAAATCGTACTTGCATTGATCATTCGCCCCGAGTGCTACGTACGAAATTACTTTCTGGGTTAAGACGAATGCAAGTGCTATTGGCTTGTACTATTGGTATTAATCGAGCATGAAATAAAGCATTTCAAGTCGAGACGTATCCCAAGTGCACTGTGCATCATATAGTATACTTGGTAATAATCTCTAGTCTATCGTGTATCCTATTGCTATCCTTTTCCCTTCATCAATCTTCGATCAAGTTTCAATCGCGCGATATGCGCGACTATCGCGTAAAGATTGTCATCTACGAGCAGCAGATGCATATGTTTACCGCAGGAATGTACGTGAATGTACCGTGATTATATGTACGCGGTGACTATACTCTCGTACGTTGCACGAGATATGTACGTATATACGTAAAAGCCTACATCCGAGACGGAAAGAGAAGAGAAAAGGATAATGGCGGAGGCAAAGTCGATAATGGCCGACGTAATGAAGCTGACGTAATAAAGGCGAAACAAGTAAAACGAAATACATCCGAAAGGGAATGAAGGGTGGTGGCTCGGCTTGGATATTTTGACCAATCAGAGTTTACGCTATTGCATATTGGCAAGATACACGATACACGATACACGAATACACGTACCGGTCCAATCGTAATACAAATTATAAAGTTTATATGCGAATCGCATATACACATTCAGTCTCCATGTTGGACCGACTAATGTGAATAACGTGACGTAGCGAGCGAGCGTTTGTATCCTCTCCACTATGTGTATCCTCTATCGGGCATTCTATCGAGTCATAAAAAGTCATAATAGTTTTTCCTAGTTATGCAGGTATCGCTTACGATCCCTGCATCTGAGCATTATGCAAGCTTCCACTCTGAAAGATGAAACGATCGTTGGCGTATCGCTAAGTATGTCGATGCGCCACGTACTTTACGCGCCATCACACACATCGGACAGATCGCAGCGCGATACTCACGCTTGCGACGAATAAAGCCGATTTATATTGATACGCTTTTCGATGACGATCACACACTCGCAGCTGCGGCTTGTAGTTTGGCGCGATGCGCCACAGGTCAAAGATCAGCAATAGTAGTTTCATTTTGTACTTGTCGACGTCGAGGTCACCATCGGAGACTCGGTCACGAGATATAATTGTCACGATCCGAATTACATCTGTTATGCTGACATGTAGCGGAATCTTGTAATTTTAATTTTGTCCTTTTAATGGCAACCTGTACAAATCGTCGAACCGCTACGAATCGGAAGGTAATCCGAGTGTATTGTATTTTCCGAGTTGAACTCTCGAGAGATGCATGCGATTCAAATAACGATCAAGCGATAAGCGATAATTTAGTTACCTTGCGAAACGCATTAATAAGGCCGAAGTAAGGCACGCTTAGCGTAGCGTATTCATCGATTCTTGTCTAAAGTATCGTCTAATATATGCTCTATTATATTGGCCATTTGGTCAATCGAGCATTCAAACTTGCAATCCCGCGATGTTCTTTTCTATCTCCGCTCATGGACCGGCGTGAGACACGTCCATGCCACACACACATACGCCATACAATTCCTACATTCAATTGTCGACGGCAATGGCATCGGAAGTTTGTCTGACAAGAGGGGAGGATGCATGAAAACGATATGTATGTATACACATATATATATATATATATATATATATATATATATATATCTATATATATATATATCATAATGTACGTAATGATCATATACACGTGTCCCTTTTTCACAAACCTGAGTTTCCTATACGGCATATTTATAGTTCAAAGTGCACCTCCTAATTTGCAACTGATCCGAAGCGCTATTTTTTCTGTGATGCTTTCCAAGGCTTGGAGATTCTTTTTACTCTATAATAACTTGCGATGACATACCCTTTGGCATGCAACACAATTTATGCATAAAGGTGAAGCATTCGATAAAATAGAATTTACTAAGCTTACTACGTTCTTGATACGATTTTACTACGACGTGACAAGTTTCCAATATTCGAAATGTATCGAGTCACACGAGGAATGTCTCGACCAAATTTTCGATAAAGAGAAAGAAATCTTATTATTTGATCGTAGAATATCTGTCAGCACGGTTGGTCGAGACTATAAACTCAATACCATCTATCAAACTCCTTTGTTGATTCTCGCTGATACCGGTGTCGGTTTTATCGACTCCGTTGGGACGACTTTTCGTCGATCGTTAATTTTCTTACCGATCGCTTCATCGATCTTCTTCAGCGTCGGATCAAAAGATCTTACCCGCAGCGATCATTCTTAAATACGGAATACAAAATGTGCCACTTGTTTAAACCGGACTGAAACAACGAATGCAAAATTTCTGGATATCTCTATATTTTCGACTCATCTTTCACACGTCGATCTAATCTGTATTCTTTCTTCTTCCGTTTCATTTGTATTTGCACGATATGATACTTACGGCATACAATACCAATCTATAGACTTGCCACGTGATTGGTAAGTCGTGTTACGTCTGAAAAATATCAGGATTCAATTGTCTCGCTATGAATCGAATTAGATCGCTGTCCAAGAGCAAACCCCATTCCGATAATAATTCTTGCGTCACTTTATTATTCCATATCTCTTCCACAAATCGTCTAATCGTCTAATCTCGACGATGATCGGGCGACATTTTTCACGTCACGTTCTTCAAATCTTTTACGATACGACGATTGAAGCGAATGTCATTGCCGTGAGAAGCACAATTCTAACGTGTAGCATAATTCTGGCACCAGAATCCTCTCCTCCATCTGCGTTGCATGCAAACGACTTAATATACAGTCGAGTCGCATTATAACGGAATATATAACACATTATATGTAACACAATATGATAAGGCACAGAAGCAAAAATATCTATCGTACCTTGCGAGTTACTCTTCCAATTCGGGCACGATGTACCAGAAACGATCGTCTGACGTCTTTGATGTCAATATTCCACTATTATTTGTAATAATGGATCAAGGACATTTTCTCCTCCCTTCTAAAAAGTTATTTCAGCGATTTATCCCACGCAATGTCGTCTATACATTCTTGTATTGTTCTCATTAATGATGCTCGATCCTGCTATCTCCCTCATCGCGATGTCCATGGATTTTGGCTGTTCTCCAATAGCATGTTACCTCTGCAAAGCAACGATGCAACATCATATAACGCGTATCATGTATCTACGAACATAAATTATCCGATTTGCCTAAATCGGATCTTGTAGTAATTACGAAATCATATCAGTAATCTCGAAAACTCTCACGAAAGCATGAAATCTCATAATAATCGGGGAATTGCCTACATCAGATGCATTCTTACATCAAATCACGCACCGTTTTCGTCACCGGATGTTTGCCATCTAAGCCACCTTTGTACTCATTTATCGCTGTGAGATAACCAGACCGTACTTTTTTAATCAATGTTTAGTCAGCTCGTACGCGTTATTTGGATGGAAACTTTTTTTAACCGACGTAAACCAGTTTGAGCGCACGCATGATACGATTGAACGGAATGTTGAAAAATTGGACGTTCTCGTTCGTTGATCGCTACTTTTTATAAATAATGATCACGACAAGGATCACGATCTATCCATCGGATGTGTCCAGATTGATAGCAAGTTTTCCAAAAGTTTCGCATTATTGCATAAGATATATGCGCTCGTTACACTCGTAGCGTTACACTCGATGATGAAACTCTCAAACTTACATCCTGTAGTAGTTTTATCGCTAAATAAAGCATCGTCCCATCAAATGTTTTCGTGCGTCCCAAGCCGAGGGAATGCTGATTGAGCAACTCACGATCTGAAATCTATATCCAGAGTAAATTTAATTTCTCGAAGGGACACCTGCCAGATTCCAATCTCAGGTAGATATAATTCTGCAAATACTTCCGCTCTACATAAAAGAGGAAATTATTAGATATCGTTATCGATTAGAATAATATCTTCATCGAGGATAAATGCGAGTTTTTTAACATTACGAATTATCTCGTTTGCCTTTATTACCTTTCTCGACTTTGTCGACACATATCGTGACACGGTATCCTGGGAACGTGAGAAATTGACGTGGCAGATTGATCATCATGTACGAAAGTAACAAAACTAACAAAACGATCTTCGGGCGATATGCTGCTCTTACACGCTCGTGCGTACACTCGACGCATCGGAACTAGAAACGGACGACTACTTAACGTGCGTACATACGTATGACACGTAATCTGTGTCGAGAAAGCTTACTTGTTTGACTGTACTTACCCAATGTTCCTTGTCGGATCTTTGCTCGAGCAAGGATCCTCGACCGTAATTTCTTACCAACTAAGGGTTTTTAGATTTCGATACGTTATTACGTATTCCACCTTACAATTCCATCAGAGCAGCGAGTAATCGTGCCCGTCCACGGCCCAGACTACACTCCAAACTAGTACAAACGAGATTTGCAACCGAGACGATACATGAATTCACTCGTTCGGCCGATGAAATGCTAGGTGTCCCCACGGAGTGGGGCGAAACTTTTATGCGCGAACGTTCCTCCTTTTGCTTCATACTCCAACAAAAGAGAACGTTCCTCCTTTTGCTTCATCATCTCCAACGAAACAGAGAAACACACCTTTCCCCAACAGATTTATGATCCCTTTTGAAGACATATTTTGCAATCTAAAAGAAAATCGTGTAAATGATGCTTTTCGGAGAAAATTCGGATTCAGACACCGCAAAATCGATATATCGATCCTTACGCGACAATTTTATTCCTTCTACGAACTAAAGAGAGGCAGAGGGGGGGGGGGGGGGGAAAAAAAACGCTACATACGAATTCTCGAATATGACGGGACGCTCTTGGATGCTCTCGTGAGATCCACGAGAGATGTCAATATATATTTATTTAAACGATATATGGAAAATTAATAAAATATTTGGATCGAGTATTTATTGTCGTTCTTATACTCGGACGACCCTCTCGGGCTTTTCGATAGAAATTTATGCGGATTCACGCGGCTCTCATTCAACGACATCGATTATATTCATTCGCGATGATCGTCCTGATCGAGAATAAATACGATGGTGCGAACAAACGATGGTGCGAAAAACGACCATAATCAAAATCGCAAATGCTGCGTTCGCTTTCGGCGCTGAAGGCGACATTTTGTCGGCGTCTTTAGTAGGTATGATTTAGGGCATGACGTGAAAATTTGGAGCATCCAGTTCAATAATTCGATAATTCGTATATGCGAGATTTGCTTAAAAGGATAAAATTACAAAATTTCAAAATGAAAATTTGTCACCGCTAAATGAGAGTATTCATAAATAAAGGGGATTCTTCATTATATATTAAGCTTGCTCATTATATGAAAATGAAAAATCTCTCTTCGTTGGAATCATTGGAACATACCATTTGAATGTACGTTCGACGGTTACGTTCGACTCGTCATGACTCGCACTTGAGTACCTTTCTCTACAATCAGTGATAGTAGAGGCTCGTAGCGACTCTTGCGGGAATTATTTACGAGATGGCAAACCAAATGCAATTCCAAATGCAGTACAGTTAGAATCCTCTATTTAATTTTGACCGTCTTCGCTACGTGTCTCTACTATCGCTGATCGAGAAGCACTCTGATACGACTCGCGCGCTTTCTGGTTAGAATGCATACGATGACAGCGATACGATCGGTATGGTCGGTATTCACGGTATTCACATTTTTATTACGAGAGAACATTTATAACGATACATTTCTATGTGATGTGATGTCAATATCTAACATAAAGAATGCAAGAATTTATTAATAAATACCGACCTGCAAGGTCAAACGACAATCGACGAGAGTCATTTGAAAAATGATGCGATTCAACGGTGAATTAAAATTTATTCTCAAATAAATGATAAGTTTTACAGCATTTCCAGCGATAAATCATAAAGATCTTTAACAAGATTAATTATCTTCAATAAGATCGGACGATTCAAAGAAAATTTTGATTTGGCTAGTTTTTCCAACCATGTTTTTTACAATTACTATTAATAAAACTTTATTCAATGTCGATATACATTCCGCATATTTAAAATTTGCACGATATTTATAATTCAGTATTTACAAAAGTCATACAGTTGTAATTAAAATAGCATTATATATACATATACATATACATACACACATACATACATACGTACATACATATACATATATATATGTACGTACACACATCATATAATAAACTCTACAGTGAATCAAACAACAATAAATCTGCTACAAGAAATGAAACGGTTGCGTCGACCAAACTAACACACTGCACATTCTGAGATAAGTTAAATATATACGAATGGCAAGAGGTCCCTTGGACTTGAGCTGACTGTTTCTTGCGTGTAACCGCGTTTCTGAGCACAAGTATGACGTCTATGAGTTTACCTTTTCGAGGTATTAATGGCACTTGACACTTGCACAAGTATCGACTATTATGTGTATAACACCGGGGAGAAGGGGAGGGGAGAAAATTTAGTGCTACAACATATCGATGATCGTCGGTTATAATTAACGGTTGCGTTGCATCTAAATCTTTTTCTTCAAGTGCTTGCTATAATTATTTTATATATACATATATATATATATATATATATATATATATATATATATATATATACACACACAACATACATACATACATAGATACATGCACATACATACGAACGCACGCGCGCGCACACACACGTATGTGTGTATATATGTATTTATGCATATGTATATCTATATAGTCTGTATCATCCGTGCAACTTAATAAAAACCTTAAACTTTATCACAGAGTAGTTCCTCACCTAATCACGCAAGTTACTTTGTGAAAAATATGTGACAAAAGTGTAAGAGCATGACAAAATACGATTTCATCGGGTACATCACATGCACGTGATCACGTGATATGAGAAAAATATAAATAAATGCAGGTGTTGCCAATTGTGTCTCGTATGATAGCGAATGTCAATCGTACGTGCGATATCCTTTCATAATTATTTCCTACGTTATGATTAAACGTGAATATTAGACAGACGATCCGCAATCGTATCTCTTATGTTAAAAGTCATTATCCCAACCGGAAATGTCATCGGGCGGTGGCGGATCCGAATCGGGCGGATAATCGTCAAAGTTTGCAGTGTCCGTAGCTCCTTGAACTCGTGGCAGTATCGGAGGTTCTAGAGTTCTCGTTCTCAGACCTTCCCAATTAAAACCATCGAACCATCTATCAGAAAATCAGAAAGGGTACATTTTTTCAGTAAACTTTTATCAAATCTTTTACGTGCCGAACGTGCCCGAATGCGTGTATCCAAATCTGCAACCTGTACACCTACTTGTGTTTCTGTATCTCGCTGATGCCACCTTTCTGATATCCGAGGCGTTCCGCTGGATTATCCCTGAGAAGAAAGAGAAGGAGAAATTGGGATCGGGCAAAACTTGATATTACATCGTGTGTTATATCGTTACGTAAATGTGAGGCATATTATGCACAGCACGCGTAATTTATGTAAAAACGAAATCGCGTGTCCCGATATAATAACATTGCGACGACGTCATCGCCGTGTCGTAACGCGTCTTGTAACGCGAACGTACAAAATATACGAGTAAAAACTGATTTACCTGCAAAGTTTCTTGATGAGCGCCATCGCGTTACGCGTAATGGATCTAGGAAATTCGATAGCATCGATTCCCTTCAGGATAATGTTGTACGTCTTCATCGGATCGGCGCCGGTAAAAGGCGGCGTGCCCGTGAGCAATTCGAACATGAGAACTCCGAGTGACCAATAATCGGCGCTTATATCATGACCTTTATTCAAAATGACTTCTGGTGCCACGTATTCCGGTGTGCCGCAGAAAGTCCAAGTCTTCCGTCCATGGTCCAATCGCTTGGCAAAGCCAAAGTCCACGAGCTTGACGTATCTGAAGGAGATAATACGAGAAGCTAAACTCTGGTAAGCAAGCGCTAGTATCGTGGTATCAACCGATAATGATGCCCCACGGTAACAATGCGATCGGTCTACGATTGGTCTACTACGACGGATAGACCTACTATACGGATTACCACGGATATATATATATATATATATATATATATATATATATATATCTCCCTCTCTCAGCCCTCTTACCCTTGACTATCCAAAAGTAAATTCTCTGGCTTAAGATCCCTGTAAATGATATTCCTGGAGTGCAGATAATCGAATGCCTCCACAACGCAAGCGGTATAAAATCTCGTAGTGCCGTCATCGAAGTGTCCCTTGTCTCTAAGAACGGTCCACAGCTCGCCACCCAGACATGCTTCCATCAACATGTAGAGGTACTTTCTATCCTTAAAAGTCTTGAAAAGCTTCACCACAAAGTCACAGTCCGCTTCGCTCATGATTCTCTTCTCCGACATAATGTGCTGTTGCTGTCGCGTCTCGACGATCTGCGCCTTCTTCATTTTCTTCAGAGCGAACGATCTGCCGTCCCCGGCAATTTGAACCAATTCGACTCTTCCGAAACCACCCACGCCAAGAGTCGCGAGTGGCCGAAGATCTTGTAATCGTAGATCCCGGAATTCCTCATTGAGCCTTTCGAGAGAAATTGCAAGGCATTAGGCGAGTGAGGCGAGTGAAAAAAAGTTAAATACGCGTATTTATATTAACGCTCGCGCGGGCGAGCGAAATTATATTTCCGGTATCTCTCTATTGAGAGATACCACTCGTCTTTGTATCACCATCTTCAAACTTAAACTTACTTGTTCAAGTACGTACGGTTTATTGTCCCATCCTAATGTTTTAAGCATGAAAGACGAATATATTATGCATTGCATGAGTCACGAATATGAAATGAGAGATAGATGCGAGATAAGTCGGTCGGTTAAGCCGGTCGACGGTCAAGAATCAATCGATGCTCAAGGATATCTCAGAAGAAGCAAGAACGTATTCACCTCCTACGCTCCACCAGCTCGTCCTTGTATCGCGTTCGGATTTCGTCCAGAGATGAGATCAATTGATTGAACGTTTCGCGGTCTATCACCAAACAGCTCACACCTTCCGGATCGTCGGCGATGATGTTGGCAGTCCTGAGATCATCTCTGCGAGAATGGAAGACAACGATCAATCATATCAATGATGATATATCGGGAGGGGTATCGAAAGGGCGCCGACGGCAGCTCACTCACCCTTGTAGAGCTTTCTCGCCGAAGAAATCGCCTTTACCCAAGGTCCTGATGTACTTTTCCTCGGTCGTGTCGGGTTGCTTTATCGTCACGCGCACCTGTCCCCTACTGATGATGAAAAACGTGTCACCCCTCGCTCCTTGCCTGATTATGTAGTCCCCATTGTTGTAAAATGTCTACGAGGATACGAGATGACAGGACGGTTAACGACACGATCACGGTGGCTGAGTCAACGCGAGCGCGCGTCTCTTACCTCTTCTAAAACGTCGGAAATTTTGATCAAGGTTTCCTCGGGCAGATTTTTGAAGATCGGCACGCTGAAATGGCAAATGGCAAAGGCTTCTCGTTAGGCTTTGTTCATCGGGAAGGTCATAGAGCGATCGACGCGATACGCAATCGCTTCGAGATTCTTCATTATTCGGTAGTTTTAGTTTTTAATTAATCGATTGATCAAGCCGAGCCGAACGGCAACGGCAACGGCAACGGCCGCGGCGGCAATCGCGGGAGTTTACGTTGATCGATGCCGCCCGCCACCGCCGCCGCCGCCGCCGCCGCCGCTGCCGCCGCCTCTTACCTCTTTAAAAAGTCCGTATATTCTGCCTGTCTCGAGAGACCAGTCCTCATCATGATGGTCTGGAAACATTGCCTATCGATGGCCCAGAGTTGGCAGTCGGTCGCAGCGGTTATCGTCGCGGTCCTTTTGCAGTTGTAAAGGATCGCCAGCTCCCCCAGTACTTTGCCCGGTGCCAAAGTACTGAGATATTTCCCGTCCCTCGACACCTCGACTTTGCCCTCTGAAAGAAGAATTTCAACAATCGGAGCAATCTCGCGAGATGCAAGAGCGATCTCCCCTTTCTCGAAAATTGCGTTCGATCGGCTGCTGATCGCGAGATCACGATCCAATTACGCGATTGCCAATTGCAACCGCGCTTGCACGATCTTGCATCTTTATCGAATATCAATTCGATTTATCCTTATCGGATTATAATTAATTAATTCGACTGTATTCGATCGAACTTTAATCTCATTGATCGCGTCGCGTTAATATCGCGCGCGCGCGCGCGCGCGCCTTATTCCTTAATTTTTGCATCTTGCAAAATCTCTCGCGGTGAAATCAGCATCCGAGCATCCGAGCATCGAGCATCGAATATGCCAGTCGAACCTTTCGCGAGACGATCAAAGTAACAAGGTTATTATTCATCGTTTCCGTCACAACGATTATCGTTTTTATCGATTGCTAAAGCTTGGCGTTGATTTACGAGTATTCGTGACAGACATACACACACAGAGAGAAAGAGAGGGAGAGAGAGAGAGAGAGAGAGAGAGAGAGAGAGAGAGAGAGGGAGAGAGAGAGGGGGGAGGGAGAGAGTACAGAATTCCATAAAATTATATAACGACGCTACGCGAAAGCGTCCTGCGTTCGAGTTGTCCTTTGCTCGCTTACGCTCGCTCTCTCCGTCACTTTCGCAAGGATAAGATTCGCGATCGACGTGGCTCGATACTGCCGCTTGACATGCACGCGTGTCAAGAGAATAAGGACATCGACGAAAGCACGAGAACGCAAACTCCTCTCCGATCCGCGCGTTATCCGCGCGTTGATCCGTCAAAATCGAACAATTGATCGCGCACGCCGCGTTTGTTTAGCAAATATTCGCAATGTCGCATCGAGTAACGCGCGATGCATCGTATAAACCGCGAAACGTTCTCGAATGACGATATCGCGAATAGGAAACGTTCTCTGATTATCTGAATAATTCATCGACATCGACACGAGATATGCCATCTCGAGATGGTCAGCTGTGAAAACGAAGATGAAGATGAAGATGAAGACGAAGACGAAGACGAAAACGAAAACGAACACGAACACGAACACGAACACGAAAACGAAAACGAAAACGAAAACAAAAACGGACGCTTTTTGGAGCGGAACGCGCGACATTGCACGTTTGCCGTCTCCAACGGCGATAGAAATTTCGAACGACAGAGACCCGCCTCCTTTTTAAGGAGATTGTTTTTTAATAAGACAAATGTATCGCGAGAACGAAAGATTCGCGCTTCTCCGCGCGCGAGCGCGCGACGTCTTCGAAAGGCATTTCCATGGCGAAGAGCGCGAATACGAGGGGCGTCTAGCGACGCTCGACGCTCGATGCTCGACGGAACAAAGACCGCTCTCGCTCTCGCTCTCGCTCTTGCTCTCGCTCTCGCTCTCGCTCTCGCTCTCGCTCTCGATCCGATACATTGACGACGGGCTCTGCGAAAGAGAGAAAAAGAACGCGAGGAATCCTCGCGGTTCGCCGCGGTACGCCGCGGTTTGTCCGGCTCGAACGTCCGTGTTCCCGCGAACAGACGCGAATCCGCGATCTTATATCTTGCATACGGTACGATGTAACGGGGCAAAGACATTTCGCACATTTTGCACGCGATAACCCTCGCGCCTCTCGAGGTTTTACGCCGTTTTAAGGTTTCCAACTCCTCCAACTCCTCTCAACTGGCTCGTTAGCCAGTTGGCCTATGCTCGCGTCCGAGCGTCCAACGACCGGACCGGACCAGTTCGTCCGTCGATCTCGCGGATGTCGCGTTATGTCCGAGAGACTCTCGACGTCGAAACCAAGAGAGCCTTACCAAGCTGCAAGGGGAGCGAGAAGATACGTTACGGGGAGATGGATCAGCGACGAATCATCTTTGATGATTCAAGATTCTTTGACAAAAGTTGGGAGAACTTTTGTCGAGAAACACACCTGGCGACAGAGGAACGGAATTTGCAGGACTGCGTGCCGAGATAAAAGGGCAGCCCTAGAGGAATGCCCTCGAGGAATGAGGGCATCGATGGGGATCGATGGTCGCGCTTCTGTCAATCTGAGATCTGCTCGAGCCAGTGTCCCTTAATCGGGACATTTCAGATCGCGCGGATCGGCCAACGGACGATCGCGAATAAGCACGCGTTCATCGAACACGTGGCGATTTATTTTCTTAATGTTTAATTATCGACATCGTAAAGTCCATAGTAGAGTCGTCCGTCGATTGACTCGTCTCGCGTGCTAAAAAAGAAAAGGAGGGGGAGGGGGAAGGAAAAGAGCATCAAAACTCCTTTGGGATCTCCGGATGGAGATTCGGAGACGGAGAAAACGAGCGACGAGACGAGTTCGCCGACGTTGGTCGAATCGGCGTACTCGCATACCTTGGCGCGCAATCGAAAAACAGATTGCAGCATAATCGTTATTATGATTATTATGATTTCAATGTGCAAACACGGCGGAATGTGCTCACACGCTCGATGCTCAAACAGTTTAACACGTTAACGCTCCCTTTAAACAAGCACGCATGGTTTCTACAATAAACGAGTCACGATGACGATGATGACGATGATGCGTCGGTAGAATATAAATAGCAAAATATAAATACATCTACGCGATCTTACGCGACGATCAATCGTCCTCCATAGTTGCGCCATAGACGTTAAAGGAATGACTAGGATGGCAGATCCAGCCATCCAGAGAACGATGACGTTCAAACGAGAGTCGTTCGCGCGAGAACGAGAAATCCGAATGAGAAATACGAAAGTCATAATCCTGTCCCGTGTAAATTTCCATCCTTCAACGATGGAGAGATCCGAATTATTCGCGCGCGTGTGCGCCGATTGTCGGATAATATCGAAAAAAAATGTCAATCGGATCGACGGTTCATCGTCGCGTAATCATTAAGGAATCGCGTGACGAGACACATACGATAACCGTTGATCCATAGACAGCCCGCCCATAATTTCCGAGTCGACGAGCACTTTCCGCAAACGAGCGATCGTGTCAGCGATCGCGCGCTGGATGAGGATGAGACGGAACGAAGCTAAAGCGAAAGTGAACAACTGGAATCGTCGTCGACCGATGTCCGTCGACGAAAAATGTTGACTCGATCGATGATCGATCCCGACAGCGGAACGAATCCGTTATACAATTTTCGCGATTGTCGTCGTTTACCACGGGTAAACGAGTATCCATAAAGTATCGTAATGACTTGCATTCTTGTGGGGGCATTGTAGCGAGTGTCAACAACGGGCGGAGCTCTAACAATGACTGTGGCTTTGCCAGTCCATTATTATACTTGCATTATTGCGCTCTCTCTCTCTCTCCCCCCTCCCCCTCCCCCTCCCCCTCACTCTCCTCAAGTCCGTGTCTCCGTGTCAAGTGTCGATGCACGAATGCTAGATGACACGAATGCTACGCGACTCGCCTCGTGAGAGAGAGAGAGAGAGAGAGAGAGAGAGAGAGAGAGAGAGAGAGAGAGAGAGAGAGAGAGAATTGCGAGCAAAGGTGCGAAAGATCCGAGATGATGCGAAAGGCATCATCGACGAAACACGTGGAGAACACGACGCTCGATGCGAGCGAAACGAGGTACAATTTGTACGCGTATACGCTACGGGGCATACTCTATCGACGTCGATGCGATCGGAACGCGTCATCGCGAAACGCAAAGCACGACCGCGCAAAGTACGAGAGCAGCAAACGATAAAATCATTCTCGAACGAGGGAACGTACACGCGAGAGCGGTAATCCGGTTCCATGCTCTAAAAAACACGATATCGAGGTCGAGCGGTAGAACCGAAATTTTCCGTCCTCTTGCTCGACGCGTTTCTCAGAAGGACGAAGGACGAAGGACGAAGGACGAAGGACGAGTTCGAGTACTCGTCGAGTATCCGATGGACACGAGTACCTTCGCGCTGTTTCCTCATGGGTTGCGGCGCGCCGGTGCGTCTCCTCCTCGCGTAGGTGTGAACCGGCACGATCAGTCGCGGCCGTGGAATCAGAAAACCACCCTGTGCACTGCCGCTGGACGACGAGGAGAGCGGTGGCGGCGGCGGGGGCGGTGGTAGCGGTGGCGGAGGCGGTGGGGGCGGTGGCGGTGGCGGCGACGGTGGCCGATCGATCTCGGCGTAATCGCTGTCGATGGTATTCCCGCTGGATTCTCTGGATTCTCTGGATCCTCGCGCCATCTCTCTCGCCATCATCTCCCTCGTCGAAGATCGAGTCGGCACGATCATCGATTCGATGTAGGGGACTCGTCGCTTGTAGGGTTCGATGTCCCGCTGCCTGGAGGATATTTTTCCGTTGCCGCCGTTGCCGGTGCGGCTGCCGCTGCCACCGCTGCCACCGCTGCCGCCGTTGTTGTTGATCCAATTGACCCCGCACTCCCGCCAACTAGCCTCGTAGAGAAGCTCCATGGTTCTGCCGCGCGTCGCATCCGGATCCAGCAAGAGTTCCGGATCCTCCAGGACCGCTCGGCCGGGATAACTACGGACCTTCATGATCTCGACTCGCTTGTTTCGAGTCGAATGAGACGGAGGAACGGCGGAACGGCGAGTTCTAGCTCCGTCCGGTAGTTTGCTACTCGATTCTCGACGGCCGACTCTCGCCGCCGACTTTCCCTCGCGATTCTTTTTCGCTTCTCGGCTCGCTACACGGTCCGCACAAAGGTCAGAGGCCGTTTGCTGCACGACGATGACAACGATGACAGCGATGACGACGACGACGACGACGACGACGACGACGACGACGACGACGACGACGACGACAATGGTGACGGCGACGGCGACGGCGACGGCGACGATGGCGATGGCGACGACGAGGACGACGTCGACGACGACGACGACGACGACGACGACGACGACGACGACGACGACGACGACGACGACGACGACGACGACGACGACGACGACGACGGCGACGACGACGACG
>JAHMML010000052.1:0-26147 GCA_020341155.1 Eciton burchellii | reverse complement strand
ACGACGACGACGACGACGACGACGACGACGACGACGACGACGACGACGACGACGACGACGACGACGGCGACGACGACGACGACGACGACGACGACAACAACGACGACGACAACGACGACGACAACGACGACGACGACGACGACGATGATGAAGATGACGCCAATATCCGAGCTTTCATCCAGCGAGACGACTTGAAGACAGCCGCTCTCACCAAGGAGCGCATTTTTTCTTCCTCTTCCTCTTGCTAAAATTTTCTATGACGATCCACTTCGATCCGTTGCCCGTTGCGGTGTTTCCTCGCACGCGATGGCGATTTTCCAGGTATTTTCCAGCGGAAAGGACGACCGTCGACTCGCGGATCCGTGGTCCGAGGTCCGCAGAGCCGGCAACAAAGTCTCAGTTGATCGCGCGTCGCGCGCGAGAAGGGTCTTTGCTCGTCCTCGGATTCGCATCGGCGATGCGCGATCGGTAGGCGCTTCGAAAGCTTCGCGACTCGATTCTTTTCTCCTCGAACACGATCTCGATCACGAACGCGACTGACGAGACGCGCACCTCCGTGACATCCAGGAAGACATCACTGTTCGAATCGCGCCAACCAGAGGGATTCTTTTGTCCCGCGAGCGATCCGATCGTACTCGTGGAAAACGGGACCTTGGCGCAACGTCGCTCAGCGTCGCGTCTGATGTTCACTGACAGCATTCACGACTGTTGCAAAGTATGCCCATGAGCAGCGCGAGTCAGCAGCACCACGACAACTCCTTCCCTTCCCTTCCTTTCCCTTCTCTTCCCTTCCCTTCCCTTCCCTTCCCTTCCCGTCTCTTCTCTTCCCTTGGAGAGTCCCCACCATGAACCGGCGTTACGCTCGTGAGAGAAAGGACAGCGGTTCTCATTTCGCCATCCTCTCTCGCCCCCGCAATCGCCGCGATTGCCGCAATCGTACGTGAAACGCGGGCATGGCTCACGCCATCCGGATCCGGGACTCTGAGATCTATTAAATGGTCGCCTCGTTGATCTCGTTCAATTTCGGTCGCCTTTCGAGCGCCTTCGAGCGCTTTCTTGCTTATTATATATATATATATATATATATATATATATATATATATATATATATTCTTTCATCATCGCGTTTATCAGATGCGATTTATTTAGACATTAGATATTTAGATATCATTTATATACAGGATTGACGTTTGAGGATCTCACGATCTCATCAATCTCATCCTAAACGATCTCTTTAGATTTGTACGAAAAAGCAAACGAGATCGCAACGTCATTTGAATATAGCGAATGCTAAAGAAAAGATTCTCATTTCTCACGACGATAGATACGTGCACGGTGGCGAACATTCGTCGCCAATTACGTAAATATGACGACACGGATAAGCGATAATACTATTAATCGGATCGATTGAGGGAGAAGGAGAGAGAGAGAGAGAGAGAGAGAGAGAGAGAGAGACAAAGAGCGTTGTATTTTTCCGTGAAAGTAAAACACAGTACACGCGGTACACGCCATTCGTTACGAAATGGCAATAATATGTACGACGTTTTGCTCGGCGGAAATCAAAATACGGAAAAAAAAGAAAAGAAGAAAAAAAATAACCTATAATCCGCGTATCCGCATCGCGCAATCGGTATTAACGGTACCGCTACGTTTACTTACCCTCCATGACAAAGACAATGGAACCAACATCGCCTTCTCGTATAATTATCGAACCAGCCGGAAACGTGACGGGATACATGCAATCGACGATCTCCCGGATTTGCGTAAGCTCCAGATTCTTCATAAAATCATTGTCCAATATGGCGGCCTTGATCAACTCGCGAGATCTTGAAACAGAAAATCATTTCATCGAGCCTCTTCCTTTCAACAACAAGAAAAAAAAAAGCAGAGGGAGAGAGAGAGAGAGAAAGGGAAAAGAAGTAACAAGCGAATCGAAAAAGTCGTACGAAGCGCGGTATCGCCGCTGTTGGTGCTCGGCTTATAAAGAACAGCGCGACGGCCGACGACGAGCCGTCGACGCGGGACGATTTACCTTCGCGATTTGGCAAACTTGATCACCGGTTTCGTATCGCTTCTGAGCGGTTCCGCTGATATCGCTTGCCGTTTCAGTCTTGGATTGGAATCGATGGCACTGGACGCCAGGCTGAGATCGACGATCTGCCGGAACTTGTCCATCTCATTTTGAAGATAACGGATCGTGGCGTCGCGTTCCTCGAGAGCCCTTTCGAGCGCCTCGACGGTCTCGTCGCGACGTCGCAACGCCTCCGTTCTCTCGTAGAGGAGCCGCTTCAGATCGCGAATCGAATCCATTTCGCGATCCGCGATTCCCTCCTCTCGCTGCCGAAATTCGACCAACGCTACCAACGCAGCAAACTTTTTGCTTTTGGATCCGCGAGATCTCGCGAGTCGTACACGCAGCTCGATGTTTGTCGCGCGCACTCTTTTTGCGAGGAAGCGGGCGGACAGACGCTCGTGTCGGTACCTAGATCGGTACCTACGAGCAGGTACCGATCGGAAAGAGAATATCTCTCGCAACTATCGCACACACGCTTCGGCTCCGTATCCTGGTAACCTACGACGGTGGTGGTATCAACGATGGTGTGAAACGATGGTGCTGTCAAAGCACGTGCACGTATCGCGACGCGACGTACCGCGAAAGATGGACAAGGATCATCGACAAGCGCAAACTCACTCGTAAAATGGTAAAAGCTCTGAAAAGCGAGTGGAGTAGCAAAGCGTGTCAAATATGAACATTGCCGTCGTTAAAGCGTGCGCGTGCGCGCGCGCGCGCGCTGGTTCGACTCGGACGTCGACGCGTCAAGCGTCAACCGAATCAACAGCGAGCAAGAATCCTCGACGCTCGACTGGTTCGCAAATGGTCGTTGGTCGAATGTCACATCGAAGCTCTCGAAAGCTGGCTGGCTGGCTGACTGGCTGACTGGCTGGAGATATATTTATTTCTTCGGTAATAAGCCAAAGTTAGAAGCGTTACATAAGGCCAGACGGATCCCGTCTTGGAACAACGTGACAAGGGGCCATACGCCCATACGCGGCCGATCCTCTTCAATAACGAACAACAACACGCACCAGCAATATCAATCGTCAGCATCGTCATGAATGCTGCGATGATAAAAGGAATCCGAACCACGATCGATCCACGATCCTCCTCTCGCGATTTAACGCGATTAATGCGAAATTATTAAATTACATCAACGATATTAACGATATTAACGAGTAGTAGGATGTCAAGAGATACTCTAGCTTGGCAATCAGTAGCGCGTTTTAGCGCGTTTCCCACGCGCTTCGACGAGCGGCTTTCCTCGGGCTTTTCCTCGGGTGATGGAGAGATCATCGAACACGGGGCGATGTGGATCGCCGGTCATCGACAAAGTAGAATGCTAGCGATACGCCTTCACGTACGCGTCTCCTCCTTGTCATCGCGCATCGCATCGAGCACGGACTTTTGTCGTTAAATGGAAACGTGTCCGTCGGAGATGAACTCTCATCGATCATCCGCTCGTCGATTCGCTCCGGTTCTAGCGATCGTGGCACACGAGCATGATATCTTGTCACGCGCGTTTCTTCCAGACTTTATTAAGCGTTGCTCGAGCAGGAGCGGACTATCTCGACTTTAGTCAATCTATAATAGCATCGCGCCGACGAACATCGCGATCGGTATCGGCTTACTCGCGCATGTTTCGCACGCTGTCCACCGCTGTGGACTCGGAAAAAGATATATCGCTAACGCTAATGAAGAAAAAGCCAAGAGAGAAGGAAGATGGTATGGGCAGCAAGATGGTATGCACTCTGATCAAATCGATCAGATCGAGATTTCAGACCGAGAGACCGAGAAAAGCGTTCTCTCTCTCTCTCTCTCTCTCTCTCTCTCTCTCTCTCTCTCTCTTCCCTTTTCTCGCTTTCCACGAATGTCGATCGAATCTTGCTTAATTATATTCAATCAAGCATCGGAGCATTGGAAACAGCTCTCAGATAAACCGATCGTCACGACGATCGTCGACTCGTATCGTAGCGATTTCAACTTTTGCTTTGGCAAAGAGAGATCGTACGATGTACGATGATGTATCGAGATGTGTTGACCTCAACTGGTCAACTGGTCGAACTTGGTTTCTTCAACTTCTCTCTGGTTTGATATCTATGTGTAGATATATATAGCGCAAAAAAGAGGATCCAAGTAAACCGATCGAAGATCGAAGACAAATCTTAAAGTTGACGCGGTCATCGGCGCGATTCGCAGCGCGAATCGAGATTTGGCACGATCGATCCCGCTCTTCCGATCCGATATATCCGAGAGACACGAAGATGTTGGATCGATGTTACGTAATACTTGTCAGCGTTAATAGATCGCCGAATCGTATGCATACGCTCATATGTTGGCGCGACTCGATTCGAAGACACAAACTGTCACTCCGAGGTGTCAAACCGACCATCAGATCTCGGCGAGATCTCGAGGAGGATCGTTCGACAGATCAAACGAGTGCGCGCAGGACGAGCAGTAAGCGAGTAAAAAGAAACGCGATTCGCGTATAGGGCTACGTTGTCGCGGGACGGCAACGACTAATGATCGCACAGTACCGCGGACTGTTACTATTTTTACAGTTTAATCGCAGAGACACGGCTTCGTCGAAGGCGCGCATACTCCCGCCGCTTCCACGAGCCTGGTGGCGAGGTTGCGCCTCGGCCACCAATTAAAAAACGGCCTCTCCTTTCACCGATCGCGTTGACCCTACACGATGGCCGCTCCTATGGCGGATTACCGCTACGCGTGTACGTGCCACCGCCGATCTATCCACGAATAATGATACGTGCGCGCTTACTACCCGCCGACAGCGGCGTAACCGGGAGAAGCGATTGGGACCTCGACGTCCCCCCAAATCTGGACTGGATCGTTATCTCGATCTTACGCCCTTACGAACGACAGAGAGAGAGAGAGAGAGAGAGAGAGAGAGAGAGAGAGAGACAACGTAAGAAACAAAGAAAAGTCTTTGCAAACGTCTGAAACGTGACGTCTAAATTGCAATTTAGAGATGTCATTACCTCTCATTACCGCACGGAGTAACGGACAAGACGGCAAAAAAAATCAAGCGCTCAAGCTACACCATTGACGCTCGCCCAAGTACGCGCTTTGTGCCCCGAGCGATTCATCTTAACCGACTTTGCTCGGTTACTCGGCCCTGAGATGGCTTCCTTGACTTTGGTCGCGAGTATCGAGCGCGAGTATCGGAGAACGTGTGTCCTTTCTTTTTCTTTTCGTCTGAGCAAACTGACGAAGAAGAAGCAATTTAGCGAGCGTATACCGGCAGAGCGATCTCGGCGAGATTAACGTCTTTCGCTCGCTCGATCGATGCTAAGCTCGAGCATAATCGAGTATAATCGTCGTGGACTTGCCTCAGTCCTGCCATCGGTCAGACGTTCCCCGTGTCTCCGTGATTTTGTAACGCATTCTTCACTCACGTGTCATTGTATTTTATCGCGAGCTTCTATCACGATCGCAGTTAGATCGCGTTTTATCGCGAACGTTTGGCCGAAAGATTATCGAGAGAGGGAGAGAAAAAGAGATTATCGCAAGAGAGCAACGATGAAAAGATGTATTAAATTTGTCATTTGGTATAAAGTGATAAAAACGAGCGGCATAAAAAAAGAAAGAATTTACAAATCGTCACGTATATATAATAAGCATCGAATCCCCGTTATGGGACGCGCGCTTGAATTATTCAAGTCGCATACGTCGAATCCTCGAAAGTTCTCCTTTGCGCGTTTCCGTTTCGCAATTGTGATTCTACGCATCGCGCGTGCAAATTTTTCAGCAACGATCACGCGAGTCGCGTGATCACGCATTCCTATAAAATTGCTATCAAAATCTTTCGTCTACTTGCGACGAACTCGCAGCCACGAACTCATTTCAGCTGAAATTCCATTCGAGAATTTCGAACGAGCGAGAACATTGTCGCGTGAGCGAGAATTTTGACGGGAGAAAGTTTGAAGAGATAGAAAAAGATGTGGACATCTTGGATCACGCTGTCGTTCTCACTACTACCATTACCACACTACCACTACTACTGACCAAAAAACCAACAACCAAGGTACTCGAACTATAATCAAAGCGCAAGGTAAAGGACTGCCGATCGATGGTCAATCGTCTTATCAGGGGCAGATGGCAAAAAATATGTTACATTGCTCTAACGGAGAAATAAAACGAGCATTGCACGAGCTTTGCACTCGCGATACTCGTAATTCGTATCGCATAAATAAAGGCGATTAGGCGAAGCAAAGTGAAATCTCATTCTCATCGTTCTCCGTTCTCCTTGTGTTCATGACCCTCTTGTCGAATATCTCTGTCGAATAAATTCGATAAATCGATGAGAAAGCATCGATGAGGCATCGCCGACTAACGTGGAAAGTAACATTGTCATTTCAGCGTTAAACGATGATCCTTGGCTGATAAGTGGACTGATATCTCGCGCAGGAAAGCAGGAAAGAAAGCAGAACGTGTGCGCATAGTGCGCCGACAGTACGATATTCGTCGTTGCAACGATTAACGATTAACGCAATATAATTAACGTAATTTACATATTTGCACATTTGCGTACAATTTATATCGCGTACAAAGTTGGAAAGATCCTCTACGATCTCGATCCTCATTTTCTCCTTCCTTCCTTCCTTGGTATCCAAAAAGGAAAATAAATCGACGCAGTTTTATAGCCTATCTTTAGGCTTTTCGATCGTCGATGTCGTTAACGATCATAAGGAGAAGAAGGCGCTTCGAAGCAGCAGCAGCAACAGCAGCAAACGCAGGAACTGCGAAAGCTTCGTTTTTCGTTTTTCGTTTTTCGTTTTTCGTTTTTCTTTATTCTTTAGCTGTCTTTTCCTTCGAATAGGAATATAACACGAATATAACACGAATATAACACGAAATCATTACACGGATCTCCGGAAGACGGAGTATCGGCGGAGGAAATTGCATTGGAGGCGATTGCAGGAAAAGGAGCGATTACTCGAGGGAATCGGATCAGGTAACAAAGGACGTTCGAGAGAGGGAACATCGCTTCGAGGAGGCGCCACCAGCCAAGATGGAGCACTAGCTCGCTCGCTCGCACAGCCGCGACGGCGGCGACGGCCGAGTCGCTGATGCTACCTAGTAGCTCTAGCTATAGCCCGGCGTATTCTCGTTTCTTCGTTCTCGTTTGTTCGCTCGCTCTCGCGTGCTCTCGCGTGCTCTCGCGCACGCTGCTCGAGCGCTTTAAAATGTCGTCGATGGCCGTGACAGGATCTATTTTTAACCACGTAGAGATAAGCGCGGGAGGGAAGTAAAGAGGCGAGTAAAGAGTTTTAGAGAGGGAGGAAGGGAGGAAGGGAGGAAGGGAGGAAGGGAGAAAGAAGGAAAGAAGGAAAGAAGGAAAGAAGGAAAGAAGGAAAGAAGAAAAGAAGGAAAGAAAGAAAGAAGGAAGGATACAGCGAATAAAGGAGAGGGAGGAGCAAAAAGAAGAAGCGGGGGAACGAGGAGAGAGGTTAGCAGTAACGTAACTCGAGCGAGAGAATTCTCGACGAGGTATCGGACGAGTCGCGCGGCGACACTCGCATCCAATGACGCACGCACGTGAGAGATGATCTCGCGAGTACGCGGAACGCGGATGCGTAAAATATGCGTAAAATCTGGGTAAAACTAAATCGACGTCGACGTCGTTTTTATGGACGGAAAATATCCTCGTCTCTTTGATTTCTTTTCATTTCCTCGACTCCGACTAATGGTATTCTTCTTGGATTTTAGGACGTTTTTAGGAATAGACGTACGATCGACGAAGACGAGTCGCGATCGATCTCGACTCGTCGTCGTCATATGACTCCTCCCACTTGCCGCTCGCCGAGAAGTTCGCCGCGCGCGAACCCTTGCGCTCGTCACGTCACTGAGAAAGACGACGTCCGAGATAGACGACGTCGTCGCATCGAGAACGAGACAGAGATAGCGAATGAAATGAACGAGTAATTATTCCGGTGACGTGACGTCACTCGAGACTGGTTTCAACAGCAGAGAGCTCGGCAGCCGAGAGTCGAGCGGCAAGTGGGGGCCAGGGGGCTCGTGCTCCTTTCGCTTACGACGCGTGCACAGCGTGCACAGCGTGCACAGCGTGCACACGAGCGACGCGTATGGAAAAAGGTCCGTCATCCATCTCTCCTTATGCCGGTTTTTCGTCGGTTCGTCGCCTCGGAAGCGAGGACTCGAGGAGGCGAAAATAGCCACCTTCGAGGCTTTGCAAAGTCCCCGGCGACGGCGGCGGCGTCGGTTTTAAATCATGGGCGCGGTAGTGCCGCGGACGACGTATCGAGCATAATGATATGACCGTCGAGAGTAGTCAGAGTAGGAGAGAGTGGTCAGTGAAAATTGGAAATTGAACAAAGCTTTCCTCTCCGATGATCCAAGCGTGCGACATCGCGGCGACGGCCACCGCGCATCGGAGATATCATCGCGCGCGTACCCGTGTACAGCAGCAGTAGCAGACGCGCATCACGGACGAAATGGCAGACAAAATCGCAAAAGAGAGATGAAGGAAACGGATTAGGATCCATTGGAATCGGGTCGAGTCGCGCGATGTCGAGCGCTCGTACATCTCGCCTACGCGAATCGAATCAGGACGGCTCTCGACAGTTCTCTCTCTCTCTCTCTCTCTCTCTCTCTCTCTCTTCTCAGCGACAATCTCGAGTAGGCACGCGCGGAGGGGAGAGCAGACAGGGGTATTCGCTGTTGCGCGCGTGAGCGACGAGCCGGCTCGCGATGCCATCGCTGAGCCGTGACTGGGAGAGCTATTTTCAGGCCCATTGTCACAGGCATTATCGGCGGCTGTCGCTCGATGCGGAGCGCAGCGGGATTCACCCGCGGACGAGGCTAATCGGGGGAGGGGACTCGGCAACCATCGCTCTTTTACCGGTATCGGCGAATAATCGGCGTTATCCGCGCGATATCCAGCGATTATCTCTCAAGCTGGAAGCTTGGCCAACTCGATGATTCGTGCGCGGCCTTTCGCGCGCACGCGCGCACGCGCGGATAATCGCGCGGGCTTATCGGCCACTCGTTTTTCTCGCCTTTCCGCTCGCAATAGCGAGCTGACCGACATTTCCCCTTTTATATCGGCTGATTCTCCCATGATGAAACCCATTCTCAACTGTTGTCACGGTTGTCATCGCGATGCGTGACGCGGTAATGTTCGATCGGCACGCCGGTTCGGCCAAGCCGGTCGATCGTTAATCCGAGATTCGAAGCGAGATTACGGACGAGCCAGCGTTCGAAGGCGCAGCGCTTCGAGATCGTCGGCGCGAATCGAAAGCAGGCGTACGCAGGCGTACGCAGGCGTACGCAGGAGATTGCGGTTAAATCGCGTAGGAACGTAGGAACGTAGGAACGTAGGAACGTAGGAACGTAGGAACGTAGGAACGTAGGAACGATAATTCGGCGCGGATACTACGATACTCCAGTACCGATGTACGTTAACGTCCGTTAACGCGACATCCGTGAGTGAGAGTCGATTCGTCGAGCCAGTTCGATACTGTGTAGGTCTGGCGAATCTTGTTCGCTGAACAGGTACAGCGAACAGAGGACAAGATCGCCGCTCTCGTAGGACAAGATCGACCTCTCGTACGACCTGTTTGAAACGTGGCGGAGCAATGGGTGAAAGGAACAAAAGAACGAGGCGAGGCGAACGGTCTCCAAGACGCAACAGGTGTCACGGCGATCCTCGCCGTTCTATATGCCGCTCTCCTCCCCTCTCGAGCTCGTACTACGTCCTATCCTTCGTCCTAAGGGCGAATAAGAAAGAGAGAGAGAGAGAGAGAGAGAGAGAGAGAGAGAGAGAGAGAGAGAGAGAGAGAGAGAGAATAAATGCGCGCGTGCGCGAGTCGAAATGTCAGATCGAACGACGAGAATCCTTGACGGGTCACGCGTACATCGCGGTTCGAGCGGTACGCGGTACAAGCGAGCAATCTCGATTCCGTCCGAAGCAAACGAGATGCTTCGTCGAAACTTTGACGTCGTAGGAATCGTTGATAAAGGATGTACGGACGCATCGAAACTTTCTTTCCAGCTTTCCTCACGTGGAAGCACGTGGAGATCGAGATAACGGGATACGATCGGTATTACGCATTCGATTGGGATTTGCGCGATAAGGTGACGCGATAGATCGACGATACGTCGCGGTAGATCCAACGAGACGAGTCAATCATAAAGGCACGGAGATATCGCGGTGCAAACAAATAACGACTCGAGCATGTCCCGATCCCGACATTTATTTCACGTGCGTCGTCACGTATGCGATGCACGTATGACTCGACAAGGCCGAAGGAATAAGGTGAAAAGCTATCACGTGCACAATGATATTCGGCAAGACATTCGACATCCTGGTCTGTTTAAAGCGCGAGGTTGCGCTGCCTTGGAGCGGAGAAGGTAAATTCGTTCGATGGACAAGTCGAACGAGAGATTGCGCCGCGTAGGCGCCGTCTCGCGCCGTCTCGCGCCGTCTCGCGACGCGTGTCGATGCTCGAGCGCCTACGCGCTTACGTGCAAACGCGTATTAATCCGTCGACCAAAATCAACGAGCAAATGGACATGCATCAACGAACCAACGCAACAAACGTTGTTGCGAGCGGACGAATACGACGACGAAGCGCGAGCTTGCACGTTGCATTAACGCTGATGCGACATTACGCGCCACAGTACGCGTATAATCAGTTTCAAGTATCGTGTGAGTGAGCGAGTATGTGTGTGTGTACCACACACCCACACCCACACACACACACACACACACACACACACACACACACGCTCCATGAGATCGCATATTCCAGAGACAAAGGAGACTTCAACAGTGGAAAATAAATTCTTGCCTCTCGACTCACTCGGTTATGCTTAACCATGTTATCGGTTCGATCGGTTCGCTGCAATCAAGATATTCACTATCGATAATTAAAGGACGAAACAAAGAGACGAGGCAATCGTTAATTTATCCTCTATTTATCCTCTTCGGAAATCGTTCGTTGATCGACGTTAACGAACGCTCTGCTCTGCTTTTGCTCTTCGCTGAGCAAAAGTATCCATTGCTCGCGGGAGCAATGCAAAAATTGGAAAAGCGCAATTTCGCGAGAAAGGCGCCCGGACGACGATGGGCCAACGACACGCACAGTCGTTGGATAGGCCGAATGCCTGCCACGGTACGCGTTATGCTTTCGTAACGCGCCGCATATCGTTGGCGCGCGGACGAATGTCGAAAGTCGTCGCCGACGAATCCACGATCAAACGATCGTCCGTCATCCATCCATATCTCGTCACACGTATCTCGATCGTCATCCGCGTTGGAGACAACAAACATTCGCCCTTCTTTGCGAATCAGCTCAGATCAGAATGATCAACAGTAGCGAAGGCATCATTTTTGCATCATTTTTGCATCATTTTTGCCGCGGAGATTCGCGGAATTTCGCGAAACGGCGGAATGGCGGAAGAAAGAAGAGAGCCGCAGCCTTGTCGCGTTGCGACAAATGCAAATGCAAAATTTGCGCGTTCCACGCGAGCGGCTACGCGAGCTCGATGCGTCGCAATGTCAACGCGTTAAAAATATCCGTCCAGTTTGAGGAAATTCGAGGGTCGACAAGGCCGAGCGGTCCGAGTCCGAGCGTGCGCGGCGCTACTTGGTAAAAGAGAAGGGAGAACGAGAGAGAGAGAGAGAGAGAGAGAGAGAGAGAGAGAGGGTGCGCGCGCGCGCGCGGCGTGCGCGAGTGTGCGCGCGTGCGTGCACGCAGAAAAACACGGCCGCGTGGTACCAACCTGTCGCTCTTGTCGATCACCGCGAGAGGTGCGAGCTCCTGCAGCGGCGGTTCCGCGGATATTCCCTGGGCCCTCTGCTTGCGCGGTCGCGGCTTTGTCGGCGTTAACGGTGGCTTGAATGGCAATACGCTGAGAAATTTGTCGAGATGGCTACGCAATTCCTGTATCTCGGCCTCGCGGTTACGTAGAATCATCTCGAGTTCGCCGATCCGTTCATCCTTGACGCGTAGCAGTTCCTGCAGTTCCCTCAGGGTGCCCATGCCGGTAGCGATCGCGGCGGCGCTCACCCCGGTACCGATCTGCGGCACTCGCGTGACTTGCGCGCTGTTATTGCTGGTGGTCGCCGTAACAGCGGTGGTAACGGCAGCGGCGACGACAGTCGCGGTGCCGTGTGCCGGCAACTGCGGCTGCGAAGCGGCCGCGGTCGGGGCGGCGGCAGCGGCGGCGGCGGCGGCGGCGGCACCGGCGGCGGCAGCGGCAGCAGCACCAGCAGCAGCAGCAGCAGCAGCGACAGCAGCAGCGGCGGCGGCGGCGTCCTCCTCGTCGGCGAGCCGCTGCTGCGTCGACGAGAAGCACAGCGAGTCAAAGCACACGCGCATAGACACGCAGGCGTCGCCGATCGGCACTCTGTACTTGCTACTCTCGTCCATTCAACTCGTCGTGACGCGCGGGAGAGATTACCCGTGCGCGGAGCGATCCGACCGAGAGAGAACCGACGAGATCCGTCGCCGAGAGTTACTATCGCGCGCGCGGATTCGCGTGACTCGCGCTCCCTACGGAGCGGAGCCGATCGACGTCCTCCGCCGCCACCGCCGTCACGTCCCGCGCTCGTGAATCGAGCGAAAGAGCATGCGGGACGTGACGCGAGAGCAAGAGAGACGCGACTAGACGACGATAGAGAGGACGGAGGAGGGACAGCCGTGAGAGGGAGACCAAGATATTGGGGCGCGCGCGTCCGCACCCGCGCCCGCGCCCGCGCCGTACCGCACCAGTCGTCAACGCGCTTCCCCGTCGCGAATCGATGCGTTGCCGCCTCCGCCACCATCGACCGCCGACCGCCGACCGCAACGACAGCGGCGATCCCTCGCCGATAACCCGCCTCGGATAGAGAGTAACCTTGCGCGCTATCGCGCCGGTCTCGCTGGGTAAACTTTCTCTCGTCCGACCCGGCCGTCGGTAAGACCGTACGTCGATTGCCACACGCATTCTCGTACCGTACGATCATCGGGATTCGCGCGGACCGGAAAGACGAGATGGAATTTATCGAGTATGGAGCAATAAATAGTAACGAATTTATTAGTATTACACAGATGCGCGCGAGTCCGCGCGTATATACGATACAAATGAGTCAGATGTCATTGCGAAGAAGCGTCCGTGTAATATATCTCTGCACGTATATGTACAACGGAAAATATGTACAATTCATTGAATCGAGAAATCATCGCGTTTAAATTGTACTAACGAGATTTGTCATTGAGAGAGAAGGGGTTCGCTTCCTGTCCTTAGCACGCTTTTCGCAACACTCGTCGATTCGTCCGCGTTACACTGAAGAAGCTTCTCGGATTCCCGCATCTCCTCAGATTCGAGAAACGCATCGTTCAAGCAGACGTTGTTCAAACTGACGGCGCTATTGGAGAAAATTGCCGTGCCGAGGTTCGGATCCTTCATGTCGACGACGTTACCGGCGCGACTCTGCGACGAGGATCTCGCGCCCGCGTCCTCTTTCTCGCCCTGCACGTGCGACGTTATTATGTCGCACGCTTTCCCAAGGATGATCAAACTGTTCAATATGCGAAGGGCCACCAGGATGAGATAAGCTAGAAAGAAGAGTATAAGATTGGCGGGTCTCGCGGATGGTGTCAGCGTTGTACAGAGAACGCGAGCCATGGCAACACCCAGTGGAAGAGGTATGAAACCCATCCGACGTGCAACCAGATCGGACGGATCCGAAAACGCGGTTTCCCGCCGCGTCTGCGCCATGTCGTAAGCCAGACTCACGGTATAGTCCCTGTAGACGGTGAACGGCAGCTCGTTGAAACGCGTGATGAACGCGTGCTTCACCTTTTAGAGAAACATAGTCGGAAACAGTTTAGAGGGACGACATCACTTGTCCCGCATCGCGTCAGCATTATCACGAAGCGAGTAAATCAAGCTTGGCACGACGCCGTCGTGAAAGGAAAGCGCCTTGAAACTTACTTCCTTACAAGTAAGGGCTTCCAGAGATAAGATAACGTTACACGCGTTACACTCGCAAGATATTACTCGCCCGATCTACTAACCCAATCAACGAGAACCTCCGCAAACAACAGCATCACACAATCGGGCAGCAGAACGGCAAGGCGGTCACTGTGCCAGGCATACTCCTTCATCGTTTGCAGAGTCACCGCAAGGAGTAGCATGGTCATGTGAAATCTCTCCCGGACATCGGCGCAGGACAATTGGAACAGGTTGTTTTTGTCGAATTTCTTGAAGACGGACCCTTTCAACTCGACAAACTAAAAGTATATATATATATGTGTGTGTGTGTGTGTGTGTGTGTGTGTGTGTGCGTGCGTGCGTGCGCGCACACACATGCACATTTTTTAATATGCCGCGCCCCCCCCCCCCGGACTACAAAGAGAAAAAGAAAAGAAGCGTCGATCAATGCGCAGCAATGCGTACTTACGTTGTTGGACATCATGATCGTCAAGAGGGCCTTGTTACTGCTGTTGATTGCCACGTTTAACGTCGTGGCTTGAAACAACACCAGTATACTGTGCAGCACTGCGCTTACGAGAATGCAGTCAAGGTACAACGTACGACACGCTTGGAATCTTGTATCTCGTTACGGATCCCGCGGATCCGATCCGTCGACAAGACGATAGGCAAAGGATACGCACATACGTCAGGGCGAACAGGAGATGCGGCAATGTACCCAGATGTTTCGCGTGAGCGGAACGCGAACGCGCACGCGGCTCGGTAGCGGTCCACAACAGAGCGTCTATAGTGTCTTGACCAAAAGCACTGAAAAGACGATCTCCTACTTCCAACATATTATAGAATATGTATAATTTTATCACCGATTGGCTTTTAACTAAATGATACATCATGGAGGTGTCCACTTTCCAGGTGGCTGCCCAACAACCTACCACTACGACTCCCTTCAACAGATCGCACACCTCGGCCGGGCTCAAGTATCTTTCGCTATTTTTCGTGTGGATTTTACCACTCCTGCCAACAAAGGAATCGAACGTTAGATGAACGTTCGGAGCGAGCGAGCGAGCGGGCAGGCAGGACGTTCTTCGAATATCGACGTCATACGTACCTCAAACAATGTCGCAGAGGCCGAGTGATCACTGCCCATAGGGCCATCGCGAATCTCAATGGCAAGAACGTGTACACAAACAGGAAGGAATCGGCGCACTAGACGACGGAAGGAGAAACAACACGGTCGTAAGAGGGAACGGTTTGCTCGGAAAGCGACGTACGACGTACGTCATAGCTATCGCTACCGTAATCTGAGCGATACGTACCTGAAGAAAACCATAGGACATGAATCTCTCCACCTCCCTGGGAATCTTTATGAAGGAGTAAACCTTTTCCCTTCTGGCGGAGAATCTTTCCTCGTCGTGCTCCAATTGATAGCCCCTCGTTAATTCCGTCCTTAGAAATTGCATCAGCGATATTCCTGAAAAGGAGAAGGAAAGTAAAAAAGAAAGGAAAGGAAAGAAAAGGAAGGAGAGAAGAATGAAAGAAAGGAGGAAGAAACGGAGCAAGAAACGCGCGCAGCGCGATCGTTCGTATGCTCGATGCTCCGATTCTCGCATTCTCGCATCGCCCACGTCGTCCTCCCGAATCGTATCGCCGCGTTACATACGTACGTTGCTTTCTTGGCGCCGAATCTTGGCTATCCGACGATCTTGCTGCCTCGTAACGCACCACGTCCACGTTTTCCACCCGTCCATCGTGCGGCGAGGGACGACGGTGGTGAGCCAGGTTGGATCCGCTGTCAGTGCCAGTGCGAAATCGGATGGTCTTTCCGTCGACTGAATTCTGCCCCATGTTCTCATCATCGTCACGCATGGTGTCACACATCGTTGCGCCTCAATGAGAACGATTCGCGTAGTTGTCGTTCATTCTACGGGTAGAGTCCTCGCGACCATAACCGCGACCGTCCCGTCTCGCAAACCGCTCGCTGTACCGTACCGAAGGAAACGTACCTTGTCATAACAGTGTCAAGCGAGGAACGCGCATCGAACGTGCATACACGGAAGCGACAAGGAGAAGAACCGGAAGATGGAGACAATTCGCTCAATCACGCTCTAGTAACAACGAGAGGTAACAACGTCCGGCGGAGGGAGGGAGGGAGGGAGGGAGGGAGGGAGGGAGGGAAAGAAAAGAAGAGGAAAGAAGATACGCCGTCACGGCGTATCCCGCCGACGTATCTCTATCTCGTCGGGACGACACGACGACACTCGCGTCCGAGTGGGAACTAGGCGAAATCTCGAGTAAGAAATTCCGTATTCCGTTTATTCAGTTTGTCGACGCGTCGCGACGCGTTTCGTTTCGCCTCGTTGATACCGATCGGTACCGATAATTTCTCAAACGAGTGCACAACGCACAACGAAGATGGCGCTCGGTAAGTAAGGTAAGTCCATCTCTGTCGCCGCTCTATCTCGCTATTCCTTTGGCTCGAAGAGCCGTATCGATCAAATATCTCCTATTATTCGCCGAGATATCGGCGAGATATCTCTCTCCTTAACTACGAGTGTAGGCTTTCAATTCGAATCCGTTGTTGATCCGTCGGCTTTGAACGTACGAGCGCATTTTTTGCACTCTCACTTTTGCACATTGGAAGGATAGAAAAGTTATGCTCACGGCAACGCATCGACGGTAATTGCATTACGCAGCATGTCCAAGATGAATACGTCGGTCGTGCAACGTACAACAAACGACCATTTGTCGTCGTCGTCGTCGTCGTCGTCGTCGTCGTCGTCGTCGTCGTCGTCTCCTCTCGACATGGTCTCGTCATTCGACGCTGGCCAAATAACGACGCAGGATGCAGGAATCAAGTTTGGCAAAATGGACAGGGAATGGACGCGGAGTATAGACGCCGTGGCAGACCAGGTGGTCCACACCAATGTTCTCGATCCGGACGATTCCCTGATGAAGAAATTCCAAGATGCTCTGCGAGCGCATCTGATTCGCGTGGACGATAGACTGAGCAGCGAGATATCGGAACTCGTGAGTACTCGACAACTCGTACTCGTGATGTCGCGATATGATTTGCCGGTATGAGATCGGAAATCATCCCGTGGATCGAGAATCCACGTAGGCTTCGTTCGCTTCGTTCGCTTCGTTCGCTTCGTTCGCTCGTACCATCTCCTCCTCCTCCTCCTCCTCCTTCTCATGCACGAATGTGCACTCTTGAAATGCCGCAGGACGCTCGAGTCAGATCGATGGAGAAGAAACACGAGGCGGACACTCTACAATTGTATCACGATCAACAGGAGATCGCGCAACAGCAAACGACGATCGACAAGTATCAAAGTATGATAACGAACGTAATCTCGTTGCGCGAGGAGAAAGATTCGCACGTGAGGGAGGCAAAGAGCGTTCACAGGGCCACGCGCGTCAAATTATCGGATGAAAAGAGGAAAGAGGAGAATCTGCTGCACGAGTTGGAACAGCTCGCGGCTTTGCAAGCGCAATTCTCGCAGTGGCAAACGGAGCTCGCGAGCGATCTGGCCGTCTCTAAGCGAGTATCGGACAAGGACAAGACGGTCCAGCGAGAGTTGATCGCTCGGAAACAATACAAGGACTGCATAATATTCAAACTAATGGAGGAAGTGTGGAGAATCAAGACCGAGATCGCCGGTTTGGACGTACAATTACAACTGAAGAACAGGGAGAAGACGGAGATAAGCCGAATGATGGGGGACGTCAACGCCGATCTCGAAGCGTTACACAGGCAACACGCGAATCTGTGCGACGCTTGGAACTCGGTCGTATCCAACATCGCTAAGCGAAATAGAGTCTACGAGCAACTGAACGCGGAGCGTGAGTACGTACGATATGCGACGTAATAATTTCCTTCTCCTTTATTCTCTTCTCGATCCGATCCCATCATAGTCGTCGACTTCCCTTTGTAAAGTCGACTTTACAAGGGATGCATGCTACTGGCTACTGGCTAGGCTACTGGTAAGGTAGTATCCTTACTCGAACGGATGGCCTATCCTATGGCGTTCCTTTCAGGAAGATATACGAGTCCTTCAACACGTTACGCACGGAAATGGAGACGTTGAAGAAGGAGACTCGCAAGGAAACGGAGAACAATGAGAATCTGACGTCGCTGCAGGTGCGAATAGAGGACAACATACAGACGAATACGAAACAGATGGAAACCGATAGCGACAGACTCGATCATCTGCAATCGGAATTGGTGAAAACGGCAAAATTCAACGAACAGGAGCAACGCGAATTCGACTCGGCCAACAGCGTACGTACATCTTCTCGCCCGTCTCGTCGAGATCGTCGCGAGAGCCGTACCAACTAACCAAGTCAGTCTCGTCTCCATTTCAGGAATGGCAATGCTCGTTGCACGAGGAGAAGGAGATCGACGTGGAATTTCAAAAAATTCTCCATCAACAGAACCAATTGGAGAACAGCATATACAGGGAACTCGAGGAGAAGATAACGCACGACAAAGCCGCCCGGCATCTGAACAAATTATTATCGGACTCCAAGGACACGATACAGGAACAAGAATTGCTACTAGCGAAAACGGAAAACTCGTACGGCAGCAGGTTACTGGAATCGGAACAACTCAATTTGCTGATCTCTCAGGAGAGGCCGGGACTGGAAGAGCTCGTTCGGGCCAGCATCGCGAAAGGACAGGAGATGGACGAGATACAGAGGGAAATCAAGAAACACGAGACGGCGATCGAGAGGAAACGAATCAAGTTCACCGCTCTGAACAAGATCATCGAGGAGGTAATCCGACCGATCGGTTCGCGAACTAGAATTAGCCGCCGGATCGTCGAATCGCGCGCGTACTCGCGACCCACGTCGCCAGACCCGGGCCCTCGGGCCACGGCCGTGGTTTCCTCCTGACGGTACGCCTCCTTTTCCGTCGCAGATGTTGTTGCACACGGGCGGTGAAGAGATCAGTCTGCTGGACATGAAGATAATAGCGTTGGAGAAGAACCTGGAAGAGACGGAGCGCGACAATCGGAAGGCGCAGCAATTATGGATCCGTCGACAGGGGCACATGATCACCCTGAGCCGGCAGAGAGACTCGCAGTTGCGCGAGCTCGGTCTCCTCAACAAAGAGATAATGATAATGGACCAAAAGAATTTGAAACTGGAGCACGCCCTGGAAACGCTCGACAGGGAGGAGTCGAGCATAGAGAGGACGTTGGACCTTCTGCGACTCAAAGCGATGCAGACGAGTACGCAATTCATGGTACAAAAAGAACTGAAAGAGCAGCTGGAGGACAAAACCTCCCTCGCGAGGACCGAGGGGTCGCAATGTCTCCGAGAAGCGGAACTGAACCTCATAAAGCTGCAGAGCGAGCTAAAGCAGTCGTACGAGGACAAAGTATCCCTGCGGGACGATCTGGACGCGGTACAACGGGAGAGTTTATCATGGGAGAAGAAGGTAACCCCTCTCGCCGCGTCTCGCAATGGCAACTAACCACATTAGTAGTTAGCGGATTCCATCGCGATTTTCGCCACCCGTTTGCAGGTACAGCTGGTGCAAGAAACGACGAAGAAACTGAAAGAGGAGCGCAGCGCCGGCGGCGAAATCGCGACGATGAAGAACGAGATTCACAAGATGGAGATGCGCCTGTCGCATCTGCGTAGGATACAGGAGAAGCTGATACACGATATGGAGTCTTGCGTGGCGCGAAGGGACGTTATACTCTACAGAGTCATGAACAAATTTAGAAAGGATCCGAAGGAACGGCACAATCAGAAAGTGATATTCAAGAAGCGACTCGCCGATCAAAAGCTAAAGATGAAACAAATCGCGAAGGTAACACCTCGCGAGTAGTAAGCAAGCTAGTAAAAGATGGCGTGGATCCCCTAACGGATCTTTTCGTTTACACAGGATACGAGGAACATTCAAAGCAAAATACTCGACCTGGAAAGTGAGATAAGGAAGGCGTTGGACAAATGCAAGGAATCGCAGACACTGCTGAAGACGATAGAGAAGGACATCGTGCCGGACGTCGATCGAGGGATCGTGCAAAGAGAAGCCGTTAAATATCACGTACGTACTTTCTCCGTCTTTCTTTCTCTTCTTTTTTTCCTTCCTTCCTATCACGCGAATCACATTACGACGGGACGACACTCGTCAGAAAATCATCAATCGATATCTCTCGCAGAATTTGCAGGCATTAGTATTCAAGCAGCGAAAATCAAAGATGCTTCAGGACATCAAAAGCGGCAGATACAGGATGCTCTTCAAGAACGACGCCGCATTGAGCGAGGAATTCCAGAAGGAACAGATCCTTCGCGACTATTTGACAAACGTGATGGAACGGACGAGGCGGGATTTCCCTCTATTGAAAAATGGCATTCAAAGGATACTCTTGACATTAGAGGCATCATCGTCGGTCCTCTGTCCTTCGACACGTTTATAAACAAATAAACATCAACGATAATAAACGGGCGTAAAAAGTATATTCGTTAATCAGCGTATTTGATCATTTAATATTCGATCCAATTCCATCACCACGATTTCATCATCAACGGTACAACAACGTTGTGCTCGTCACTGCTCCCGATCGCAGAGGGAGAAAAAAGAAGCTTTTATATATATATATATATATATCTATAATAACTTATATCTGAAATGAAAAATTCGTTCACGCGGAATGTACGCCCTTAACAAAGGCCTCCATCGATGCAACGGGGGTATCTGGTAGAATACCGTGTCCCAAGTTGGCGATATAACGACTCTTACCGAAACTCGATACCATCTTTCGTGCACGATCGACAATCTCCTCCTAAAAAGCGACAAGGAGAGAATTGGCATCGCGTTCAAGCAAGAAAACGTGAGCGGACGTACGACATCTCGGATGGGGGAAAGGGGGAGGGGGGAGCGGGGAGGGCGGCAAGGCGAATCGTCGAACGTACCTCGGTTGAGTACATCGCGCAAGGATCCATGTTACCCTGCAACGTAACATCGGGTCCCAGTTGTCGTCTCGCTTCCACGATATCCACGGTCCAATCGAGTCCAATGACGTCGTAACACCGATCCTTGGCGAGAATCTTCAAAGAATTCATGGTCGCGCCCTTCGGGAAGACGATCTAGGAACAGGACACGGTATCCATTCGTGAGACGAAGCTCCGTGGGCTGTAGCCGTACAGCCGTACAGCCGTACAGCCGTACAGCCGGAGAGCGTGCGCAGCACACTTTGATTATCCGTACAGGATAATCACAGAAAGAAGGGCGAGACCGGGGTGGGGGGGGGGGGAGGAATAGCTTACCATGGGTACGGGTGTAACGTTCGCTTCCACCGATCGTTCTCGCACGCGTTCGCTAATCCGCTTTAGATAAGGGAAGGAATAATTTAAAAACAGCTCATCATCCAGATAGTTGCCGTTGCTCTCAAACACTTGTAGTAACTTGAAAAGAAGAAGGACGAAAAGATGAGTATGGCACGCGATACCATGTTCGGCACGATTCGCAGGACATTCGCGTCCCGTGTGAAGAAACTCGCCCAAAGGGCGAGCAGCAGACTTGGATCGATCGCAACGAATATAAAATGACGAATCGTACCTGAGCACCGGCTATCACTTGCATCACCAGGTAATCCACGACCACGTCCGTGATCATGCGTAATAATCTGCGAGAGTCTTCGGGGTATCTGTACAACCAGGATCTGGCTTTCGCCATCGTAGAACTACCGCCTCCTTGAATCATGTAACCCATCAGGGTCCACTGGAAAAAGGGACGGACGTGTTGCTCAGCGGTATCGTTATCCGACGCGGCAGATGAAACGCCTAGATTACTCACAGGTGCTCCGCTGAATCCCATCAAGGGCACTCTTCCATCCAATCGATGACGAGTCAAGGTCACGGCATCCCGGACGTATCCCAAGGCTTCTTCCACGTTGGGTCGCACGAGTCGGTTCAAGTCATCGGGATCGGCTAACGGTCGAGGCAAGACCGGACCCTAACGGATATACCTTTCTCTGTCTTTACTCGCACAGAACAGACGATGACGACGAGGACGATGAATGGGACGGACAGTTAGGAAATAGCAAATAAGATGCGATGCGACGATTCACAAAGAAGGTACACGTACAAAAAGGATACGCGAACAGGATACACGGCGAGGATAACAAACAGATGACACACGTCGCTGACACACCTGTCACGCTGCTGACACGACTGCCGCGCGCATAGAAATACGAGAGGAAGACTCACCACTCCTGCTACCATTTCCACTTTCAAGCCCATCGCTTGCGGGATCACCAAAATATCTGAGAATATAATGCTGGCATCCAGATCAAAGCGTTCTATCGGCTGTAACGTCACTCGACACGCCAACTCGGGAGTTTGGCAAACGGCGAAGAAGTCGTGCCGGGCTCTGACTCGTTGAAACTCGGGCAGATATCTGCCAGCTTGTCTCATAACCCAAACCGGCACCCTGTCGACCGGTTCTCCGCGTATGACTCTGAGTACTCGATCATTCCTCAACGGTGGGAAATTATGCTCGGCCATTTCGTCGAGCGCTTCGTTCGATCGACGCTCGACTCCCGGGGACTGAATCGGTATCGTCGACGCGCGTCGAACGCGGTTTTATCGGTGGTTCTCCCTCTCGGCACTGTAACGCGTTAGGTTAGGTTAGGTTATAACTCTGAGTACGCGATCATTCCTCAACGGTGGGAAATTATGCTCGGCCATTTCGTCGAGCGCTTCGTTCGATCGACGCTCGACTCCCGGGGACTGAATCGGTATCGTCGACGCGCGTCGAACGCGGTTTTATCGGTGGTTCTCCCTCTCGGCACTGTAACGCAACGACACGCAACATTAGATACACACACACACACTCATTGGCACATTCGCCCATACGCACACACACACACAGACACACACACGCGCGCACACAAGCACGCAAGGCAACATGACATTGGAATAATAATTACAGCTGAAATCACAGCAGCGGTATATACGGTTTATCTTCCGCGACATGTTCCCGTACATCGCGATCGGTTTCAGGACTTTCCGTCTCTCCCGACTAAGTTGGAGCGGATCCGACAACGCTTCGTTAACCCCCCTTCGTCCACCGGTAAACTACGAACTCGATAAAGTCACGAAAGAATACCTGACGAACGATGAGCAGAGAGAAAGACGGCACATCGAAGAACCCATAGTTAGGATAACCGGAGAAACGTTCCGCGACTATGGATGGATTAGTACGGCGCAATTCCGTGGCGAGTCTCTAGTCTCCAGCAACGATGGAAGAAGAAAAAAAAGATGTCGTTCGTCGACCGTCGGACGAAATGCGATGCAACAATACGAACGTTGGACAAGTTTCGACAAAACGATGGCCAATAGAAATGTCGCGACACTAGAGGATATCAAGTTGGGAGGCAAACGGAGAGAGAACGAAAGAGAGAACGAGAGAGAGAGAGAGAGAGAGAGAGAGAGAATTTATGTTTTACTCGAGGCAAAGTAGGGTATATGGGAAGATTATTTATCTCAAATTTGTGGACACGGACATTGTTTTATCACTCTTATCCGTGGAGTTTTCATCCGTCGAGTTGGCGCCATTTTGAAATAATAATAAAACTTTATCTTTATCTTTATTTAATAATAAAAATTCAATTGGAAGAGAACATTCGAAAGGACAATCCTTTCAACGAATCCGATGTAAGAAATCCGATTGTACGGTCGTTCGTACGAAGAGCAAAATGGGCAATTCACAATCCCGGGATGATCCCGATCCCGGGGTAACTTTTGTACACGGAGACCCGAGAGAACTATAGGATTTATACATCTATCTTCCTTTTTCGCGAAATAAAACGAAGATTTATCCCGAGTAACTCTCGTGCAATTCGAGATCGATTTAGCGAAGATGTGCTCGAGATCGCGTCCAAGATGTATCTTTCTACCGAATACCGAATAGGAAGGAACAATACAGGACAGAGCAACGATAAGTACAATCAATCTACAATCACATACACGTAACAAGGATTTTAGTGGAACAAGGGCATCCGTAGATACGCAAATGTATAAAAAATACACGCATGAATATATAAATATGGTAAAAGAAGAACAATTTATCGCTCAAAACGCCGGAATACATTTCCATGAAGATGGAATCGCTCGTTCCTCCTCTTAAAGATGCGCGTAAGAAAGGAGATGATGAGACATTCGAGACTGCTTAAGATCGCGCGAACGAACAACGCGCAGTCTAAATGCAGTAAAGAAAAGGGAAAGAAACAGTCGCGATGCTACATCCTGCTAATAATTTCGCCATAAATCGCCTGTCTTTATATCCTTTCTCTTCTTTGATCGTTGCAAGCACGTCCGTCACCCCACGTTGCATTTAACAGACGAAGTTTTTAACTTTGATTCAACGTCAACATACGCTTCGTAGCACACATTGACGGAGATGGACAACATATTAATAAACCATATTAAAATCTCAATGTAGAATTAACACGGCCATGCCAATCGTGCCTTCCGCATTGCCCGTTTCTTACGTCCCTACATGGAAATGTAACGTTAAGCGCATACAATTATCGTTGCGCGGGAAGCAATCTCATTTCGTCAGGGGGACTCGATTAATTTTCAACGGCTCGCTCACGCGCTCCTTATCGCGAAAAGGTTAATTATTTCTTGAAATATACTTGTACGCACGTTTCATCGAATCTCGGTCAAAAGCAGTCAAGATAAGAGTCGAAGAGTCGAAGAGTCGCTCGATAAGAGTTTCGAAGAGAGATACACGACCCACACATTCGATACACACACGCGTTTCCGTTAAAAATAAAAGGGGAATGCTGCGTATCGCACAGAAATGAAACGAGATACGAAACAATTCGTAAAATGCATCAAAGTAAAAAGAGAAGAAGCAAATAGAATGGAAGTTGAGAGGAACAAGACGGAGCGTAGAGAAGGTACGCAAAGTAAGAAGGGAAAGGAGCGTACAAGGAAGGTGTCGGTCGTTTCGAAACGACAAAAAGAATGAATCGTATCAGTAACTGTATCGAAAAGAAAAATAAATAAAAATAAAGAAATAGCAGAAAGAATATGACTCGCGCGTTCCTCCCTATCCGCTCCATTTTCCTCCGTTCTCTTTTCCTTAACTATTCCTAAGTAATTAGACTAAGACAAAGAAAAGTAATTCGAAGAGATGAAAAAATTAATATCAAGTTATAACCTATATTAAAAAGAGAGATTTCAAGAGAGCTAGATAAAGAAAACTGCAAGCAAAGTAAACGAAAATGAAAGATACAATGATATTACTTATCAAGGATAAATATCAGGCGATAATAAGAAGAGGAAAATGAGGGGGGAAAAGATAATGTAAGCGGGAAGAATACAAATGACGAAACGATAAAATGTAAAGAATAGAATAGATTCCAGGGAGAAAGAAATAAAATGTAAAAGGAAAACGATGACAAACGACATGGATACAAAACAGAGAAACCAGCGACGGACGGTGAGCAATGGACGTAAAAGAGCATACGAGGTATATAAATAAAATAATCCAAAGAGCATAACAATCGTTGAAGGTAAAAGTAACGAAAAAGTAAAAGTAGGAAGGATAGATCGGGACGAGTTACGAAACGTAATAAAAGGATCACGCATCACGAAAGAAAAAGGAGGAAATTTATGGCAGGAAATTTATAAAAGCGAGGGAAATAGTTTCGAAGCAGAGGAATGAAACTACTACGATAAACGAAAGGGAAAAGAAAGAAAAGACGGAAGTACGTATGAGAGGACCAGCTCGCCGGCGGTTGCGATTACTCGGTACGGCGCGACACAGAACGAACGTGCGAAAAATTGTGAAGTCTAATGATAAAAAAAGACAGTCGGCTCATAAGCCAGAGAGAACGTAGCATCTAAGACTTTGGAAGAATATCGGAAGCGGGCTCCGGGCTCCGGATCGCGTCGGATTCGGAAAACGGGAATCGCGACCGAGTTCAGACGAGAATCGATTCTCGCGCTCGCGACACACATAAAAGAAAATAATCAGTAAACGATGAAGAAAATCTGATGGCAACCTGGGTCAGGCGAGGCTGGGTCAGGCGAGGCTGGGTCAGGTCAGGTCAGGTCAGGTCAGGTCAGGTCAGGTCAGGTCAGGTCAGGTCAGGTCAGG
>JAHMML010000051.1:1183279-1348227 GCA_020341155.1 Eciton burchellii | reverse complement strand
CCATCGATTCCCCTCCGCTCTCTCTCTCTCTCTCTCTCTCTCTCTCTCTCTCTCTCTCTCTCTCTCTCTCTCTCTCTCTCTCTCTCTCTCTCTCTGTCCATGCGGGAGAGAGAGAACGCATCCTCCGATACAGCGATGCGTTCGAGAGGATGGCCAACATGTTGAAGCGCGCGCGCGCGCGCACTCTATTTCCACCGTACGAGTGTCGAGTAACGAGTTTTGTCGGTGACCTAGTGGCGCGAATAGAACTCGTCGCCAAGTGCGCGCGTCCTTTCGAAATTGTCTCGTGAAAAGTTGGATACCGTCGTCGTCGAATCGTCGTCGAGCATCGTCAGAGCGCGGGAAAGGCGTTCCCGATCTCGCCAGCAGTGGGTCGACGCGTGACTAATCGCGCAACCTCGGCCGCGGACGGACGTCGTTGAAGGAATCCGCGTGTTTTCATTCGCCTGTTCACCGGCCGCTGACCAAGGACACCATGCCATAATTCAATCGGATGTTCCTTTGCGACGCAACCGGGACAAACCGGAAAGAGAGCGTCGATTTCGCAACGCTATGAAATTTCGTCACTTTCGGGATCGATCACGGCTCGGATTGGATTATCGTGCGCGAGGCGACGATTATCTTTGCGAAATTCATTCTCGAGTCATTTCTCAATAAAGACCGATCGTTATTTAAACCGGTCGATAAATGGTTTCTTGCGCAGTCAAGCCTGTCGATTTACGCTCGCGAGTTTAATTTGCATCGCGAACGCGAAATGCGACGGAAGATTATGAGCGTTTCAAAGCGACTATAAGCGAAAGGGAGAGAAAGAGGAAACGTCCTCGTCGCGAATGCATTTGTAAATAGACAATCGCAATCGCGACACGTTCGTAGCCGGATAGTAGCTAATTGCGTTCCGCCGTAGCGCGTATTCGTGCATGTCGGTAACTCGCCGAGCTCACGGGAGATGGAACGCGCAACGAGGCGCGAACGGGATGATACAGGTCCTCGTTAATTTATCTAATGTAAATTAATTGCGTAAACGGAAGCGATCGGAAGTGATCGAAGGATGAAACATCAGCAAAGACGGTCTCATCGTCGCGCCACTTGGAATCACAGTGCGACCGATCGCTCCGCTCGAAGCCATCGCTAACCGGACCTGGGGGTCTTCGACCCCCTTCTCTTCCATTTACCGCTCACCGTCCCTCTGCTCCTCTCGTCCTTGCTCGCCCCTCCCGCGTATTCTCATCGCGTCGTGGCGGCCGCATTCCTTCTCTCGAACGGTGAAGTCGCGTCGGTAGTTTGCCCTGCCTCGCCTGGCTTCGCCTTTCCTCTCCTTGCAGTCGACTTGACTCGCCTGGATTCGCCTCGCCTCGCCTCGCCTCGGCTCGCCTCGCCCCGACTCGACTCGACTCGACTCGACTCGTCTGGACTCGCCTGGACTCGCCTCGATTCGACTCGACTCGACTCGTCTGAACTCGTCTCGACTCGTCTTGACTTGCCTCGCCTTGCCTTGCCTCGCCTCGCCTCGCCTCGCCTCGCCTCACCTCGCCTCGCCTCGCCTCGCCTCGTCTCGTCTCCCTCTCACTAGTTGTCCAAAGATCATAACTCGCTCTCAAAGACTCGCATCAGTTCTCGATAAATCGAGAATGATCGTCTGTGCTCTTCGCAACGTTCATCGAAGAAATTTTTGCAGAAATTTTTGCTCGATAAAAATTGTGGCGAAATTCTGGAACTAGTTCCTTCGTAACGTTCCTTCGTGAACAATAATGACTGGGAGAGGGGAAAATCTCTTACAAGATGCACGATGACACGAAATATGGAAATATGGAAATATCGTTGACAATTGGATCGATGAAAACTGCATCTCGATCTTAACGATATACGCCGGTAGGTATTTGCCGGTGGCAAATCGTCAGCGTGTTTCCGTCACAATTGCAACGTGTCCGCCGTCGAGAACGCGAGTACGGCTGGTTGCATAACGAAACCGCGTGGTTGCTTCGGAGTTAGAGGCGAGTTCAGCTTGAAAACGCCTGACTCGTTCCTCGCGTCGCGATACGCGATGAAAACAACGTATCGAAGCAAGCTTGTTTCAATTCACGGCGAATTCGTTGCCTGAATCTTATTATTACGTTTCTTGTATCGCGCGTATCACGCGTGTCACCAACGATACGATCGCGATCGATGAACCGCGTTGTTTTCCACGGACTAATGCTCCTTTGCGAGCATTAGGGATAAAAAAGAAACTTTAGAAACTTGAAATGCGGTAATCCCGTAAAATCGTACGCTGCATCGAAACTTGAAAGAAATGAAAATAGAAAGAGGAGGGGGAGAGGGAGAGAGCGGGAACGAGTACTTTGCTCGAATGTGAATTTAAGAAAGAACAAAGAAAGAAGAAAGAAATGCGTCTCGCGTTACGAGTTACGAGTTACGACTTTCAAGTGGAGTGGGAACGGCACTGCCCACAGCACCACTGCTGTGCTCGATGGATCGTGACCGAAAACGTATGATCGAGCTACGAACGTCGCTGTTGCCCCGCTGTTTTACCTTTTCCGTAGGCGAAGAAAAGAGAAATTCTCGGTCCGATCGCGCGCGCCTTTTCGAGGACTGGCAAGGCGGCGGCCGCGCCAAGCCGCTTCTCGATCGCGATGATGATCGCGGTCCTTGTTTGTCCCCTCTTGGTTAAACGGTTATCAAACCGTTAAAAGCTCGAAGCCTCGGAGCCTCGGAGCCTCGAGTGACGGTCACGTGATCCGTTAATTCCAGATGAACGTAGATGGTAATTGCCGTCAACGACGTGCCGTCGATACTCGATCGTCGGAATGCTCGATGATCGAGCCGAAATTAACCGCAGCACCCGTACGAAACGGGCGCGGCCCCAGCGAAGAATCGCGGCCGGCAACCTAATATTCCTAATATTCGCGACACAACCGAAATATCATTCTGGATCGCTCGCGAATATAGGTCCCGTCCGTTTCCGTGCCAACGGAACGCCTTCGCGATTCAGAAGATCCGTTGATTCCCTTGATTCCGTTGATTCCGTTCTCGATCTCCTCTTACTCCTCCTCCGTGAACGTAAACCGCGATATTTCTGAAAACTGGATGCGAGGAGACGTTCTTTCTCAAAGGAAACGTTATCGTTCGAACGCGCTCCATCTCGTTGTTTCTCTTTAGCGTCATATGATTCATCGATCGCGATCAATAACTCGCGATGCGTAATAATTTATGTGCCATCGATCGTAGAATATTATACAACGTGTTTATAGCTACCGATAAGATGAAAGATTTGCGACTTTCAGGCACGGTTTTGGGCACGATGTTGGCTGAAGGAAAAGGAAAAGAAATGGGATATCTTGGTCGACTGAGAGATTGGAGATTTAAAGATTCATAAATCTCTGAGGATCTCTCTTTCTCTTGAACCGAAATTGGTTCCTTGAACCTGCAGAGAGGAAGAGAGAGAGAGAGAGAGAGAGAGAGAAAAGTCCTCAGAGAGGCGGGCAGGCAGGCGGGCGGGCGGACAGGCAAGCAGGCAGGCAGGCAGGCAGGCAGGCAGGCAAGCAGGCAGGCAGGCAGGCAGGCAGACAGACAAGCAAGCAAGCAAGCAAGCAAGCAAGCAAGCAAGCAAGCAAGCAAGCGAGCGAGCGAGCGAGCAAGCAAGCAAGCGAGCGAGCGAGCGAGCAAGCAAGCGGCTAGCTGGCTCATTGAGAAACGGGGCTCATCCCTCGCTCCGGGCTTTTTTCGGCTCTTGTCGGCTCTCTCTCTCTCTCTCTCTCTCTCTCTCTCTCTCTCTCTCTCTCTCTCTCTCGCTCGCTCGCCTATCATCGAAGAAGAGAACGGTTCCTCTGATGGTCGCGAGCGCCCGTCTGACAACGGCGTTTCTCCGCTTCTAAATAAGGAAATGCCTACGCTGTTTCTCCTCCGCCTCCGCCTCGATTGTCGCGCGCGTCATACGCAGGATCGTTCCTATACACGCGCACGCAAACACGTAGCTCTTAACCCATTTAATTGTGCAATTCCATTTTTGGACGGCGGACAAAATCGAGTCGCGGTCGAAAGCGAAAAAAATCCGAGGTGTCGTCGTTACGGCACGTTTGCAGCACGTAACTCGTACCTCGTGACGGTGACGGTTTGCAGATTCGTGTTACTTTCCTCCTTTTCTTTCGTGAGATGAAAGAGAAAGAAAGAGGGAAGGAGAGGAAACGCGACGCACGCGCGCGCGTGCGGTTTTTAGTTTGGTCCTTTAAGGGCTCGGCGCTAACGGGTGGGGGGGGGGGGCAATGACCGCGAATACGGAGCGATACGAAGGCGCGGATTGGCGCGGTTCGCCACTCGTGCGAACGAACGTGCGCGATCCGTTCTTTCGTTTCGCGTTGCACGATGCAGTGAACTTGCCACCGATATCTCGTAAAGTTTCCGGAGCAATAGACGTGGGTAAATAGACGCGGTTGCTTCATCATGCGCGAATCTTAACTGCGTCAAATCTCCGAACGAGAGTGCAACGAGACGTGCGTGACGCCGCGACCGTCCACGTCCGACCGGATGGATAAACTAAAGTTCCGAGCCGTTAAGGCGAGGGCGAGGGCGAGGTGAGATCCTTCTCTGGACGCTCGCGATATTGCGCTATTCGTCATATTCTTTCGTGCGAACCAACGTCGCATCCAAGTCGCGCGCGCGATCGCTCTAAAAATGGAGATCACGTAACGTGATGGTCGATGGGGACGGGGACGGGAATATTGTCATTGTAACGGCGTCTTCGTGTTCGTGTTGGGAATCCAGCAACGCGTCCGAAGATGCGCGGAAGAGAATCGCGCGCGTTTGGCATCGGTGAAATCTGTTTCAACGATCCAGCAACGAGACGAACGGGGCACGCGGCTCGAAATGAAACGACATCGAGGAGAAACCTCGCTAAAACGTCCGCTGCCTTTTCGAGGACGATCCCGCTGCTGATGATGATGATACGTGGTCACGGATCGTGGTCTCGCCGATTACGACACCGATGATCTCACGCCCGGTTGATGCTGCCACGCAGCCGAGAAACATGTTGGAAGCGGACGCGCTCGCGTCGCCGGCGCACCCACGTGCGTGTCATGCGTTGCACTCGGCGCGATCCAGATGTATGTGTGCGCGCGCACGTAAATCCTGATCGATCGATCGAGAGTACGTATAGATGTATACGTACATCTCAAGAGAGAGAGAGAGAGAGAGAGAGAGAGAGAGAGAGAGAGAGAGAGAGAGAGAGAAACGGTAGCGGACTCGTACGTTTGTCTCTTCGCTTTGCGATCGACTGCCACGCGATTGCTCTTGTCACGCATTTCGCATACTTTGTGCGAGAGAGGAAGAGAGAGAGAGAGAGAGAGAGAGAGAGAGAGAGAAAGAGAGAAAAGAGCCAAGTGCGACGGTCAGCTGATGTCACGCAGATGGGCTGGTGAGCTAAAAGCGGTTATGATGCCCTCCTTTATTTCCCCACCCATGCCGCGCTCGCTCGCACTCTATGTTTTTCTATCCGCGGCTGCGTTGCGTTTCCCTCTCGCGCGAAGATTCCTACGAAATACATCGTTTTCATACGACGTAGAAGAAGAGAAGGAAGAAGGAGAAGAGCGTACGCCTCGCCCACGCCTAGCGCGAATCGCATCGAAGATGAGCGCGCGCGCGTGCGCGTCCAGATGCACGCTCGTCTCCGACGAGTATACGTGTATCGACGAGTATCGTTGGTTCGATTGTCGACATAACGGGCGATCCGATCATTCGCGTAACGCGCATGCGTGTACGTATGTATGCACACACACACACACACACACACACACACACACACACACACACACACACACACACACACACACACAGAGTATACAAAACGTGTACATAAAACACGCGGGGAAGAGGACGACCGAGAGTCGAAGAGGTCAGGCATGCGAGAAAGTGGGCCACGTTGGCGGAACGTTGACCTTTACGCGCGCGCGGATACCCGCGCATCCTAAGAACACGACCGGGTTGCGCGATGCGCTCCCCGAACGATTCTCTCGCGCGACGCCGACACCGACATCGACAGCGGCCAAAGCGCCGATACCAAAGCGGCAAACAGCCTTGGCGAGCATCTCGCTTCGTTCGATGCTCGAACGCTTGGATATGCTCGTCATCTCTCGTTTTCGACCAAGTCGATCATCCCGTTGACGAAATTCTCTCCACTTTTCCAGAGATCGCGAAGGTGCGGGCGAGCCTTTTTCAAATCAGCGGAGTGAAGAAGGAGCCGCTGATTCTGCCGGAACCCGAGGGCGAGATCACCACGCTCACGGAGAAGGTCTACGTGCCCGTCAAGGAACATCCAGACGTGAGTGAGAAGAGCGACTTTTACGCAGCGCTCTGCAGCAGCGATCGTCGATCTCGTCGAGAAGAAATCGTCCGCGCGATGCGCCGTACCATCGGATGCCGAATGTTATTTCTGTAGCGCCCGAAATAGGCTGTTCTCGCCGAAGAACGGACCGCTGCTTCTCGCTCGATGCCGTCTTTCTCTCTCTCTCTCTCTCTCTCTCTCTCTCTCTCTCTCTCTCTCCCCCTCCCTCCCTCCCTCCCTCCCTCCCTCCCTCCCTCCTTCTCCCTCTCCCTCTCCTCCTCTCTCCCATTGAGACGTCGTAATAACGAGGTCGTGAAATTGTTAACCCTTCGACTTCTTTCCTCGACTCGTCTCTCTTTCCTTTTACGGCTACGTTTACGTATCGAGTTCATCGAGCTCGATTAGATATTCGGCTTTATCGCGCGAGCGTGAGAACGATTCGAGACGATAAAGCCAAAGACGACGATAATCGTGCGGAGCCCCGCACAATCGTTTAATTGGCATTTAATTTCGATCGACGATCAGCTCGACGCTCGGGCTCGTTCCGTACGCCCACCGATAATCTTCCTGATCGCTGATTCTCGATCTCGACGATGCATGTCATTGTCGTCGTCGTCGTCGTCGTCGTCGTCGTCGTCGTCGTCGTCGTCGTCGTCGACGATAGACGATAGGCGACGTTATCATCGAGATAGGCGCGTGCCTGCAGCGGAGGAGGATGTTCGAGACGAGGCACGCGCTGCCTCGATCGACCATCTCGATCGCGAGAGCGGAGTATCATCGGGGAAAGAAAAAAAGAAAAGAAGAAAAAAATGAGCTAAAGCTAAAGCGCAACGAGAGTTAAATAGCGACGGTGAATGATTCACCGTCTAAATTCATCCATCTCTATTTACCGGGATCCAACAATGAAATTGGATATCTCGCGGCGAGAGCAGCAGGTTTTTCCTGCTTTTGCTTTTCCTCTTCTTCTTCTTTTTTTTTTTCTTTTTTTCTTTTTTTCGTTTTTCTTCTTTCTTTTCTCTCGGTCGCGCGGATCGTCGACAAACTAAATATAGAGCGCGAGTATCGGCTCCGGTATCGGCAGACTCGAGGCAGACGACGGTGTACTACGATGTTTACCGTTGTCCCTTATCTTCCGGACATTGGTCGATGTCGCGAAACGCGAGCGACAAAGCAACGACGGACGTACGGACACGCGCGGTACGATTCTTCGATCGTACGAGATCGCGTTGATGAACGATGCTTCTTCGGTGACCATCGATGTTCGCCGTACTATCGTGCCGCGTATCTTTGCAGTTCAACTTTGTCGGGAGGATTCTCGGACCACGAGGCATGACCGCGAAACAGTTGGAGCAGGAGACGGGATGTAAGATCATGGTTCGCGGCAAAGGTTCGATGAGGGACAAAAAGAAGGTAAGGCAGCACACCATTTATCATTCTCCAAGATCCCTCTACGCAACGTGTAGCAACGCGCGTGGTGGCGCGTTTACCGTAATCAATGACGAGAGAAATGAGCGATGCGCGAATGATGAAAATATCTGAAAATAATCGGAAAAATTCTCGGCAGAATGTAATAATTGAACCAACGAATTTCTCTCCTCATCTCACGTACGTTAAAGAGTACGTTAAACGAAGCGTGTTGTGTTTGTTTCAAGCTGGCACACGAGCGAAATGCCCTTCTGCGTGAGTATATGTAGTATAAGAGTAGATAGGAGTAGACGATACGCGTGTCCCGCGTTTGCTCGTCGTTCCTGTCCCATCGAGGAATCGAGTCTCTCGAGGATTCTCGAGTTCTCGACTCGATTTTCGAGGGATGCGAGCGACGATGACTGCGGCAAAGAGATGACGATGACGCACCCGAGACGCTGCACGCTATAAAAGTTGCATTGATTTGTGTTGATCGACTAGGAGGAGCAGAATCGAGGCAAGCCGAATTGGGAACACCTGACGGACGAGCTGCACGTGTTGCTCACTGTCGAGGACACCGAGAATCGTGCCACTTTGAAGCTCGCTCGTGCCGTGGAGGAAGTGAAGAAACTTCTCGTGCCCGTGGTGAGAAAGTTCCGATTGTCAGACTCTTTTCGTTGGTTGGATTCGTTGGATAAAGGAGATAATAGGAAACTAGGAAAGAGTAGGAGAGAGCCGGATCTCGATTCGAGAGACTTCCCGTCCCTATCACTTATCGTATCGGGAATATCACTCGTGTAAAATCCGAGTCGATAAGACTCTCGTTGAAATTGTTGAGGAGATCGTTCTAACTGGCGTTTAGATTAGATATAGCCTCGAGTAGCAGAGATCGATCATACCGCGTGCACATGCTTCCCTGGTACGTTCTGACGGTGATGATCGATTGTTAGCAGGCTGACGGCGAGGATGAGCTAAAGAAGAGGCAGCTGATGGAACTCGCCATTATTAACGGCACTTACCGGGATTCGAACACCAAAGTTGCCGCCGCGGCAGGTATCGTATACGAAACTTGTCTCGTTAAAAGCGGACCGCGTTGACGGCAAGGCCGTCACGTACACTGACCCGAACGATCCGAACGAACGGGAGAGACGTCGCGCTTGCGATAACGGCGGCAGGGGGGAGAAAATAAGAGACACGCGTATCTTGCCGATTCGCGAGAGTCGAAGATTCGAGAGAACACTCGTCGGAATATAGAGGGATATACGGGATATACGGGATATACGGGATATACGGGGGAAGGAGTAATCTCTCAGCAAAACGCAACCTTGGCTGTTTTGCAGCTTGCGACGAGGAATGGCGGCGGGTGGCAGCCGCCGCGGCGGAGACGCAGCGTCTATTGCCAGGCCTGGCGACGCCGATGAGAACACCGAGCGCTCCTCTGGGCGCACCGTTGATCCTTTCGCCACGGATATCCGTGCCGACCACCGCCGCTTCGCTGCTGAACGGATCCGGTCCGCCCGGCTCGCTCCTGTCAGCCGGTGATCCGCACGGACTCATCTACACGCCTTACGCGGACTATGCCAACTATGCCGCTCTGGCCGCATCGCCCTTGCTCACCGAATACGCCACTGCGGATCACTCTGGTGGGTTGTTTGCTCGTTGAGTCGACACCAAAGTCCCGCTACCGAAAAGTAGAGCACGGGGTACTTGCGGTACGCCCCTCCTCGTATCTCTCTCTCTCTCTCTCTCTCTCGCGCTCTTTTTCTCTCTCTCCCTCTCCCTCTCTTTCTCTCTCTCTCTCTCGCTCTCTCTCTTTTTCTCTGGCTCGAGATACTTGGAACCTTGACGCGTGAAACACGCTTGCGAGAGGCATCCTTGTTGAGAGAGAGAGAGAGAGAGAGAGAGAGAGAGAGAGAGAGAGAGAGAGAGAGAGAGAGAGAAAGAGAGAGAGAGAGAGTGAGAGTGAGAGGGAGTGACGGAGGAAGGGGCAGAGAAAGAAGAAAAACGCATCATGCATACGCGCACGCGCGCGCTTCATGAGATGGAGGAAACAAAATTGTGCGCGCGCGCGCGCGCGCGCTTTATATTTTTTTCTTCTTTCTATTCGTATTATTAATACTGTTGCATTATTATTACGTGCATCGCGGCACGTGGCACACATCATTGGTGATTGGTGACTCTCTCTGCTCTACGCACGGCGTTATCGTTTCTTCTTGATGTATCTCTTTTAATCTCGTGGAACTTGAGATCGAATCGTACGAACGATTCGGGGATTCGGAGGAAATTCCTTTGGGAAATGAAGCGCCAGCCTTTATTATCTTTAAATTTTATCGATTTAATTCTTGACGCTCCTTGATTATGCGTCGATTACGATATATTCGCATGTATTTAGCTTCTGACGAGAAAGAGAGAGATAGACGCGATCGAGTCACAAAGTTTGCTCGGTATCAGTTTTTGTATCAGTTTTATCTCGTATCGTCCAAGTTTTGGAAATTAATTCTTACAGCTAGACCGTTGCAACGTTGTTAAGTAACGTCGACGATTGCACGCCGGGAGTGTCACCGATGTAATATAGCGCGATATACGATCAAGCACAAATTGTAAAACGATAATTGTTAATTACGAGCTGATTGCTCTTGTAGCCATTAATTTTTATTGTCTACGTCACATCATTATCATCATCATCATCATCATCATCATCATCATCATCATCATCATCATCATCATCATCATCGTCATCGTCATCATCGTCATCGTCATCGTCACTACCATCATTACCATCGGTATCATCAGTATCGCCATCATTCTCGTCGTTGTCGTCGTCAGCGTCATCGTCATCGTCATCGTCACCGTCACCGTCACCGTCATTGTTACGGTAGCAGTTAGAATAATTCTTCGGAGGATAGCTTAGAATATAGAGAATGCAACCGAAATCAGTCATTTACTAGTCGCGCGTCAGTTGAGATATAATAATTACGCACAGAGTCTTAGCGTAATGTATACGCTTTCGGGATAATTGTATCACAAAGATTCAGGGTTATCGTAGAGCGATAGAGAGCGGCAGGAACGCAAAAAGACGACTAGATCGTTGTATTTTGGCAAAGTTTTATCAGGAACGCAGAGGAGGAGGAGGAGGAAGAAGAAGAAGAAGAAGGAGGAGGAGGAGGAGGAGGAGGAGGAGGAGGAGGAAGAGGAGGAGAACGTATGTATAGTCGTCGCGTTGCGGATGTAGCTGTACTAGTCTGTGAAAAACTTGTTTCACGTAAGGTCGAGAGACTTTACGCGTCGTACTTTCGGGAATCGTTGCAGGAAAACAACGACAGGGGCTCGCCGTGATGCGAGAAGGGAATACCACTCTCTCTCTCCAGTTTATCCTTACCCAGTATCCGAAATATTTTTTTCTCTAAAGCGGTACGAGCCACGAGTCGTGTCTTTTACCGATCTTTCACTGATCGTCGCGTTACGTCGCGTTACGTCGACTTACGTCCAGTTCCAGCCGATGAATGCTCGCGCATTTGCCTCTCTCGATGCGCAAATTTTCTTTTACGTAGAAACGCGTACGTTGAGACACAGAGACGGAGAAAGATCCGTGCATTCTTATATCGCGTTATTCGATGCGGTGGATCAAAGGCCATTCATTATTGTAGCGCTATTTCGTGTAAATGTAGATACGACAAGTACGAGCGTGAATGTTTTGGAAAGAGAACATATTTTACGTATTTTTACATATGTGTGTGTATGTGCGTGTGTGTGTGTACACACGCACACGCACGCAACGCACGCGTAGGTACATTCGTGCATATGTATATTTATTGAGGTAGAGTAGAGATTAACGTTACGTTTAAACGTTAAATCACGATAGTCTTTTCTACAGTTCTCTCTTGTCTTTTAGAGTTGGCTCGAAATTCTCGAAATGACGTAAACACGCATGCGTATCGTCGCACGATGCATTGTAAGACGCGCGATTCGTAGAGACATGTTTCTCTAAAACTAAAAATAAAAATGTCGACTAATTTTTATCGACGGTCGACCCGCGTCGACCAGTGTCGACCAGCGATGTTTATCGATACCGCGTTAGCGTCGGGCTTTAGCGCGCGCTCTTTCTCTTTTTGTTTTTCTTCTTCTTTCTCTTTTCTTTCCTTTTTCCTGTTGTCTTCTTTCTCTCTTTTCGTTGCGTCTTCCTCTGTCTTGCGCGTTTTCGCGGACGCAAACATGCTCGAGAACGTGGTAGTACACCGTAGTGTAGCGCAACTGATAATCGCAACCACACAAAGTACCACTAGAATCCCAATGAAATCCCTCGGTCCCTTGATCTAACGCGTCCCAAAAGCGTCCCAAAGCGACTAAACGACTAATAAGATTCGATCCGTCCACCCTATGAAACTATGAAACTCACTCCGCTCGTCACTCCACCGCTACTTGGTTTTTTCTCTCTTGCTCATTCCGTCTGTCCGAGAACGGGGGGAACCGTACCGAACTCTTATAATCGCGCCTTATAACAACAACAACAACAACAACAACACCACCTCAACACACAATGACGAGTCTAGCGCAGAGACTGATGGCGCGAAACGCGCTTAACGCAACGATACTTATCTATAAACGGGGAAAAAAAAACGCGTCAGAACGAGAGGAAGAACGCTCGTTTCGAACGAGACTCTCGAAACCGCCAGCTCTGTCCTCTCCGTTATTTTTTTACTTATTTATTCAAAGAGACGCGTGATCGCGTGTTTGAAGGAGATCAATTCCGAGATGGAAACTCGGACTCGGCCCGGGCTGCGCGCGGATCGCCGCGGTCGGCGGTCGATGAACGCGATCCGGCGAGCCGGTGTCTCGCCAATATTCGAATACGAGAATCGAGAATCGCGCGATGCCACGTAACGTCGCGTCACGTCACGGTCATGGTCGGTGATAGATAGTCTATATCGTTATATACATACATTTACATGTAGGGTTTTTTAGACGGTAGACGGTAGGTGGAGGGAGATTGTATGCCCAGGGACCAAACAATATTTTTTCGAGGACTGATGGTTCTAGCGTTTACTCTTTAGCGATTCAGACGACGAACGTATGCGTTGAAAAGTATCTTTTTTCTCTTTATTTTCTCTTTTTCGTTTTCTTTTGATCTTTCGTCTCTTCTTTCTTTTTTTTCTTTTTCTTTTCTTTTTCTTCTTTTTCTTTTTCTTTTTCTCTTTTCCTTTTCTCCTTCTTTTTTTCCTCATATTTGCACGTTCACGCCCGCCTCCCCCCCCCCCCCCTCATGCGAATCCAACCAAGGAGAATCGAGAATCGATGATCGAGGCATATATCTATATATTTATATGGATCGTTGTATAGATTCTATATTAAGGTATTCTTTTTTTTAATGGCGTAGTAGTTTTGTAATAGTTTAAGCAACGTTAAAGCATGAGCACAACGTTGCGCATGCTGCGAGTTGTATTATTTTATATGATTATTTAATTTTATTTTTATAAAGATTTAGAGCCACACGCACACATATATATATATATATATATATATATATATATATACACACATATATATATATATATATATATATAAATATATACATATGTCCATGTACATGAGGTTAAGGGCCGATGGGTAGGCATAATTTAATACTCATTAGCGTTGCAAGCGAGATACGTTTTAGCTTACGCGATAAAAACTTACCTGATTTCTCAAGAAAAATCAAAAGTGAGTGAGAGTTCGGTATCGATAGGTTAGTTTATCAAGTATTTAACGAAACTCGTGTATACATACATCTTTCATATATTATATATATATAAGTACGGATAGCGAAAACGTTCGACTGTCCGAGATGGACACTGTTGTCGAGGAAGGGAATTAGCGAGTAAGGGAAATAATTAAGTAAATAAATAAGCACGTGTCTCCGAGACGAAGCCGTTTCTCGTTTCTCTCCGAGAACGATGAGGACGTTTTTAACATGAATGTGGTACTATGAACACGCGATTTCATTGACGATACGATGTTCTTGCAGAGCATTCCGTATATGGAACGAGCAAGTTTGCATAAATACGTACCGTCACCGTCATCCTCATGAACTCGAAGAGTACGAGCGAGCGCGAGCTACGAGAGAGATTCGCTTCCGCGAATCGCGAATCTCGAACGCGAGGCAACGATCTCGCATTTTCACCTTTCCAAATATCTCGGTATCGATCGTCGACGAGTAAATCGACGTGATGTACATTTGCGACGTCTCGGAATCTCGGGGCAGCGGCAAAGCGCGCCGCGCCGAGTCGAGTCGAGTCGAGTCGAGTCTAACATCGCGTCGTCGCGTTCCTCGCCTCGCTTAATTCCGGAGAGATAAAAGATACGAAGCGAGAGTGAATCGCGACGATCGCAAAGAGATCTCGTAGCTCGCGCGCGTCGCGCGCTCGGCACGAAAGCACGTTTGCGATGTCGTTACGAAGGCGTTTAGAAGGCGCGCGTGCCAAAGTAAGACGCAAGATCGCTGTCGCGCCTCGTAACGACGCCGCTCGGATTCATTGGAACCGATTGCACGAAGGAAGAGAAGGAACAGCGACCCTTCGGACATCCTCCTTGGTGGAACGAGTTCTCATCCACTGGTGTGTGTCGTTCGCATAATAACGTATAATGGATATAATAGCGGCAAGATTCTAGATTTCATATAGCGGCCGACGAATCACGGCGAGCGGGATCGTTCGCGAGAAACGTAATCGCGGAGAAGACGGCACCATCCTCGATCATACTCATGCTTGTTATGTTGGCGACAGGCGCAGCGGCAGCCGCCGCCAAGCAGCGTAGGCACCTGGGTCAGATCCGCGAGCACCCTTATCAAAGGGCTGGCGCTCTCTCGTGAACACGCGGAGACAGTGCGGTACACACAGAGAGCGAGAGCGAGAGCGAGAGCGAGAGCGAGAGAGAGAGAGAGAGAGCGAGAGCGAGAGAAAGAGAGCGAGCGAGAAAAAGAGAGAGAGAGAGAGAAAGAGAGAGAGAGAGAGAGAAAAAAGAAAAGGCACTATTCTCGCGCCATCGCGGAAAGGTTAGTGTCTAACACACGGACAGTGTTTATTAAGTTCTTCTTCTTTTTTTTTATCCTCTAATGTATATATATATATATATATATATATATGTATATATATATATATATATATATATATATGCACATGTATGTTTCTTTCCACTGTCTTTATCTTTCTTGCAGTTTCGAGGCTATCGGGATGTTCGTGACGTATTTCACCGGCGTTCGGATGGTAGATCCAACAGATTCGTTGCTGTGTAGATCGATGAAAAGGGCGCGATAATCGCCATTCCTTCGCAGAGCGCATCGCATGGCTTTTGCTTTAAATCCGCAGTCGGCGCACTCGACGATGCATCGATAACGATGTCTCGATAGCGCGCTCTTCCGATCTTCACAGAAATGAGTCTGCTCTCTCCATCGGAGAGTTCTCTCGTCGAGGATCGACCACGAACGAGGAGTGAAAAGTCCGGATTATTCCGATGGCGATTTATATTTGTATCGTGTTGCTCGCATCTCGTTTACGTAGGAGGAAGAGACGCGCTTACGACGAGAGATACGATCCTTCCGTATTTCGCGCGCGTGCACCACGTTGTTCGTTGAACGATAGTCCGACATCGCTGCTAACGATGTAATCTACCGTGTACGTCCGTTGGTCTCGCGTCGTCCCGATCGGCGTTGCTTTTCTTTCTACGTGCATATTTTACGGACATATTTCCATCTGGACACGTGCATATATACGTACGTGTATTGTGCGCGAACATGGACCGATGGACGTCGCGGTATCGTCGACGTTGCCCGATATCCGCGAAATAGGAATCGCGCGGATCTTGGGAAAGACGGCGCGACTCTCCTGCCTCAGCCGCAATCGGCTGTCGAATAATCGATCTCGAGATAAGATAGCGCGTGTGAGATAGGGTGGAGGGAGGTCTGGGTGGAAGAAGAGAACGGCAGAGTTTCTTCTCGCGAAAGCGATTACGTCGTCCGGAACATCCGACGGTATGTTTCGAGCAACCAACGACGGCGAAGGGTCGATGAAACGAGCGTGGAGCGTGGAAGATGGCTCTAAGATGAAATCCAAAGTCGACGATCGTCCAATCTCGTCCGCGTTTCCTCGCGGTTTCGATACGCGCTTTCGGATCGCGGGTGGACCGTTTCTCGCGGCGGGATTTACTCGCTCGGCTGAAAATAGAACGGGAATGTGTCTCGTGTCCCAGATCGAGACTATAATTAGCAGGGCGCGGTGATGTAGAGCATGGTCGACGAGAAGATTGTAAGATAACGGATAAACGGCTAGCTCGCGTAAATTTTGCGGCTCGATTCATTCGATTCGGATTCGACTCGAATTATCTCGATCCTCTCTCCTTCTTACGATCGGTGCGCCGATGATCGAGATGCGAGAATGCTTGATACGAATATAAATGCTTTCGAATCGAAACACTTTTATCGATTACATCCAAACTGACAGCATCTTGACGTGTACTACTCTCGATGGTAATCTCGGGCGGAGCGTCTCGGATGTCGGTCTTGGCGCGTCCTCGACGTTTGTCGGCCAACTCTCGCGATCGAGAGGATGAAAGACCGGATAAATCGTTATCGCGCCGCGTTATCGCGGAGGATCGCTCGTGAACGGACTCGATCGTGTCGTGTCGTACGATCGTACGAGACGAGGGGATAAGGGTATTAACGTATGCGTTCCTCGAACGCTGATCGCTCCGCGTCTGTCTCTTCTCTTGATCGTTTCCTTTTCTTCTGACGTCTTTGTACGACGGAGAGAAGATCGAACGACGATTCGCGGGGATAACAATGCTGCCAGAGATGATGGCATTCTGCTCTTTTTTTTCTTTTTTCTTTTTTCTTTTTTCTTTTTTTTTTTTTATGTGTACATATATATATATATATATATATATATATATATACACACACACGTATTTTATTCCACTAACACTCGTATTTTTTTTCTGACAACATAATCGACGTTCCTTGTCATAAATGTAATTTCATTATATATTCGTTATATAGATTGCACAATTGCACCATCTTTGAAGACTAACAGTGATGCAACACGCGCATACACACACACACACACACACACACACACACACGTGCATATACGAATTAGCATGTACAGATGATTAGATATTGCTTGGGCGAAACAGCCTTGTCTTTTCTAATTTTGTTTGAACTTATTCTTACGTAAAGTAGACTAGAACAGTAAAAGTATTAGCTTTGACACTCGGATGAAGAGACATCTGAATCTGTGCAATAACATAGAAATAAACGTGGAATTGAAGTAACGATCGCATTTGCTACTCCGCATCCGAGGAAAGCATCGTTCGTCCGGATGATTGACTCGAGTCAATCGCGCGTATATACCTGTACGTGTTTATCGATTTATTTCTATTCGCCATTTGTATAACGTACCGTTGCTCTTGTACGTACAAATGATACGCGGTGCGCGTCGACCGATTCTCGCGACCTCGAGATATCGAACAATTCTCACGAGTACAAGTACAAGTACAAGTCATCGCGAATTAACGGTTCCGTTACTCGCTCGACGACGATGTCGACGACGACACGATTCTTACACGATATACGTATCGACGTATCGACGTATGAGCGAGCTCAAGTTCATCGCAGCGTCGCGCTTGATGTCAGAACGATGCTTTTCCTTTAAAAGAGAGAAAAAAGAAAAGAAAAAGAATTAAGAAAAAAAGATACCGTCCCATGTAAATACTCATTACTCCACATGGGCATCCGTATGGATGTATCGATACACGTGTGACCCTCGTGCGAGAGTCGCTCCGACGACTCAGCAACGACTTACATCATCGATCATCAGAGACCATAATAATAATAACAAGAATAATCACGACACGACACGATATCGCACGGTATTTACTGGTTCACGCGGTTTATCGGTTTCTTCATTCGTCGAATGCTAACGTGGTGGTGGCGGCGGCGGCAGATGTGTACATTGAGGAGGGGGTTGCCTGTCATCCCCGGATCATCGCGTAATGGTATCGCGGAGAATGCCCCGCCGTTGTGTGGACGATAACGATCAACGATCCGCGACTGATCGTATCGTATTTACTCGGCTCTACGTATCTCTCGAGTTGGTTCGCGTACGGGCAGCAGCTGCGCGTCTTCCGCGTCTTCCGCGTCTTCCATCTTTCGAGACGTTCCTCTCGAGCGCGTTCGATGGCATCCGCGAGAATCCGGAGAATCGAGAATAAATATAATAAACGAGCATAAACGATCGCGCGTGGCGCGTATAAGCCGGGAAAAGCATCGACGACGCGATGACCGATCCCGCGTGTCGGGATCTGGATGACGGAGAGATGCTAGCTCGATACTCGACAACTGGCCGACGATGATGTCGTGCCGCGATCGGTTGGAGATCGTTACCTCGTCCGCGAGACGCGCGATTACGGGAATGCTTTACACACTAATAATATTAGCCGAATAGCCGGTGCAAAGCAATGCTTCGCCGTCCGTCGTGACGTCCGTCGCGATAACGCGATAATGGATAACATCCGCAACAAAGTTGCGATCAAGTACGCTCCCTCGCAACGAAGGATTCTTCGCGACACAGCGCGATGCGCGTAACGGAAGCGTTGCTTTTCACCGCTAACTATATTTCTCTCAGCTAGCGAGCTACTAGATACTTAATGTTAATCAGTCGATCAGTCATGTAATCAAATTACTAACAAACTGTTTTTCTTTTCTTTCTTGTTAACCCCGGTTGCCCGTGGCCTGTAGGCTTGGAGTGCTAACAATGGATATCCACTCGCCCCGTGCTAACACCTGGACTCTGGAACAGCATCCCGCGTTCGATCGGTTCACCAACCAGCCGACCACCTTCGCCGTCCGTCCGCGTCACCAGCCCTCTTCGTCGAGCTTATCCATCATCCTGTATCCTCTTAATGTTCGGAAACGTGCATAACGTTCGTCCGTCGAAACCGCCGTCGATCGTTCGTTCGTTCGTCCGTCCGTCGACGAGCACGCGTCGATTCGGACGTCGATTCGGACGTCGATTCGGACGCCGAGTCGAACACCGGGTCGGTTTGCGTTCAGCGAGACTCGATTCTCGCGCTGCTCGAATGATGCGCGACTGTCTGCGCGCATACGCGTAACGGTATGCGATGTGCTCGTCGACGAACGATGTGCTTCGATGGAACTCGATGGATCGATCGAGATCGCCCTGATCGCGACACGACCAGGAAATCCCGTGAGAAACCGCGTCCGCGTCTCTGGCGCCTCGTGACGCTATCGCGGAATTATTTTCAAACGTGAACACAGGCTGAACGCAACGGCTCAGTCGCCCGAGTAGCTTATTCTCATCCCTTCTTAACCGCAGCAACCTCCAGAGCGAGGAGAAACAACGAAGGGGAAGGCGTTGGAAGAAACGTAATTTTTTTTTCTCTCTCCTCTCGCGATGATGATGAAACGCGTCGTTCGCGCTTTTCCCAGTACTTAGGATCGCGCCCCGGCACTTTCGCCGTCCCACGTGCGGCGAGGATGATGGAGCGCGGCAACTGGACGTTTAACCAGACGTGACTTAATCGCATCGCAATGATGCGCGCGGACATCGGACACGGACGGGGACTCGTAGCGAACGAAGGATCATCGCCGAAAAAATTGCAACGCGTTGCGCCGTCTTTTTCTCGCGTCTCGCGTCTCGCGTCTCGCGTCTCGCGTCTCGGGTCTCGGGGACATCGCCGAAATTCTACGCGACTCTCTCGTATAAATGTGCCTTATGTAACGTTAAGCAGTAGCCAGCGGCCAGATACCGCGATACTATTCGTTCTCTATATATATATATATATATATATATACATATGTATATGTATATATATATAGATAACGTTTTGTTATAGATTACGTAGCGTGTTAGAACTGTGCAATCAAAATTTACTTTCTCGATATTACATAGCCGCGGAAAGAGAAAGATAGGAGAACGCCGTTATCACAGGCTGCTTTCCTAACAATCTTTTTCGTCATGTTGCAAGCTGCGAGAAGGACTGTTAAGATATACGTGTATCTAGAATCACGCAAATATATCCCGAAGAAAAGGCTTTAAAGGTCCATCCCGTCGGTTGAATGGCAAACTCTCTCTCCACGAGAGTCACGTGTATATATCGCGTCAGCCACAAGTATTAAGAGAAACGTTGCTCGCGGAATATATTTTTAGAACGTCGATATGTGCAATACATGTGTGTGTGTGTGTGTGAGAGAGGAAGGAGAACGAGACGAGACGAGAGGAGATCGTTCGTGTCGCCAAGCTTGTTAAATCGATTGTCAAAGTTTGCGACTCGACGACGACACACGCATACGCGTGTGTCGATATCTCGATGAGCGGAACGACGGAACAAAGGCAAGCTGTATTACCACTTTTCGCGTCGCAAAGATATTTCTGGGATATTCGGATCGCACGAATACTTTTGGTACAACATACTACATGTGAACGCTGTCACGCGTGCAAGCTCTGCATGTGAGGAAGCGATTTACTTAACATCGATTTTATCATTGTATCAATACATTGCGTCACTCTTAGATCTGCCATATATATATATATATATATATATATATATATATATATATATATGTATATGTATATGTATATATTTTTTTTTCTTTTTTTTTACCGTTTACGTATATATATGTCTCTTATCGTAACGATCAGAAACAATTTCGAATGTCACGCGCACGATTCTTACACGATTCTTCATGCACAGTGGCTCGTGTGTCAAACGCTCTACTCGTTCTTTTCACAAGTACTCTCGAATTTTCGTCCAAATATCGTCATTTTGTTCTTCCCTAGATACCGATAGCTTGGTCCTTCGTGTATATATTCATATACGAGCGTTATATATAAACTTATGCACACGGAAATACAGTTACGAATTAAGAGTGATCTGAAATCTACTTAAGTTCACACGTAAATATTCGATATATATGTGTATGTATATATATAATAATTTATATATATATATATATATATATATATACATAAATGATTGAGATCTAAATCTTCAATATCGTTGTATTCTAGTAAATGTGGCTATATATATATATATACACATATACATACACATACACACACACACGCACACACATACACATGAGTTATTCGCGCAGTCTATATCCGGGACGGTCTATATATATACCCTTTATGCGTATATGGTGTCTGATGCATGCGTGTACGTGAAAACGTAAATTATTATACATCTATATATATATAATGTATATTTTATACGTACGCATTCATTCAGCTAAACATGCGGACGGTACGAACAAGTATGATTGTAGTTTACTTTTCTCGCTAAACGAGCAATCTATAATCGTAAGAAGAAGAAATCGGTGATTGCGTTTAACGCAGTAAGGGATAAATTTATTTCGGCCGAAAAAACGGTCTCTAAACCGAGATGTAAAATGTACATCGTTCGGAGAAGAGAAGAGAAAAGAAAAACGTAAATGCCGACAGGATTTACTTTTACACACTCTTGTGTATGTGTGTGTCATCATATTTATATATGTACACAGATAAGTTACATAAAAAAATCATGTATGTGCAAGCAATCTTGTTAGATTTTACGATATGTGAATTTACATTTATTATTCTATATAGTTGTATGGTTTTTTTGCCGAAATTTATTATACATATATAATTTTTTAGTTTCATATTTTATTTTAATGTTGATACGTGCAGGATTGATACGTGGCAATATTAATGTGTAAGCGCAAAAGCCGACTCTGATTTCTGAAATCTCGGAAAGATCTGATTATTAATGAATCCATAGTATAATACGCCTATACGCTACTTACGAAAAAAAATTTACGACTTGCAACGTGAAAGTGCAAATAAAATAAAATAGTTTATACCGACGTATGTATAAATACCATGAAAACGGCAATAAAAATATTTTTCCAATACTCTTTCCGCGAGTTTCTTCAATCACGCTTCTTTCCGCGAGCTTCATCGAAGACTTAATAGACTCCAGTATGCAAATCGAGAGAGAGAGAGAGAGTACTAGAGCTAACTTTATTATCCCGTTACATATGAATATGGATGGACAGGTACGATGGACAGATACATATATACATACATGCAAATATGCTGATACATTGCAGTTAAACAATTAATGTGCGTAATATGTGTAATGTATGTAAAGTATGGAAAAAATTCATGACTTTGGTAATCGATAAAAACCACTGGAGAACAAAAGTTGATGCTCTCTGACTTTTCTATCCAGAAATTGTCTCAATTCCGGTAAACCACACTCTACCGCGCCCGGTCCTTGAGACGCGAACATCTTTAGCATCTGATGAATCCTCTCGATCGGCATCGAGTCTAGATTTGTCAACATGCCAACGATGTACGACCAAAACACCTGCAGCTCCTCCTCCCTCTGATCGCTAGCCGAAGCCATGGCACTCTCGGTTTCTTCCTCCTCGACGATATCGGTCGACAAACGATTCCTCGATATACTCTCCTCTTGCAGAACATACACGTCGTTGGACGTCTCCTTGAGGAGGCCCTGCGACACCCAGAATGCCATCTTGCGTCGTAGGACGGTCGCCGGAGCATGCATCGCCTCCGCTAGATCTTGGAGGTTCCATTCACCTGTAAATCAGTCTCGATTAAATTAAAACCGACCATCTTTCCGAGACGACTCGAATTCGATCAATTCGATTGGCGGATTGCTCTCACTCTTGTCCTGGAAATGCAGTATGATCGTCGCGTGCACCGGCGTGACGTTTATGTCCAGCTTCCTGTCTTTTAACTCGATCTCCAAGCTGACGTTCCCCAAATGAGGCTTCCAGCAGAGCGTTCTGTTCCCTTTCAATGCCTCGAACGCCTTCACGTACTTGTTCAGTTGATTCTGCACTACATTCGGCAATTTCAGTTTCCAATCCTCTTTGAACGGCGGCCAGAATTGTGCCGACAGAATCAGCGCGGAGGTGGGGAATAGTTCCCTTTGTAGATTGTAACTGCTGTCCGAGTGGATGTTACCGTCTATCCTTTTCGAATCATAAACATCCTTCAGCATAACTTCGCAATAATGCAACTGATTCTCACCGAACCGTCTCTTCAATAATTCCAAGTGACGAATCTCGCGTTCGGTATGATAGTTGAGTTGCGACAGTAATCTGTCCGCCAGCAGAGTACGATACTCGTTCACAAACAGGTCCTGACTACCGTAAACGTTCACTAGCATCGAGATGATGTCGGATACCTTGCGTTGCGTCGATTTGGCTGAAAAGGAACGAATGAGTACCGAGCTAAAACTCCTCGTAAAACTCGACGATGGCGGCGCGATGAATTAGATTATAACGATTATAACGACTTACCAGGATCGGCGTCCACCGGATCCGGCATCCATTTCTCCCAATCCTCGGTCTCGTCGTCCACTGAACCGTCATCCAGTTGCAGACACTCACCTTTTACCAGTTCGTCGGCTAATTCGCTCGGTGAGTCGTCGAGCAAGCTGTTAACGACCGAACGTACGGTATCCTCCCTGCTCTTCAGATAACTCCTGTATCCGCATTTCGAATGGATCAGATTGAATTTCGTTTTTCGAACCGGGACACGGATTGGATTCAACTTATAAGAACAAAAAAGGCGCTGTGATCTCACTTGATAGGTTCCGTTACGGCTTCCAATAAAACTCCGGTCGAATCGAGATGCTTGAGCGCCTTGATCGCGGCGATGTAAGCGGTTACGATATCCGGGGTATTGACGCCAGGATGTAACAGCCTAGTTTTGATGGCTTCCTGCAATTTCTTAACCAGGACCTTACGCTGATCGGTCCTTTCCAGACAAACTCGTAGATCGTCGATGGCAGGTTGCGACTCGGGATATTCTATCTCGGGGGAGGAAACGTGACGTATGGGATACACGATTGCGCGCTATTTCTGACATGGCGACATGGTAATGGGAGACTACTTTTTACCTATTATAATGTTGAAGAGATGGTCGATCCTTATCTTGGTGTACGTCTCGTATAGGAAATGAGACAATTTCTGCTTAAATTTGTTTATGGCGTCACGCACTTGATCGGTGAGCGTTATTGTTTTCGCGAAACCACCGGAGTATATCCTTATCAGCCAGCTCATGACGACGGTCTCCAGCCACTGTGAAAAGTTGTGACATATGCATTTCGTCTCGCTTTACGCGTCGCTATGGATTACATGCACGCGTGATGACCGCTGCATACATTTTCTAATGGTATTAACTGCGATACGTCGAATGTCTTGTCGCACGTTTGGGTGACATGATTCTCGATACGAATGTGGATCAAGGACGTGAGCACGTTTCCTACGAGCCTCTCCAACAACTCCAACTCGATTAGCTTCCGATTGGTCTCGTGGAACATGTAAATTATCATCTGACATTGACAATTTCCTGTTTCCTGATTGCATCCTGTACATTGTTGGATCTCGCCGACTGACGCGTCTGCTTTAAAACACGCATTTGCATAATACATTGTACTTTTTCTTCGATCGATTCATAGATGTACGAACGATCGTTACAAATCGTTGCGATGATGGATATGGATGGACAGGTACGATGGACAGATGTACATACATGCAAATATGCTGATGCATTGCAGTACAATTAATGTGCGTAATATGTGTAATGTATGTAAAGTATGGAAAAAATGCGATTACAATCTACCTTGCGATGAGTTATCAGAATTGCAAAATACATTGAATGCGATTTTATAAAACTGCTCCACGATGCATTCGTGGTGCAAAGGCAATTGGCTCAACAATGTCGCTCTCACGATAAGTTTAAATTGTGTCTCCACGCTACTTCTGATATTCGATATATTTGTATCGTTTTCATTCTGCCTTAAATATTCCAACTTTTTCAAAACTGGCAGAAACTTGCTAAGGCTGGTATAGAGATCGTCCACGGCAGACTTGAACAATTTGAAGCCCCGTTGGTCATTACCCGACCTCTCGAATTTCTTCCAGAATACCGGTGCCACGTGCCAACGTATATGTTGCTCTATATGATGAGTAACAATATCCTCGACGAACTGCGTCAATCTCAGAATTCGTATATCTTTTACTATACTCATAAATTCCTCCTCCATGCATTCATCTTGAATCTATGAAAAATCAGAGGGCATTATCCGACATGTTGTAATCTCATGATTTCCGTTCAAAGACGAATTTACTTAGTCTGATTGAATAAAAGTAAATATTTCTAGTTATACTTGCATGCGTATATTTCTATTCGATGTGAATTATATATACCTTTTCATTCAATATCGGAAATCCGCGCTCTATTCGTACGAATATATCTTCTTTATTCGCACATGTCTCCGCCATATCTAAATAATAAAATAAACCTTTTGTCAACCAGCTTGACAGGATATTCCTGCTCTTCTCTGATAAAAAATAAATTTTAGTTTGTATCAGTCATTCAGAATCAACAAAAGGCGATAGCCAAAAATTTGAAATCTGTTTTGTCGTTGATTAATCCTACGTAAAAAGAAATTTTTTGTTTCCTCAAAAGTATTCATATTATTTAGAAAGAATTTATAGAAAAAAAGTAAACCCTGTATATCACTATCATAAATATCATATGTAAATATCACTGGAGGCGATGAGGCGACGATTAACCTCTCGTTCGATTCAAGAACTACCACTAGCTTCTAGTGAAAAAGAAAGATATGTATACATATCTTTAAAAGGCTCGTAGCCTGAATGTCCCTAAACTCTTCTCTCAGTGACGATGCGTCTACAGAATGACAACTTACGCGAGTCGTCCGCCAAATTGTCTGCACTAGCTTTGGCCAGGAATTCAAGTAGTAGTAGTAGTACGAATCAATGGAGGGTCAGGCCTCATTTTCACGTGATACGATTCAACCATTAGTCAGAAAAGTCAAGTTTACATTTTCAGGTTAGTAGAATTCAGTAACCGCTTTTAATATTCCGATGTTATCCGATGAAAGTATATAAAAGTTTAGTGAGAAGGAACGATACGAGCCCGTTAAATTGCTTCTTTAATCTTTTGGTCGAAAGCTGAAAGTAAACATACAGTATACGGTAATGCGATTAACAAAACTTCGGAGGATGTATGTATCGAATACACTTTACGAATGCGATAATGACATCATTATCTTTTTGAACTTCAAATCCATATAAGAACAAAATCTTATATACATCGAAGAGAAAAAATTACTTTACCGATATTAATTAAAGTTAATTGATTTATCGCGTGACAAGATGATACGATTTCAGATGAAGCGTACACATTGCTCGCAGAGCAGCAGTAAACATGAACGTGTTTTCATTCAAGTATAAGAACGTGCTTTTCGGCATAACTGCCACTGCTCTCGGATATTACGGAACTCTCGTGCCACATACCTTTCTCCTGGATAAATACAGAGCCGTACTGGCCACGTATAAGTAAGTAGCAAAAGATTCAAGAAGATACTCGTTCACTTCCAATTTGTAATTTGTAATTTGTTCCTGCTGCTTTTCGATTGCTCGAAAAGAGAACTCTCGAAAAGTAAATTAAATAAAGAAACCATTAGCGATGGTTCCAAATTTTTCAGATTCGGTGACGAGATACCATTAAATGCTACAGTTATGCGAAACATCCGAGAAGCGATGGACGATTTGAAGCTGTCCGATGATATTAGAAATGCCATAAAACCATTCAGCGTGTTTGGTTTAGATATGTATCACGCTGGCACGCTCAGTCCCAAGTACGGGGCGATACTGGGTATCCCCTGTAATCTCAATAACACAGCAGAGGAGCTTCGCACGGATTTATGCATCAAGGAGAAAGAGATAAACTGGACGCAGCAAGACGCGCAAAATCTTCTGAACGCGGCCATACTCTCGACGAATGCACAAAAATTTGCGATAGCGCGCGAGATTCTTTTAATCCAGGCAGAGGAACCATATTCGAACTCGTTCACACTCGCCTTCGTCATAGCAGTAATCTGGACACTCTACAATACCACGACGCATAGGTTTAAATTGCGCGAGCGGAGTGTGATGGTATGCCGTGTACTCTATTCCGTCTTCACTTTACTGGGCGCAATTTTATGGCTCGGCATTAAGGATTACCAGAGTTATCGCTTGGACGGCCAAGTCGACCAAGCACTGTGTGGCTTAGGAACCGAATATATCAAAGGAGGACAAGAGTTTTATAAAAAGATTTTAAGTAGGAATAAAGCTATGAGATCTCTTTTAGGAAAATATGGAGAGAAGATATATACCGCTTATGGAAACGAGCAGACTTCTCTAAGAGTGAAGCACGTGCCGCTTTCTCAGAGGCGGAAGTATTTTGATTCGTATGTGCTAAATTCGATTGGTAAAGAATGAAGTGACCGGTCTCTCGTTTTACACGACGTTTAACAAGAGCAGCGTTCCTTTTGAATGCTGCAAACGATAATTGTTTCTTGCACGATGGGATCACAAGGTTGGAAGATTTTACAAATATCATATTTATATTCTCTTGCGATAAGCTCTTAGCTCTTATGTAAATGTCTTGTTAAATTAATATTTACAAAAATCTGTAAATATCTATTACATTGTGTTGCTACTTTGTACAATTATCGCTTTCCTCTTTACATGTGAAACTGAAGATGCCTGAATTAAAGGTAATCATTTAACGAGTTCGTGCAAGCTCGCACGCAGCCGCAGAGAACGGTTGTACGTTGTGAACTATGTGAGGCCGAGCGAACCAAACTGAAAAAAGGTCCGTGACGAAAGTTAAGACGACACTTTTACGTGCAAGATTGTCTTGATGCGATTGTACTTACCAGGGTCAGCTTGTCCTCTTCCTTCTTGAGTATCTTCGTGGTTTGCTCTTGATCGAATTTCACAACAGCAGCGATCACCCTGGCGAGTACCATGGTCTCCCTTCCCATCATGTACTCGAACAGAATATTTCTAAGATATTCGATCTCGGTCGAATCTTCCAACGTGTCCTGTCGTAATTTCACCAGCTTTCTGAGTTCGGCCAGTTCGCGCCTCTGAGATGTCAGAGTCTGTTGCAACGTGTGAATTGAACCGGTACTCGTGTGTATCGCAGCCATCGCCACGCGCGAAGTGCTCTCCAATTCCTGCACGAGGAGGATTTTAATTCAATTTATTTTAATATTCCGAGCTCTTTCGAACTTGCGGTGATCAAATTTATGGAAGACGCGTAATCGAGTCATCAAGAAAAGAAAAACGCAATAATCGCAATCATCGAAAGAATCATGAAAGAAGGAAAATGAGATAAATAAATGAAATAAGCTTTACCTCGGGAGCTGCTTCGGTTTGCGTGTCAAACTGAAAATAATGACGGATACGTGAACGCAAATTAAGGAAAGCAAAGGCGTGAAATTAAATGTCAAAGATATATCGGCGAATAGTCGATTGAGGGGTGAGTGGGCTCTCTCTGTGTGTGTGTGTGTGTGTGTGTGTGTGTGTTCTGTGCGCGCGCGCGCGCGTATATGTAAATATATGTAAAACTAAACCAAATAGAATAATACGAATCCGATTCGAAGACGATTTTACCTTTCTTTCATTTTGCCATTCCTTCGTCAATTCATTCAATTCCTCTTCGTGCTTAACTTGCAGATTGTCGATTCTCTGTTGCACTATGGCTTTCCATTTTTTCTCCAATTCCTTTGTTTCCTCAATGTGTTCCTGTCTGATCCGCGCAATATTCTCCAACAAACGATCGATATCCTTTCCTTTCTCCGCTATCGCGTCTCTCTTTTCCAGAACGAGGCTCTCGAGTTGCTCCGACTTCTCTGACAATTCCATTTGACAATCCTTCAGTTGTTCCTTGTATTGCTGCACAAGGTTGGACTCGTAATTGTGTTGACGATCTAAATGAGGATCACAGACACTGATCATTATATCATCATACACCGCGAAAGTTGCGTATAGATACATTTCCCCGCCTTTCGAAACATATGCCGATATACTTTACCAAAACGTTTCTCCAACGCAGCTTGAAGTTCCTCTTCCTTGTCGTGCAATTGCGCTTGGAATTCCTTGACTAGCTGCTTGAGTCGCATTCCTTGCTCCCCCTCGTTGATACTCGATTGTTCTCTCAGCCGATTAATTTGCGTTTTCAGCTCATCGTTCACCAGTTGCATCTGCGTTTCCTTCGCTTGGAACGTTATCAAGGCCTCGTCGAGCTGCGCCTCCAATCTCTCCTTCTCCTCGCGCAATTTTTCTCCGTCAAACTGGGATCTCGCGACTTGGTCGTTGCGCGCAATTTCCAATTGCTCTCGTAACGCATCGTTCGTTCGAACGAGCGAGTCGACCTGCGATTGTAGATCAGCGATTTTTTCTTCCGATAGCGCAGACGACATATTGGAGTTTTCATTCTCCAATAGCTCAATCATCGCCTCCTTCTCCGTCAGTGAACTTTTCAAGGCGTTCAATTCCTTCGACGAATCCTGAGCGTTTCGTAAAGCGTTCATTTCGGACCGTAATCCATCATTTTCTGCTTCCAAATTGGACAGCTTGCTCTGCAGATCAGCTGCACGGGCTTGTAGCTCTGTAGCAGTGGAGCTTACGTTCTCCAACTCGACGATCTGGTCTCTTAAAGCTGTCTGCTGAACAATCAGTTTATCGTTCTCGGAGCGTATGGCCAGCATGTCGGAATTCTGTCGAATCAGATCGTTCGACTTCGCCGTCAGTTTCATCGTCCGATCCTCCATGTCCTTTATTCTCGTCAACTGGTCATTTAAGAACTTTCTCAATCTTGTAACAAGCGACTCGTCGTCGTCTCGTTCCTTCGCTGCGCAACCGCTCGTTATAGCTGCGTTATCCCGATGCGATCTCACGTTACATTCGTCAAGATTCTCCTTGATCTCACGCAATTCATTCTCGCGCGTCAGCAACCTCTCCTTCAACCAAGTTAATTCGTCGTTCAAACGCTCGGTCTCCCTCTGTCGAGACTCGGCCGATTCCGCGTGTTCTCTCGCCAGTTTCCGCAACTCCTCGATCTCCCTCTCGTGATCCTCGATTTTTCGCTTCGAGGCTTCCTCGTTCTCGCGAAACCTTTCGTCGCGACTCAAGAGATCGTTGTGCTTGTCTTTGAGATCTTTATTTTCCAAAGTGATCTTCGCGAGCTGGGCGTTCTCCGATTTCAACGATTCCATCTGTTTTACGCAAGTTTCCAACGTGTCGGCCAGTTCCGCGTGCTTGTTTCTCAAGTCGTTCAGTTCGGCCTTCGTTTCCTCGATCGTTTTGCCCTGCCGTTCCTTGATGATCCTCATCTTCTTTAATTGCACAAGCTTTACGTTTATCGTTTCTTGCAACGTCTTATAGCTCTCCATCGAATCGGCCATCTCCTTCGCGTGACTCTCCCTCGTCGTTTGATACTCCGCCTCCAAATTTAGGTACTTCCGGACGTGTTCCTCGATGGTTTGTATATGGCTGTCGCATGTGGATTTGAGATGCGCGATGTGTTTCCTCTCGCTGGCCAGTTTCCCGTCCCGTAATTTTATTTCGTCTTCCTTCTCGGTCAGATCGATCTTCAAGCGAGCGATCTCCGATCTTGAGGCGCACAGTTGCTCCCGAAGGGCATCCCGATCAACACTCTCCGACCTCAGTGAGTCAATGATATCGGTCGCCTCGCGCAGCTTCGCGTCTGACTCGTCCGCTTTGTCGCTGGCCCGCGCGTGCTTCTCCTTCAGGTCGTCGATCTCGTTCGACAATGCGCGATTCGCAGATTCGAGATGCTCCAGCGTTTTCAGCCGTTCCTGCAAGTCTCTGATCTGCCGTTGCGATTGCGTTAAATCATGCGAGGCCTTCTGCAAATCGTGGATTTTAAAATTGAGATTATCAATCTCGGCTATCAATTTGTTGTTCGTCGCGTCAAGTTCGTCGCTCCTTTTCAATTCCGCTTCCAAGGTGGTGTCGAGTTCTACCGCTCTGGCTAATTCCGTTCGCAGTTTCTCGGTCTCCTTCGACATCGTTAGCTCCGACTGCTTCAGCTTCGAACGCAGCTCGTCCACGTCGGATCTCAAGATCGCGTTCTCGTGTTCGAGTCTCGCCAGAGACGTAGCGAGAGCTGCGCACAGACCCGACATCACGGTCCTTTGATTCGAGAATTCCTGTTCCACGGTGCTCTTGGTATCTATGCAGTCCTGCTTTAAACGCCGTACGCAGTCGTTGTAATGAACAAGGCGATTTGTCAAGTCGCTCCTCTCTTTTTTCAGTAAATTTATGGTCGAACTGTCCGCTTGAACCTTATTTCGGAGATCGTCGACCGTCGATCTGCAGTGTTCCAGCTCGGTTCGTAACGCGCACGATTCTGTTCTTTTAATCTCCAGATCTTCCTCGTGCGTCTTCGAGAGCTTCGTCTTCTTCTCCAATTTGTCTCTGAGCGATCTCGTCTGCGTCTCCTGTTCCGTTAATCTATGCTTAGCCTTTTCGAGCATGTCCGCGTATTGTTGCACCTTCTTGTTGTAATTCTCGCACACGTGATCTCGATCGATCAGAGCGCTTCTCATGTTCTCCAATTCCTTGTCGACGCTTTGCACCGTCGCTTGAAGTTTCTCGATCGTCGCATCCGCGTCCTTCCGTCTCTCCTCCATGACGATCTTCTGCGCGTCGTACTCGTTTCTCAATTCCGAGCAGGTGGCCCTGTAAGCCGAGAGCTCGGCGCGGAACAATTCCTTGTCGTTTCGATATTCCACGCATCGTCTCTCCGATTCGTCCAACTTTCGCTGAGTTTCTTCGAGTTCCGTTTCCCTCTCCCTCAATTTATTATCCAGCGTGTTCTCAGCGTTTCCATCTGATTCTGTCCCGTCAGCGCGATCGATTTCCTCACGTTGTTTCATTGCCGCGTATTGCGCGGACGTTGTTGCCGCGGACGACATTTCCCTCGATGCGTCTCCTTCTTGCATCATCGCGTCCTTATCCGTGATCGCGTTCGATTCGGTGTGCGTGGATCTCGACTTGTCCAATTCCGCCTTGTATTCCGCTATTGCTTCGTTCAAATTCTCTTTATCCTCCGTCGTGCGCTTCAAGTCTATTCGAAGCTGCTTAATCTGTTCCTCTTTCTCCTCGAGTTCCCTGTGCACCGAGAGCTTGTTCTCGGCTAAGGAGATGGCCGACTCTTCCTCGCGTCTCTGCAGAACGTCCACTTGCTCCGTCAGATTTTCAATCTCGACTCGCGCCGTGCTCAACTCGTCTTCCAACGCGCTCATTTTCTCGGCAGTCGAGTTCCTCAGCGCTTCGTGATCGTTCTCCAAGATGCTCTTCTCTTTCGTCACCTCCGTAAATTTCTCCTTGTTACGTTTCAAGGACTCTTTGTACCTCAAGATGAGAGCCTCCAGCTTTTTTAGTTTATCCTTGAGCTGAGCATTCTCCACTGGTAGCGCGTTGCTCTCGTCGGTACTGCTGGACACCGCTACTACCGCTGGTTCGCCGCTCAGATCGATCAGATTGACTCTGGATTGAGCGTCGTTCGGTCGAGAACTTTCCTCCGACACCGCATTCTCCAAGATTGGGCCGTTTGCTTGCAACAATTTCACTTTTGTATTAAGCGTACTTATAATATGATCTTTCTCCTCTATGTCGTTTCTCAATGCCTCCTCCAGATGTGCCTTGGCTTGTTGTTCCAATTGGCACTGCTCCTTCAGATCGGTTATTCGCCTGAGAACCTTGTCTTGCGTCTCGACCAACACAGATTCCAATCTAGACTTTACTTTGTCCAACTCGCGATAGTGCGCGGCTAGATCCGTGTACCTACCACGGTACTTGTGATATTTCGCTTGAGCCTTGCGGTAAGCGGAATACAGTTGGTCTTTGGTAACTCGATCGAGATGGGGACTGATGTTGTCGTCCACTTCGCTGGCCGACTGATCCATGTCCGACTGTGGGAATAAAAAACTTTTGACGAAACGATTTTCGCGATTATCGACGAGGAACAATTCTCGTCGAGGGAAGAAGCAAACCTGCAAGTGATATAGATTGGAGGGGCTCTCGTACATCGGGAATAACGAGGACGCGTCGCTGGTAACGCTGCTCACCGATGATCTTCTCGAGATTTCCACGCGATTCGTGGACGGTGACATCAAGTCGACGGTTTGGAAACTGTGCTTCGCTGGGGTGTTTTTTGGCGTTTCTGCAAATAATAAGTCTCGTATCGATCTCTCGGAAACGGTGTACCTCGCGGCAAGCGGTGCATCGCCAGAAAAGCGAAACACGTTTACGTATACGCGTTTTCACGTCATTCTCTTTCGCCTTTCATCCTCAAACTTGAGGGAAATATTCCCAGGGTTCTGTTCCCGGTGATTCGTCATGTTTGGGATTAAAGGTCCAAAGGCGAAGAGCGCAAAGTGATGAAGTGATCTCACCATCTCCGTCCTCTGTCAAACTGAAATTGTCATTGGACGCCGGCACCTCCTGAATCGAGCTGTTGGACAAGGCCGGCGACACCACTGCCTGAAGATGCGAAAAAAAAATGGATTGCAAATTGTTCGCCTTTTTTTGTTTCTTTTCCCGTTACTCGTAATCGTGAAATCGTAAATGGAATCGAAAAAGAAACGTAGAAAACGTAGAAAACAGAAACCTGCGCCAATTGCTGCACGCTCGCCTGCAGTCTCGCAGGCGATTGTTTCATCTCCTCCGCGAGCTTGTCCTTGAATTTCTTGAACATCCTGCTGCGCGCGAAACTGACGGAAACGGAGCCACAAGTGGATAAGCGCGATAAGCGCGATAACCGCGATAACCGCCGGGTGTAAGCGAAATCGCCTCGCGCGACGATCGTCCGAGCCAAGTCCGAGTGAGAAGCGGCGCGATGTTTACGTGGACTAGAATGCAGATTGGTTACCGATGCAAGGAAGGATATAACACGAATTCGGGGAATTACAACTAGTACGGAAGGAGTCGACGCATAGCGAACCGTGAAGCAGAGTCATATCACCGCGTTCTCCCTCCGATTCGCTTGGAATCCTCGTAAATTCTGACGAGCGCGGTATACGCTCCCGCTCGTCGAGCGATCGTCGTGGAAAATCGCGTTCGTACGTTCAGCTACATTATTTGATCAATCGTCGATCATCCCCACACGTCAATCGCGCCACATATGTACATGGGCCGCCATTACGGCATAAATGCTAGTGACGTTGGTGACATTAGTGACATTAGTGACGTTGGGACGTTGGTGACGTTAGTGGCAACGAGGGCATAAGAGCATAAGACACCATTCTCAACGATCAGTGACGAGTGACGACGAGTGACGACGATTGCTCGAGGGCGACACGGTCTCAATTTCAGAGAATCGAAATGGCTAAACTATTCTCCTTTAATCATCAAACATCGTTGCAGAATCGAGAAAGGATCATCGTTCGTCTCGAAAGGAGGCGCATTGGAAACGTCGATGGAAACTGGCAGCATCGCGGCGACTCTCAAACAGTGGCGTCAAATCTAAAGGACGCTTGTTCGTAGGCTCGCCAGTTGTAGAAAGAGGGGATTATCGTCGATGTAGCATCGGGAGTAGGGATGATAAAGGAGGACTTATCTATATTCATGTTTTATTGCTATAATACACTTAAAATAAATAACGCTATAACACACTCGTGTCGCAGTAAACAACGTACCGTCGATCGCTGCGTACATGGCAATCGCGTCTCGTGGCTTTGTTCTCCCTCGGTTGCGCGTCAACATTCATAATTCTGTCGGGACATCGATCCCGTTATTAGGAGTCGCACCTTCCGTATGTGCGATCTCGTTTTACTCCGTTGTTCCGTCGGTCACAAGCCAGATCACCGATCACCGCGTGTTTCCTTAATAACGCAAAAAATCTGACCGCCAACGCACCAACGAGCAGCATCGCGAATGAGATTCAAGAGCTCGAGTTCCACTCTTGTCGCGACGAGAGTTTGTCGTCAACCTCGCGAACATCGAGGGCATCAGCGATTGACAATATAACGATCAACGAATCAACAAACTGCGTGATTATGAGATTGGATCTAGTCTTTGTACGTCTGCTCTCGTGCTTCTCGGTCGGATGCTACGATTACATTGTCAGAAGCGTGTCGTACCCTGCGGGAGAGAGAGAGAGAGAGAGAGAGAGAGAGAGAGAGAGAGAGAGAGAGAGAGAGAGAAAGARAGAGAGACAGACTACATCGCGATACGTGACGCAAAGATCACACGAAACGCATATCGAGTAATACTTTGGTAATTAGATACCGATTAGATACCAACAATTGATCGACAAGGCTACTAGAGTACCGACGTTTAGAACTTTGCTTAGATATTCGCTGCCGGGTGACATCGAAGGAGCGATCGAAAGATTGCTCACTAGAGATTCTCTCTCTCCGCGGCGAATCTAGAAATCTAGAAATCTAGTATCTCTATCGTGCACCAACAACGCGCGCGTTATTTATTATGTTTTCCATGGAAAGCATTCTTGACGATTTCACGATACTCTGATGCAGCGATGAGTCAAACTGAAACGATGAGTGAAACTAAACTGGAAACTGAAGCGTGTCGGGTAAGAAACCGAGTTACTCGAACGAGATTTTGCTCTAGGCAGAGGAACGAACGTTCCGCCATACTCGCGTAGCGTTTGGTCGCGATCGGGTTGTCTATCCATCTGTCGATCTGCAATTCTTGACTGTGAAATTTTTACATAACCGTAGAAAGAATCGGAGGAGCGAGATGATGAAATCGCACGAACGAGCACCTTTGAGCACGATGATCGACAACGCGATGACACGCGATGACGCTTCTCGTCCCGACGTGTCTCTTTCCCGATCAGATGCTCCAAAAGTGCTTCTCGGTTTTGCGATGCACGATTATCGGTGACTGGCCGGTGATTACCGTTAATATATATCAATCGTCATTGGAAAGCGGGACGTGGAGATCTCTCGGTATCTTTAGGATCTCATGTACGGATAGTCGTATCCCCGGATAGGTTCAAAGGTCTCCTTTATGGATTGCGGCGATGCCCAGCGGAGGGCGTAGTGCGGTCCGCCGGCTTTGTCGTTCGTGCCTGACATTCGACTGCCGCCGAAAGGCTGTTGGCCGACCACGGATCCGGTGGACTTGTCGTTCACGTAGAAATTACCAGCGGTATACCTAAACTCCTCGAGTGCTCTTTTCGCCCATTTCCTGCGGAACAAGGAACGAGATAGAGAGAAAGCGTGACTGTGACGAGTCTCCTCCTTGAGGTATCGTAAGTTATGGTTACTCGCGAATTATTACGAGCTATTACGAGCATTGCCGCGCATGCGGCATTCTAAAACTCGGACTCGATCCACTTAGCATCGGATTTAGCATCCACTTACTCGTCCTGCGTGAATATCGCGCCCGTTAAAGCGTACGGCGTGGACGTCTCCACCAGTTTCATCGCGTCGTCCAATTCGGAATCCTTGTAGACGTAAATGGTCAGCACCGGACCGAATATCTCCTCCGTCATGAGCTTTTCCCGTGGATCTTTGGTCTGCACTATCGTCGGTTCGACAAAGTAACCGTATCTGCAAACAGACGGAAGACGGATAGTAGACGCGCGAACGTCGTCGCGACTTTCGCCTCTAATCGGACAATCGCGACGAAACGTACGAGTCGTCGCAGCCCCCGCCAGCAAGAATCTCCATTCTGGGTGACTTTCTCGCGTAATCGATGTAACCGGAGATCCGTTTGAAGGCAACGGCGTCTATCACCGCCCCGGTGAACACGCTGAAATCTCGAACATCGCCGATCTTGAGCTTCTTGTGCAGAGCCAAGAGACCGTCCTTCACCTGAAACGAGAGGCATTCCGAATACAGACTAATGCAGGCTCGATTCAATTGTAACGCGCGCGCGCGCGCGCGCGCGCGTTATCGACCATCGACTCACCTGAGCCCACAGGGACTCCGGAACGTACATCCTGCTGCAGGCGGAACATTTCTGTCCGTTGTACTCGAAGGCGCTCCTTATCGTCCCGTTGACGACCGACTCCACGTCGGCACTCGCGTGTACAAAGTGGTAATTCTTGCCGCCGCATTCGCCGATCAGTTTCGGATAGTTTCGATATTTGGCGACATTCCGGCCGACCTGCGTCCACAGCCGGTTGAACGTCGGCACCGAGCCGGTAAAGTTGATGCCGACGAGATGCGGTGAGGACGTGATATTGTCGCCAAACACCGGTCCCTCGCACGGAACAAAGTTGACCACGCCGGCCGGTACGCCGGCCTCTCTGCAGATCTTGAAGATCCACCAATTGGACAAGAGCGCGGTGTCGGACGGCTTCCAGAGCACGGCGTTACCCTGCAATCGTAGTCGTTTTTAGAGGATCGCGCGCGATCCATCGGTACGTTACGAACCATCAGTGCCGGCGTGTAGCTGAGATTGCCGCCGATCGCGGTGAAATTGAAAGGCGAGACCGCAGCGACGAAGCCGTCCATGCCGCGATACCTCATCGAGTTGAGGGTCTGTCGGTTCGGTGAGATCGGTTGATACTTGAGACTCTCCTTCACGAAATAGGCGTGCATCTTGAAGAAGTCGATCAGCTCGGCCGCGCTATCGATCTCGGCCTGGATCACCGTCTTGCTCTGACCGAGCATCGTGGCGGCGTTCAGGTGCTGTCTGTACTTGGTCGCCATCAGGTCCCCTATCCTCAGCCACATCTCGAGGCGCGCCTCGATCGGCCACTTTTCCCATTCGCGTTGCGCCTTCACGGCAACGCCGATCGCCTTCTTCACCAGATCCGGTGTGGCCCAATAATATCTGGCGATTTTCCTCTTGTGGTCGTGAGGCTGCAAACAACCAACGACCAACGTATTGACGAACGCGAGATCGATGGCGCGTTGGCGATTGGACAAACCGAGCACGATACGTACCATGACCTGGTGCTTGCACAGATCGGTCCTGATCTCCTCGTTCCCGATGACCAAGGGTACCTCCTCGCACTCGTTGCTCATCTTATCCAGGACCTTCTCCAGCTCCGCTCTTTCCGGACTGCCCTTCTCGTAGCTGAGAACGGGCTCGTTCTCGAGCGGGAAATCCGATGGACCCGGCACCGGCACTATCGATCCTAAGCATCTCGTGCCGATTCTGCGAATAATAACGATACGACTCGTTCCCTTTGGCCCTTCGCGATGGAGCCGACTCGCCTCCGTCGCGCGACCACGCGACGATCAAAATCGAAATTTATCGCTCTCGAGAGCCATCTCCGTTATATCGTTGTCAAATATTTATCCAGCCACTCTACTAGGCGCAAGACTCCGCCTAGACTCTTGGACAGAGTCTTGGATTCGATCAACGGTCTTATCGGTCAAATACTGCACTGGAATTTGTATTTGTTTATTTGTATCGTCGTATCGTATCTATCTATCGTGTCGTATCTTTGATTCGCAAAGCCGAATGACAATTAAAGCAGCTTTCCAGCTGCGCGTTACGTGTTAGATGTTACGTAACGTGCGTCGAGGTGTTGACATGCTTATCGGTATTGGATAACTTTGACAAATTAACGGAGAAATCTCAAACGATGATACGACGATCGACAAATTGTTTTAATATCGAGATGCCGCTCGATCGTGCAAACTCGGCAGGAATTTGTCATCGTGATCGTTGCTGACGATCGTGACTAGTGGCTGGTCGCGGTTGGCGATGCCTGAACGGTCGCGCGCGCGCGATCGAAGGTATTTATGCGTTTCCGCTGAAATAAGGACATCTAATTCCGGCTCTCGACTCGGGCGAGAGAATTGACGCGAGTTATCGCGCGATATTCGACATTCGATAGGACGACCCTGAGTCTTCCCGACCGATCTCGGAGCCCGAGATCCCCTTTCGGAAACGAAACGATGGACGGAGAGACGCGTATAGACAGCGTACTCTTCTCAACGTGGAAGAGTAACCTCGAAACCGTCTCGAACGTGAATCACCGGGCAACGGTGATGAAGCCTATTCGAAAGCGTATTCGTCAGCGACCGCTGTCTTCGACCGCTGTGTCTCATGGCCGTCGATACGTCAATGATGCGACGCGCTGTCAAACGAACTGCTGTCAAAAGCCGCGGCGAGTCGCGGCGGCTTTCGGCCTCGGAACGTTCCTCGAAACCGAATCTTTTTTCGACCACCATTCGACCGAAGCAAACTTGGACGAGGAAAGACGGAGTCACGTTAATCGGCAATGTGATTCGCGGCAATCCATGGAGAGCGGAGCGATCGAACGTCGACATTGCGACCGTCGAGCCGCGAGCCGTGAGACGCGAGACGCGAGACGCGAGACGCGAGACGCGGGAGTGCCGTATGATCGATATCATCGCCTGGAGGAAGATGTGTCCTCCGGGACACGCGGATCGAGTAGTCTCGCAACGTTTTTCGACATCGCTCACCCGACGTTACTCACTTCTGGGTATTGGCCAGCAACGCTTGACGGCACACCAGGCTCAACATCTTTCAAGACGGGATAGATGTTGAGAAATGGAATAGAGGAAGAGGAGAGAGAGAGAGAGAGAGAGAGAGAGAGAGAGAGAGAGAGAGAGAGAGAGAGAGAGAGAGAGAGAGAGAGAGAGAGAGAAAGAAGGGACAGGAAGAGAGAGAGAGAGGAACGATGTCGCGCGCCCTTCGTCGCGTACACGATTCGTAGGGCGATGACACGCGACAGCCTTTCGACCGACGAGTCCCGTTGGGCGATGACGCGAACGAGTCCTACGGCGATCCGGTTTCCTCTGTTTGCGCAATCACGGCTCCACCGTTGACGGCGTGCCGAATTGTCGAAAACTGCGACGAAACACGACCCGATGCTACCGCACCATCGGGCGAAACCGCTTCGGCCGAGGCGCGCTACCGCGATTCCCCACCTTTCGTAAGAGCGCTCAGGGACGTACGACGCGCCAACGATGGCTGTTCCCCTGGAAAGGCTGCCCGCCGATCTTCGTCGTCGACCCACCTAAATTTCCCTAAATTCCCAACCGTCGAAATCATGACGCGGTCTCTCGCGGAAATGCCTTTTACGGCGATATAGTGTTTCCAATTTTTTACAAACTTGTAGACACCTTGTATATACGGGTCACCGAAAGTCATCGAAATAATTTTATGAATTTTGATATTGATTCGTTTCGCTCGACACATGTCTGCAAGGAGGAAGAAAATATCTATTATAAAAACTCTCTGTAGAAAGAGAAAGGGAGAGGGGATGAGAGAGAGAGAGAGAGAGAGAGAGAGAGAGAGAGAATCTCGATTTAAGCGATAAGGATGCATAGGTACGTTTATAGATACGTCTTCGGGCATCCCCGCTTTATGCTCCTTGAATTTACCGATTCATTCACGGCTAGATTGGGTCTAATTGAAATCAATAACGGGTTCCTGGTAGACGACGCAATGTATTTCTTCCATATGTTCGTTCACCTTTTCTAGATACACGATTTTTTTTTTGGCAGACTTGAAACTTGAAACATTGGATTAAAATTATATGATACATTGTAGTAAATAAAGTCGAACTAAATACCCAAACGATTATAATTATAAGAGAGATAATATGCAATTGACAATTATAATGCGGCACTTATCTGCGTAAATGAAGGAAATGCATTCCAGGAGAATCGATTTGCTGAGCTCGGTGCCAAATCAAATGATGCAAATTGACGATACTGACGACTGATTGATTTGTCCTTGCATTGCATTCAATACGCTTGTGAAAAAGTTATATTAAATATGATATATATATATATATATATATATATATATATATATATATATATATATATAGTATTAGTTGCGCATGTCCCCAATTGCAAACAATTCATAAAAAAGCAAGATTGTCATACGTCTTGAAGAAAAAGACCAAACGAAAAACTCGTTTGCACAGTGGATAGTATTACGTAAAGTGGCCTATTTTTATCTAAACATTGTTACATGTATATCTATGTATATTTGAAACTTGTTATCTCTTTCAAACTGAAAACATTGACTCATACGTCACTTTTCGCGCACTGTTCAACAAGAATTCTATAAAATTCAATCGATAGCTCATCATCGCTCAAAAATATTTCAACATATTTCAATATGTCTGGAAAGATGCGATAATGTCATAACGTTTATCGATTTTGAAACAACGAAGCATTTCTCATCGAAGACGTTTCTAGTTTTCCTCTTGTTGCATCTGCAGCTCGCGCAAGAGTTGTGCTCTCTGTTTCTCCAGCTCATCCTCGGAGAGTTCGTGATGCTCGTTGGTTTCCGTGACGGATCCCTCACTCTGAACCGAAGGTCTTCTGTGTTTCTCCTCCTTCCGTCTTCTCTCCGGGGATTCCTCGGAAGATGGAAGTCTCGAATGCGAGCGCTGTAAAAAATACAAAAATCGTATTGGACCGTGTCAAGGATCGTGTCTTTATCCGACGACCGAACCCGGCGGTATTTGTCAATTGTCAATACGTACGGAATGACTTCGACCTCTCTTCTTCTTGTTTTTCTTCTTTTTGGATTTCCTCGTTTCCGATTCGGAACTGTCCGACTTGCTCGGGATACTGGGCGAACGTGATTTGTGTCGTTTCTTTTTGCCTTTCTCACTACCATCCGACTCCTGCGCATTAAAATAAGATTTAGATTTGTATCATTTGTATCGTTCGCTGATCATGCCATGCGTCACGGCACAAAGCGATTACGCTCGATGTATTATTACTCACGCTATGAGAACGCGATCGCGACTTGTGTTTCAATTTTTTTGCCTTCTTCTTCTTGCTCCTAATGTGATGATGACTGCAGCTCTCCTCGAGTTCGTGCTGATACTCTTTAAATATCCGTATTCTTTCACTTTCCAAGGTAATCGCTTTAAAGTCTTGTTCCTCTTCGATTTTCGACCTCACATCCTCCCACATCATCTGATAATCCACGTTTAGCGTTTTCAACAAATTCTTGAAGCCACTTTCCAACTTTTTAAATTTCCTCGTTTCTTCCTTGACACGTTCTTTCTCGCGTGCCTCTGCCTTCTCTAGCAATAGATTGTACGTGAGCTTAACGTTACCGGCATCCAGAGTAGCGGACTTTCGATCCTCGCAAACGACTGTGGCAAATTCCTCGAAAGTTGTGTTGACCTGCACCTCAAAATTCTTGTCCTTGAGTATTTCGCGAATAATCTTCTTCTCGTCGTGGAATCGAGACTTGAGATCTTCCACGTAGAATTTGAAGAGATCCAATGGAGTCGAGCCCGATTGGCCCAGCATAGCTGAGAATCGCAGGTCGGCGGATAGCATCGGATACAATTCTACCCAGAGTGACATGGACGTCAGCTTGCCCTGTTCGTGGAGCTCGTCGAGCAGATACTGAAACGTGCAACGATCATATTTCAGGATAAGACGTTCCTTCAGATATCGAGAAAACAAAAAACACTTCATCCTTCTTTCCGGAAGCTCTCGCACGGAGAGAGCTCGGTTTTTTTGACATCAATATGTCGTTCGATGCGATACTCACTATGAAACCATCTCTGTTCTTCCTTTCTTGTCGTTTCCTGCGTTTCTTCTCGCTCTCCTTCTCCTCTTCCTCGTCCTTCTCCAGTTGGCGAATATGATTCTCAAATACGATTAGAGCATCCTCCTTATCCATCTCCAAGAGATCCGCGTCTTCCGCAAAAGCCGGATGTTGCAACAACAGCGCCTGTGCCTCCTGCCACGTGGTTCTGTACGTGACCTCGGTCATGGTATCCAGAACCTGTGCCAATCTCTTGGTATTTCTCTTTTTCAGTTGCTTCGCCTCCTCCTTTTCGCGCTTTGCCAGATTGAAGATCACGTCCTCGTAGATGTCACGTCGATCGGAATCGCCGACTGCTCGCCAGACTTCCAGATTGCCAAACATCTCCTCGCATTTGTAATACTTGGTCGTGCTCATCATCCTATCGTTCTCTAACAAGAATTGTTCCAGATCCTCCTTGGCCTTTTTCAATCTGTTTTCAAACAGGCCCGTTTATAGATTATAATTAACAAGGCGTAATGATCTCGAACCGAATGTCTGTGTCAATGCCTACCTGAGTCTCTCTTGCTCGCGTTCCTCTTTTAATTTCTGCGTCTTGTACGAATTGAAGGCCTGCTTACGTTCGTTGAGTTTTTTCATCTGTGGATACCTGGGATCATTCTGTATTAATTTCACTGCCTGTTCCCACGTGGCGTTCGACGGCACATCCCTCTCCCTCAGCAATTCTTTGAATGCTTCGACCGCTTCCTTCTTGTCTTTGAATTGCATCTTCGGCTCCGGTGTGCTAGTGCGACTGTCATTAGCTGAACCCTTTGCAGAGTTACTATCCTCATCTGGTTTCGCGGGAGGAGTCGGAATATTAATTGCCGCAAGTGTAGCAGCCATTGCTTGCTCAATTGCGGACTTGCCACCTGGTTCCGGGGTACTGGTCTGCGAAACGGTCGGGATATTTGGCGATAGATGTTGCATGGCCACAGGAACCATATTTCTGGAAACGTACAAAATCTTTGCTAACGGAAACATGATTTTCATTTTGTTTGTCCATCGTTAATTTATTAATTGCTAATATTGACTCACGAATTTGTGGCACTAGCCACGGCCGCTGCGGCAGCTGCAGCCGCTTCTTCAGCGATAATTCGTGTTTTTAACTCCTCCAATTCCGGCGGTATTGTCCATCTAGACTCCTTGGTGCTGACATTGTGGTAGTACACCTTGCCATTCTCCGACTTATACTCCTTCCATGGGCACTGTGACAACAACAACTCGTTTGGTGTTTTAAGTTCATCTGGTTTTTCCCACAATGATTGTTTTGTGATGCTATTGTAATAATACGTCCTGCCATCCGGTGCCTTATGCTCGCTCCAATCGGTCTTCTTTTCTGTTGCGGAGACAGACATCGTCGTAGTGGCATCGCTGCTGACAGGCGACGGGGGTGGAATTCCTGGTGTCGTTATCTGTGGCGATGCCGCTGTAAGGAATTCACAAAAGGAATATCATATAAATGATGAATGATCTGCGAGCATAATGTGACGTTTAGCGTTAAATATTAACCTATTACTCCAGCATCTGGGGGAGGTGCCGCGGTGATAGGAAAGGTAAAACCTGGCGGGGGKATGGAAAATTGAGGCGGCATTATGCCAGGAGGACCAGGCGGCAGATTGGGAGGAGGAATAAAAGGTGTTGTGGGCATGATGGGTGGCACAAAGCTAGATGCGATATTCGATGTCGCTGACGGGAATCCTGTTACAGCACCAGTTGGCGGAATGTCGTTCGAAGCCTGATAACATTACGTGTCAATAAGCAGTCAGCGATTTTCGGGAAAAGCATAGCGTAACGTAATGTGTCTCTCATGCGTTCAGTTCCGGCAAGTATATCTAACAAGGAGGAACTGCGGCTGCACTTATTCGTTCTTACGTATAACTAGCAACGCAATTATTCATCGTTTACATTGTTCATTAAAGTATTATTTGACAAGCGAGAAGATTGACCTTTTTTTAACTTATAACAATAACTTATAATATTTCCGAAGGAAGAAAAATGAGAGAAATTACGATACTTATTATTTTTAATGTTTCAATTACATGCCATTTTTATAGCCTCGAGTTCCGAACTCCGTACGGGAGTAGAATCTGTGCGACCGTTTGCGCAGAGATTAACAATACTTTGATTAACTCTATCCATAACCTAAAACTCCTGCTTTTTCCATATCCCATTCGCTAGTTCACGTGTACTGTTCACATGAACGATTCACTCTGCCGTTTTCTATCAACTTTCTACGAATGTTATTTGCGTATTGCCCCATCTAGCGATCCAACTTATAATCTTGCTGAAATCTTGCTCCTTTGATAATCGCATACATCGATCGATCGATATCGCATTCTGCCAAAAGGTTCTACTCTACGTAGAAGGTTACGTTCGGTATAGAAGGAATCTATACCGAATGTAATGCTGTACATAACGCATAATTTTTTCTTCTTTTCCTTTATTACACTGTTACATCGCAACATGCATAATATATTACATGTATGTATCACAGCGCAAGATCGTTACGTATTCGAGGAATATTCAGTAATGGAGGAATGATACAAAGGGATTCCTATCAGAGTCTGCGTGTTGGCATCGTCGATTCGTACGACAACGTAATCACCCGCCTGCATCTCTCTAGTCACATCAGAATGCTGATTAATTGGAACTGGCACGAATGGTAGTATCACTCTCACATTACCGTCGTTTCTAGCTTGTACATTTTCATCGGTTCTTTTACTCATCTGTGAAGATAAAAGATATGCCATGTGTGACAATGATAATAATATAGTGTGACATAAAATATCGTACACGGCAATCGAATTGGAGAAATACTTACACCTTCGATGAGAACAAGCTGATGTTGACCTATCTGCGCTCTGTTTAGTTTTTCCATTTCCTTTCTGTGTATCGCGATCATACGTCGTAAACGATCCATTTTGACAGGCGGTTCAACGTTGTCCTCGTATCGTCGGTGCGCCCTAGTTTTCTGCGAGAGATATGGAAATTTTCAAGTATTCGCTTTACGGTTACTCTCGTTAGATCGTTACAAGAATCGTATAGCAGATTATACCTCGCGCATACTATAAGCAAATAAGTAGGCAGCATTGTACTTGACATTCTTGATCAACGACAACGTGTCCTGAAACTCCTCCTCAGTCTCGCCGCAGAATCCAGCGATAAAGTCACTGGAGAAGTATATATTGGGAAGAATATCACGGATATGATGCACCAAGTCCAGATACGCATCCCTGGTGTAACCTCTCCGCATTCTGTCCAAGACCATAGAATTGCCACTCTGAGCGGGTAAATGAATTTGCTTACAGATGTTTGGCCTTTCGGCTATCAAGTGTAATACCTCGTCGGGAAAATCCTTGGGATGCGGAGATGTAAATCTGGAGATTACAACGTAATTTCAGTAAGCAAACGTGCGATAATCGATAGTCTTACAACGGATACCTTATTCTCATTTCCGGATCGATCAACGAGACCTTGTCCAAAAGATCGCTGAATCTTAGACCACCTTTCTTGTTCTTGTATACCGTTGTAAAGCCTTTCGAGAGATTAGTCTCGGTACTAACGGTCATCGGGAATTCCAATTGCGACAGGTCTCGATAGCTATTCACGTTTTGTCCAAGGAGTGTTACCTCCTTCACGTTTTGTTCCGACAACTGTCGAATCTCATCGAGTATGCTCGCGATTGGCCGGGATCTCTCTCTTCCTCTCGTAAACGGTACGATGCAATAGCTGCACATGTTATCGCAGCCTCTCATTATGGAACTAGAAGTCACAGACAAATAATACCATCAAATGAATGAGCTGAAATTCGTTAGTGATACAATTTCAAATATATCAACATTTATGTTCAAGCAGCGTACGTCTTTAACTCCGCGCGCACGTTTTGTGCGTGTGCGTGTGTGTGTGCGCGCACGCGATGCATGCATGCATGCGTGCACGTATATGTGTGCCTATGTATATGCTTATATCTGTATATGTACATTACACATATGCTCTGATGGAATCTTGGTCAAGTCTAACTGGTGCAACGTCTGCATATGTCTCGTCGAATGACAGGACAACGTTAACAGCCGTTTCATTGTCCGTCATCGCCAAAAGCCTTGGTAAGTCCTTGTAACTGTCGGGACCTGCTATTACATCAACGAGTTTTTCTTTCTCCAATATCTTGGTTTTCAATCGTTCGGCCATGCATCCTGAAATAAGGAAAGATGCATTTTACATTATCATTACGTTACATAGGTAATTTATTGAAAATGACATGTTAACATTAACGTTGTAGAATATTAGTGGAATCTACCCAAGAGGCCAATCTTCATAGATAATCCAGTCATTTTTTTCCTCTTGTTCTTCATGTGTTTTAAGACCTCTAGCTTGTTCCATATCTTTTGTTCAGCGCTATCTCTGATTGAACAGGTAACGAGCAGCACGATATCAGCATCGCTTAAACTTTGCGTATGTTTATAGCCGTGAGATTTTAATATCGACCATATTATATCGGTGTCATTGACATTCATTTGACAGCCATAAATCTTAAAGTACACTGAAACGAAAGAAGTAGATCAGCAATAGTTGAGCAGCGTGAAAAGCACACGTGATATAAAGGGACACAGCATGTGACAGCGGATCTGAGAAACCTTTCTGATTCTCGCCACGAATATCCCGCGTATATGGAACAGGATCCTCGCTGGAACTAACGTCGATAACGGGTGGTGCTAAAAATTCTCTCAAGGAAGGTCCATCTTTGATCAGACTCCTCGGTTTTCGATCCATCGAGATTCTCTCATTAATGTCAATGCTATTAATCGCGGAACAAGCGTGTGGGGTGTCGGTGGCATCGTGGATCGTCCGAATCGATCGAAAACGATTGGGATTTACGTATTTCAATCGCATGATGAAGTTTCTGACACAGTTTCCACAATGCATCCCTCTGAACGTTGTCGAGATTCGATCTGCTCAAGATTATAACGAGTATATTATATAATTCATTTAGCAAGAATAATGTATTTATTAACTACTCGATGAGTACTAACATCTGGATATCTCTGGATTTGTCAATCTCGTTGAACCGGTAGTCTGAACGCAAGTCCAATAGGTGACTTTATAGGTTAGGAAATTATAGGTTAGTCGTACGTTTCAACGCATCTCGTTGACGGAAGAGGGTAAGGGGGAGGGGGAGGGGGGAGAAAGCGAGAGGGATGATCATTCTGAGAAAAAAGATACATTGCAACATTTCTGTCAATTTCTTTATTCGCTTCCCGAGATTTATATCACTTTACCTAAAATATAAACGTAAAAACAGGACAATAATTTCAATATGAATTTTGTCCGTAATAATAATAATAATAATAATAATAATTACCGATGCACGGCCCGTATGTACAATACATATATATATATATATATATATATATATATATATATATATATACACACACACATAATATATATATATATATATATATATATATACAACGATGTAGCGTTATCACTATTACATACAATCATGAAAAAATATGATCGACAATGGATAATTTCTGGTAGAGGAGTCTAAAGCGTGAACAGAAACGTACAACGTACAATGTTTTCGTCCGAATAACGAAATAGTATTCGGACGAAAATTAAAATGGTGTCTCGATGTCTCTTCGATCAAAGAGTCAAAAGGGATGATATCACATTTGCGTTTTCTTCGCCGCGAATGCCGCAGAGGATAGAACTTTTTTTTCCAAGGACTTTAAAAAGAGCGCGCGGAAAGCAATCCGGCCGTTAACATGCCGAAGCGTGCGAAATGTAGCACACGTAGGAAGCAAGCAGATCGACGACAGATCTCGTCGATCGTATTTAGTTTGCCGTATAATGTATCTCATTAAAATTGATTCGGCTAATCGACTCCGGCTCTGTCGCCCATCTACTCCGCTGAAACTCGTAACTCGTAATGTTTCGCAGGATTTTCGCTCACGGATTAAAAATCGCGAGCACGACCGGCTGATCGATCGCTGATTATCGGGATCGCATCGTCGCGCCGCATCGTAATTTTCAAACGGTGAATCGTATACAGATCGTGGACCATTCGCATTAAAAAATCTTGCTTTGGTAAAGCACTGAATAGCGCGCGTATCACATGTAACAGTTGCTACGTTAAATTTAAACGATTAAACGATCGCTCGATTGTTCTGGGAGAATCGATTTGATCAATTGGATGGTAATACAATAAGATAATAAATTATATAGCACACTGTGCACACGTAACGAACGAGCTACTCGATCACTCGCACATATCTCTTTCTCTAATTGTCCACACGATTAATCTCTCTTACACAATCGCACTTGGTGTCGATAATATCGATAAAACCGCATTTTCCTCTCCTATTAATTTCTCTTTGGAGCAAATAAGCGTCTAGCCTCATCGTCCTCGACATCGGACTCGGCTAAGCTCCGTTGTTCGTTGAATAATTTCTACGAGGCATTCAACATTTTTAACTAACGGATAGCGGTAATTTCGTCCACGACTCTCCCCCGGCTTGGAAAGAAAATGTCGGACATTATCGAAGAAACGTACGGCGGTTCGTCATCATCTTTCTGGATATCGGTAAAACTTTCTCCAAATCCAAAAGAAAAGGGTGCCGCTACCACTCGTCGCGAAAATTAAAACTACGCTTTATCGATCTTTGAAGATTATATGAGCAACAACGATACTTTTTACAATAATACGATAATGATAATACGAATGGTGCGATGATATGTTCTCGAATTTCTCAACTTGCATTTTGCAGATCTCGCTCTCTTTGCGAGACTAAGATTTGCAATTGAATTAAAACTCTAAACCATAATAATATCTAATATGCAATATTTCCTTCTCTTCTCTTCTTCCCCCCCCCCCCCCCCCACGCGCTTCCCTTCTCCATTGTATTAGAACAATATATAAAAATCACAGACGGAAAAGCCCGTTGTACACAGTAGTTGTACACAAATCATTTCTGACATACTGAGCGACATAGTGAGCGATCCTCGCTCACATTCGTGTAACTGATAGTAGGTACAAACATTCTGTCGCCGTTTACGCCGTCCTGTATCCTTCAACGCACATGTATCGAAGGAACGATATCGCTAGGTAAATTGCGCGGATACATACGCACGTAAGGATTTCAGGATAAAAGTTCGCACACTTTGTTCCACTTTGTGTTGTTTCCGATACATATCTAAGTTTTGATTCTGTTATACTATACGTCCCGTCTCGGGACATCTTCGGTGTCCCAAACGATGCCGCAGCGCTGTATGATTATTTCCCAATGTTTCTTGTACAAAGTATCGACGATTCTTACATCGTTCACTGAATATACTTTCATGCTGTATAACAGACTTTTTATTCATGTTGTAGAATAGAAAGAAAAATTTGCGTGACACAATGACACAAAATTCGGATACATAATATACATAATATATCTATGCTTTAAATTATCATTTCAGATTTCCGAACGTTTCAGCGCGCGCGTGCGTGTTTTTTTTTTCTTTCTTTCTTTCTTCCTTGCGCACAGACGAAATAATATTGAAAGCTTTGAAGAGATATAGAGTGGATCGTGATGAATATAAATATGTACTAATTTGTACTAACTATGTACTAATTTCAAATAACATTGGACAGCCAACAATCCAACAAGATTTACAAGCAATTCGAATATACGTCCGAATTAATTTTAGAATTCGTCTAAATAGAACCATTACTTTCTGTAATTCTACTAGTAACGAGTTACGAGCGAATTTGAGCGATTTCTCGCAATGTGCGAGTTAATAAAGATCCACTGTGTAACGAAGTTACAGTTATTTCAATTCCCATCCGATAAATTAGACAGAGAATTGAAAGATCGAGATAGATGACAAAGTCTGACATGAATTGTTACTAATCTGCATAAAGTCTCAATGAACGAATACGGATCTCGATTTGATTTTATAATATCAATAAAGTACGTAAGAAAAATTCGATACCATGTATCGAACCATAGCATTTCATTGAACTTACTAGCTTACTATCATGAATGCTGCACACACATAAATACGCATGCACGCAGGCATACACGCACGCACGCACACGCCAAGAAATTAAATATAATAGTAAGGAATATAAATTGCAAGACGATATAGATACAATTGTGCTTTGTCCTAAATTTAAACGCCAAAGACTGAACAGTTGGTAGAAAGTTCATTTGTTCGATCATATTTGTATTTTAAGAAATTTTAATATTTATCTGTACATGTTGATGCAAACTTTTAGTTACATTCTCAGTTGTCCTGACGTGTGTAATTATAGCCGCTTACATGCCAGCACACAAGATACCCTATTAACACGCGCCAAACAGGATCGATTCATAGAATTTCATAGTTGCAAAAGTATAAACAACATTAACCATCAAGTAAAAACATATTTACATGTAATAATGTACAAAAGCCTGCACTCGAAAAACAATTTTTCGATATAATATTTTTTCGAGATCCTTCATTTCTTAAGACATCAAGTCAATTTTTAATAACAGAATTTTAATCGGGAAATTATAAATATAGTATGTGATAAAAATAAACGTATATTATTTTCCATAAAAATATTCTTTTCTCCAATGAATATTTCCAGTAAATGATTACTTCAATTGATGCGAATACGGGATATCATGCGAAACTATGCCGGCGATATTATCGAAATTTCTACCAATTGATCATTCGCTAAATAAATAACTCGAATGGTATATCATACAATTTTTGTGACCGATATCGAGAATGAGATATTAAAGTTCCTCAAGATGTTGAAATTGTATAAATTTCCACAACCAATATTCAAAGTAACATCACTGTCTTTGTTTTCTTTTTCGGAAGAAATTGGAGAGAAGGAGGGAGAGAGAGAGAGAGAGAGAGAGAGAGAGAGAGAGAGAAAGAGGAGGCACAGAATAGAAAGAGAAAGAGGAAAGGAATTGACATTATTATAAAATTTCTGGTCTAGAATTGGATAAAAATTCTTTCACATTCCGTAGTGCCCAGAGTATATATCTTAACAACTTATCTTTGTGGCACCATTGTGATTCAATTTATGATTTATAGCGCAACCATCTTCTTGTATGTTCTTAAGATACTCCTCCAATATTGACGCTAGATTACGTCGTTTAAAGCGTAATGATTCCTTCACTATATCCTTCACAAATGCCAGTCGTATATCTAGAGTCCCCTGAATTTGACGCAAGTGCGATAGTAACGTTGCATAGTCTGAAACGTAAGATGAAATGAATTGATCGTTGTATCAACGTAGCTCACCGGCGCTAACTCCTTCTCCTGATGTAACGAAGGAGTAACGATTTATTGATCCAAGACTTACTTGTTCCTCTTCTTCGCACTTCTTTATAAACGAGATCCCGTATGTTGAGATTGTGCCGTCTGATATCTTCCAGTTCCTCCTTTGTCAGCTTTCTCTCCCGCTCGGATTTTGACTCGCGTTTATCTTGTACGTGATTCGTCAATCTATCCTCGGCAGCACTATCAGTGACTCGCACACCACTCTCGATACAATCGTTAATGGGTAACCGACCGCACTCGTTCCTCGCGTTATCTGTCCGTTCATTTTTAACTTCGATTTTCGGTGTGTCAATATTGTTAACATCTATCGGTGTCAAAACGGGCGGCGAAGTATCCATGTTATCAACATGCTCGACTGGAATCGGTTCGTAAACCGGTATAGTCGGCATCTCGGCGAGTCCATTCATCAATTTTTCCGACGTATTCGAACACGGTGGGATCGAGCTATCCGGCGATACATTGGGCGAAGTCGACGATGCGCTCGCATCGACGGATAACGTCGATGCCGCTTGATTATTTGCATCCTCTATTACCGATGCCGAGGCCGGAGAGCTCGGCGGAGTTCTGGGAGGCCGCCGTACGAATACGTCCTTTGGTATGGGCCCAGGTTTCCTCTTGTGAGGCCATGGTCTCGGAGAAGATGAGCCTCCACCGTCCGACTGTGACGAGGTACGTTTGGGGCCACCCTTGGACGTCGAGGACGCCGCGCCAACTATATCAATATCGGCCTCGTCTACCATCATCCTTTTGTCTATCTTGAAGGGATTGCCTATGAAACGAAGCGCCAGCGATTATTACCGAATGAAAAATCCGTGAGAGAAATGAAGAAGTAACGAAAAGTGTCCCGTTGCATATGCTTACCAAACATATGTTGCCTCACTGGTACGCTCTCAATTTCTCTCAATGGCGGAGTCATGCGTTTCAAGTACTCCTGATAATTTCCCATCTGAGCTAAAGGCATCGAGTGAACGTAATCGTCGTCAAGTAATTTTGTATGCAATAAACCAGGCTGCAAAAAATTCGCACGCATCCTCACGACTTGATCAAGCAAGGATTTTCTCGGTACATCGAACGCGTTCCTATAGCTATGCGCGCCTCGTTGTTGCTGCTGATTCCTCACCAGGCCGACGACAAAACCGCCAAATTCGTTCAACTGATCGCGAAGACCCGTAAATTTGTCTTGCAACAAAGGATGAGACACCTACAAGTTATACGATATATATAGTATTATATATATATATATATATATATATATATATATATTTATATATATATATATTTATTTATTTATTTATACCTACACATATGATCTCGTTTTTTAGGACCGTTTTTTTAGGACTGTTTCAATCGGGTCTTACCAAATCTTTCTTCAGGGGCGTTCTCGGTACCACTTTTACTCCTTCCGTCATCGCGCTCGTGCTGCAGTTGGATAAATTTTTTGTAAGATTCGATGCGGCAACTTGTTTGGATATCACTTCATTACAGAGACGATCAAATTCAATCTTTGCTTGGTTCTTCAATCTCTTCAAGTAATTTAAGACGCTATATGATAGAGAGTTATCCATGTTGTCTGGTATTAATGTTTGCGCTAAAGGTGCGGACGCGCCCATCCTGGTCAACGCTCGTCGCAATGACTGCAACATATAGGAAGGAAACGTTTTGATAGAGGATCTCGGCCACAAATGTACCATTAAATCGAGATATGGAAACTTACAGCGGCATAATACGTAGGCATGGTTCTTATGTAACCCTGAAACTGCGCTCTCCACTCTGGAGTCGGCTTTTGTCTGTGCACTTTGAAGAGCTCTTCCAATAAAGGTAACAGCACGGGATAATTGTAAGGCATAACGAAGAGATTTACGCATGTTAGATTTGTACTCGCTTTCAAATATCCAAACGGATGGCCTACTTCGCTTGATTTGTATGAATTGGCGACAAACACCTGCCAGCATGTTGTGGGCTGTTTGCGCGCTAGGATATATTGCGTCAACGGACTCGGTTCTAATTCGTATTTGTCGAATGGCAAATTCTCGATTACCATCGGCTCCTGACTGGTGCATGTGAACTTCACGTTGGGATGCGCCGAACGTGGAGGTAATGAGCTAGCACTGAGATCTGGCCAAAAGCTCTCCGGAATCGGCCAAAATCCTACTGCGAAGCCTTTCTGCGCCGATCGTGGTACGTAAATCAAGCGTCTACAGTTATGCCAAGCTGTGTTTCCGGATGCTAACGCGTTGGGATACTGTACGCGTGGTCCATTGGTGACGTTACCATTATCATTGTCATCGTTCTCCTCCTCGTCCTGGTGAGGAGTTTCGTTGGTCAAAGGCGGTGGATCAGGACCGATTTTCTCAAAATTGATCACTACTCCCGATTGAACCTTTTGGACCAATGAGTCTATGCATTGAATCATCATTCTGAAGGATGTGATGCAGTAAGAACGACCTGAAACATTAAATTTATTTTTACTTACGGATCGGATCTGCGACAGCGAAATCGCAAAATCGATATTTCATCAAACTGGGCCATCTGTGACACTTACCACCTGTTACTTCACACATTGCATCTATCGGTGATGCATCACTCGCCACCATGCCGATGTCCCGTTCGACAGCTGGTGTTCCTGACAAACGCAGTACCAGGGAGAACAATCGCTGATCCCACCTAAATGGTTCTTTTGTCAGTTCAGAACCAGGTATCGGCGAGTGCATTGGCAATGTGAACTGCAAAGAAAATTAAAATTTGTTTTTATATAAAAGGATGTAGGTTAGGAACTAAACATTTCATTCAGTGTACGTTCAGTGTACGGTACACGGAGATTGCTTACGAAACTTGATCTGCACTTACATCTGCATGCATTCCACTATTGGTCGTGTATTTCCCTCCATCCGTTATAACGATTATGATAGATGGTTCCAAATAAAATGGACATCTTCCTTGCCCATACGTGTCTATGCCAGTTTGCATACGATTTATATTTAGTACATCGAGAGCGTGCTTTAAAGCGGCACCCAGAGTCGTCAAACCGACACATTGTAGATTCTTGAGTTCGTTCATGAACGTCGCCAAGTTTTCTTTCCATCCTGCCTGTAAAAGAATTTTACAAGTGTCGTTACATCGTAAATTTTCCGTTTGATTTTAACAAAAAAAAAAAAAAAAAAAAAAAAAAAAGAAAAGGAAAAAAAAAAGAAAAAAAGAATATAAATAGATTCATTCAATCTCTAATTAAGAGACGAACGATTATGTTATTTTTGTATAGTCAATTTATTGCAGCTATTTATAGAACATCTTCAATCATGTTACGATCAATCGTAAAATATAATCATAAAAGGATGTTTTTTGATAAACAAGTGAATTCTCAACGAGATAAATTCCATTACTGTCCTTAATCGGATAAAGAGAATTCTGTACATATGTATGTATAAGAATACTATGAGATACGTTTGGCTACTGATAAATTATATCATCAATTTCCTTCATCTGAGGAATCTCTGAGGAACTTCCAAGGAAAGCACGAGGCTTTAAGAAGAAAGAAGGCTTTTATACGTAACGCTTCCTTTTAGAGAGAACAATGTTCATAGAGGAGAACAATAAGCACCATCTTCTCTCAAAATAGAATTTGAAGAAAATAATGTCGAAAATAAAGATAATAATAGATAAATAACGAAACAATATAAAAGAAATCAACAGGGCTATCCGATTTGAATTTCGCGCAGAATCGATGCGAGTGGACTCTCGAGAGGGCGCCTCGAGGACACACGTCATCGATGGCCCGTCTCGTGAATCACAGCGCGACTGATCGCGCACGAGTGCGGGCAACGGATAGGTTGCCTCGTTCGCTCGTGTACCCACCGCGTATTAATTATTCGACGCCATTAGGCGAACCTAACCCAACCCCGAGAGACGAGTCTAGCGACTCGATGAAGGAGAGAGAAAAGAGAATGAGTGATTCTATCAGAGACCATCTATAGTTTGACTTAACACGTATTGTGAGGAAAATAACATACAGATGTAGACAGACGATTAGGGAAAGCATAGGGGGGGAGAGAGAGGGGGGGAGAGAAAGAGAGAGCGCGGGGAGAGGGGTAAAATAGAGAAAGGGAGGGGAAAGCAGGAGAAAAGAAGGCATTAAGGAAGGCATACCTTGATATTCAGAGGCGGTTCTTCGAAGGTCAAAAGCATATAACGATCTCCACGACTCTCCGGCGTTCTTTGTCGTACCTGGAACAATGATTTCTCCTTTTGCACAAGTATTTACACACAGATAAAATAAAAATTGACGCACAAATTGACTAAAGCACTGACGATGCTGCAGCAGCATCATCTCCCTCGTTATCGAGGAGTCTGGAAAACCGAGAGGATGGACGAAAAGGAGGGAAAGAGAAGAGGCAGAATGAGAGAAGACGTGACAGATGCACGGCTATCTTTCCATCTCACTCTCTATATAACATGATCCTACGAAGACGCAGGCAATGAAGACGGCGGTGCGGAGCGGCGCGGCGCGGCACGTAAAAACTGTTCGCGCTGTAGATGGGGCGTACCTTTACAAAAGTCTCCACTGCACTCTTGGCTACATCCAAGAGTGTGGGCCGTCCGCCCAAATAAGCTCTCTGATTCATGGACGCAGATGTGTCGATGAGAAAGACTATTATCGTCATTTTTGGAATAAAATATCAGCAACGATAATTGCAACGAAGACAACAACGGCGGCAGTGGCCGCGACAACGATGAAGCCTGAGACGCGCGCGCGAGTCGTAGCGCACTCGCGCTCGTTTATTAACTGGCGGGTACTGAGACGCGACTCTCGTCGTGTTGGCTTATCGGAACTAGCTAGTTAGATGTCTCGCAACGGCGGTAGTGGTAACAACAGTGATGGTGACAAACGCTATGAAAATGGCAGCATAGCTTATCGCTACCGTGATCATTCGACGATTTTCCCGAATATGATCCCCGAAAGACTTTTCTTTCTTCGTAACGGCACGGTTTGTTTCTTTTTCTCTTTCTCTATCTCTGCCTGCCTCTGTTCCGTTTTACACGTCGAGTATAAACTACACGTACTACGTGTACGTATGTAGCGTTCACTCTGAATATATGTGCGTGTATATGTATATGGTGTGTGTGTGTGGTGTGTGTCGCACGTGCTATGTACGTATATATGCAGGTGTATACATACAGATGATTGCCAGTACGCTAATTTAACGTAGATACTCGGTAGTACAGAAGTAAGACGGAAGTAAATATATCTGTTCCCCTAAGTCTAACTTGTTCTTCCTCACTCACGTAACTGTAATTCAATTTCTTCATCTATTCTTTCCTTACGTCTCATCGCTATGTAAGCTACTCGATATATGGTCTGCTCGCATCGTTGAGTATCCTGGCATGGCACGTAACGCCCTCTCGCTTGACAGTATACACATAGTTGTAATTATATCGTCGTTCGTGCAACGTTATTGGTCCCCTATCTCACTATTGGTACGTATCTTATATTTCTAGACCTATTGATGCTCCGCATCCGATTTTGATTCGAGTTTTCATTCGACCAATTTGTAGATATTACAATCCTGCCTTTAACTAGAACTTAAAAGTGATTTTTGATCTGCACTAAGGACAATAATTGTATACTCTTAACAGTTGTATACACTTTGGTTGCAATGTCGCTTTGGTTACGATGTCACTGTGTTTATACGTTATCTCGTTTTGCCTTGCGATGAAAAATATGAGGGCATCTCTCAACTTTGGGAGATGCAAATGCGATAAAAACGACCATCTCTTTAATTAGTTTGAAATTAGTTTGATGATTATCGATCATTAAGGCAATGTTGGTGGAGAAACGTTGGCGGAATAACGCGCGTATTGCGTTATGCTTCTAATCGATGTCACGATAGTAACGATAGGAATGGCAACAAGAGGTAATAGTGATAAATGATGAAGGAGGAGCATGAAGGATCATGAAGGAGCAAGAGTAAGACTACGAGTAAAAGTGAAAGCGGGGATGAGAATGAGAGTGAGAGCGAGAGTGAGAGAGTGAGAGTAAAAGTGAGAGTGAGAGTGAGAGCAGTACACAGGGGTAACAATAGCAATAGTGACCGCAAATATATTTATTCTTTCACAAAATACACAGAAGAAATATCATACAAGATCATAGAGGAGTAAATTGAAAATCTGCAATTGCAATTGCAAGTTAATCACTTGGCTGAAAAAGATAAGATATAAAAAGCGTCGTTTGTTAATTAATTACGTTAATTACGTTAATCTATTATTATCGGAGAGTTCCGTAAGCGTTTGCGGAACCGCGTCGAAAGATTTCAATGAAAGCGCAGCGGTCTTTAAACCGAGCGAGATGCATTCGCTCTCGCTTAGACCGGCGTGAATCCCACGAATTATTCCAGCAGCGAGACAATCGCCGCAACCACTCACGCTGAGTATCTCATGCGATTTTGCGTTGTCCGTGACAGGATATAATCGGGAGACGATCGATGAATTGGAAATCAATCGGCCGTTCTCGTCGTAGAAGGGCTCGTCTCGCTCGGCTCTCCGCGTTACCTAGAAACAAGAAAGATGGACGAATGAGGAGCGACGCTTGAATCGAGATGGATCCGCGACACGAACCATGACTCCCTGTGATCCCAGAGTGGTCACAACGACCGGGACGTGTCGAGCGACCAATCGTTCGGAGATCGTTCTCGCGATTGCGAGGTTCTCCGTTTCTCCGTTGACTGAGACGTTTAAGTAATCGCCGATGACTTTCAACTCGTTGAGATTGGGCGATATAAAGTGCAGCGCGCTTCTCCGCTGTGTCCCGATTTCGAATATCTTTGCCGCCACGTGAACATCCGTAGGCTCGTACCAAACTGCAAAGGAAAATCATTTCGCGCTTTATTCGCTTGTGAAGATACGTCGTCTCTTTCCCGCGACGGAATCTTCCGCATCGAACCTCGATCCGTAAACCCGTCGTCGTCGTAAACGCGATTCGATCTTTCCGCTCTTTCGAGAATTTGAAGGCGAGCGCGGAACGACGGCGCGCTCTAACGTTCGTAGGTCGAACCAGAATACGACCAAACGCCGATACTGTGCGCGAACGGCTAGGAGCGAGCGAGTGTGACGACGGTGAGCGTCGCGTTTGGCGATCGCGTGTTATTTTTTTGACTCGCACATCCGTGCGCTTTCGAGTAACGCTGGTTACTGGCGAGTGCCATGGGAAAGACGAAAACTGGCAAGATCGCTGTCGCGTGCACCGCGGTGGCGTTCGTTCTGGTAATTATCGCCTTCACCACACCCAACTGGCTGGAGACCGATGGTAAACTGGACAATCCTCAATTCGTCAAGATCGGTAAGATCAAATGGTAATCGTCACGCGCTATCCGTGGACGATCGTTGACGAGGTCGACGAGCTTGACGGAGAGCGAGCAAAGCGCTATAATTTCGCGAGAGCGAGGTCGACCGCCAATTTCGCCACATCTCTGTGTCTATGCAGGTTTGACATCTTTGCAGGTCTCTGGCAAGTCTGCTTCCAAGGATTCCAGGATCCGCGTCATCTCTACGACACCAGATTTTATGGCTGCTGGTGGGTTTTCGAAGAGGAGTACTACATCATACACGACATACTGCTGCCAGACTTTTTCGTTGCCACGCAATTCTTCTTCACGCTGTGTTTGACTCTGCTGCTGATCGGCACCTTCCTGACGATCACGTATACGTGCTGTTCTCGCCAGCACGACAAGTTCCAGCTGCTTCTATGGGCGACCGGTGGTAATCTAACTCTAGCCGGAATATGCGGTGTCATATCGGTAATCATATTCGGCGCCAGGGGTGACGGAAGGGACTGGATGCCCAATTGGGAGCACAACGACGTAGGTTGGTCCTACGCTTTGGCCGTGGTGGGCAGTGTCACTCTGATAACCGCCGGTACCCTGTTCCTGATCGAAGGTCGCAGATACAGAAAACGCCAGGAGCGAATATTGAGGGATGAACAAAAGACGCATACAACCATCTAGCAGGCGTTTACTCGGTAGCGTGCCCTACTTACGGTAGCGAGACACGTAGAAACGAACCCGAATCTCAATCATTCTCAACGAACGAATATCAAAAGACTCGTACGATTTTATATATATAAAATGGTATATATATTCGCGGCTGACGGTGCGCATTTTGCGACATGATATTAAACGTTAATGTAAAACGTGCATATGTTTAGATAGACCAAAAGCCCTTTTGAGATTATCTTTGCTCTCGCATTGACGCTTGGGATCGCAGCTACGCTCGGTGTACACGTGTGAGAGTTACGTTTAAAACTAAATTTGTCGTCGCAATATCGAACGCACACGTGCGCTCTAATCCGTCCATTATGTCTATATCTCTATATCGTTAAGACCCTTGTAGAAACTAATTTTTGTATATATCGCAAATCTAACAGCGATGATTAATGAATGTCGCATGCAATATGAACAACAAATATGATAAAATAAAAAGATTTTTTCTAACTGGTCATGTGTTATGATTCATGACATTCTGAAATTCTCCGAGTCGCCTATTACGAGGTCGCGTGCCTGCACGTATATATATATATATATATATATATGTGTGTGTGTGTGTACATACACACATAACCCACTGTGACCCACTTGAAGCTGAATTACGAGACGCTGAATGTTTGGCATGCGCGCGCATGGTCCCGCGCGAGTGCTTGGCCCGATTCAGTTTCTATTTTAATCTGCTGCACGGAATTCTCCGTGCGATGCATTATCAATTAATTTCTCAATGATCTCGCGTCGATCGTCACCGCGCGAATGCGCGAGAAACGTATCATCGTAGATCGCGTGCAACGATAAGATCTCGCAACGACGGCTGACGTATTCCGACGTATTTCAAGGAATCTCGTTCAACGATGACTCGCGTCGATGAATATGCGCATATTAATTTCAATGGTACGATTCGACAGAATCAACTGGTCGCCGATTTATGCCGAATATCGCAAACGAGTATCTGCGATACTCGTGAAGATCGAGATGCGAGTGGGATGCAAAGTACGAGCAGCGAGCCGATGAAAATAATAACGAAATAAAATTTTGAAGAATTCTCATCGGGCTTGAGAACGCGCTTATTCGCGGTTCGCTTGCGTCCTACAGGATCAAGGCTGAAACGCGATCGCGAGGACGGAAACGCATATGAATAAGGCATGACACAGGTAGTGTGACACACGCACCACCTTGACGGCACGACAGAACCGTACGTGATGCGTACGATGACCGACGAGGTTGCAGTTTCGTGGTATAATCTCTGATTTTTTCAAAAATAGTACAACTTTGATCATTTTAAGATTTCGATTAATAACCAGATATCGATATCACAATTTGTGTTTCTTTCTCGGCAGAAAGAAACTTTCGCAGCGAATCACCGGATGAAAAAAAAAAAGGAACACGCACGATCGCACGTATCGTCACGAGGGCCTGCTCGTCAGTGCGGACGGTCCTGCATGCAATTAGGCGCGATAGACGGGATTACGTTACGATCCAGCTCGTGAGATACTTGCGCATGGTTCGAGGTGAGATCGGGTTAGGTTGGGTAGGAGCGTTCGCTCCACCAATAACACGGGCGCTTGGGTGTGGTTATTAGTGCCGTGAGACCGTCAGGTGAGAAGAGCATTTCCATGAGACTGTAGCTTCTGCTGGGCGTACCCAGGCGATCCGGGTGTTACTGGGTGAACTGAACGACGGAGCGACGATGAAGAAACGCAGCCTATCCGGTAACGTGGGCGTCGGCGTGTTCCTGCTGGCGTTCCTCTGCGTGTGCGTCGCGTTCGGCACGCCCGCTTGGTTGGTGAGCGATCCGAGGATCATCGGGGCGCAGCTCGATCGACTCGGCCTCTGGCGACATTGCTTCAGGTCGCTGCCGAATCCCCAGGAGTCGGACGCGCCCAAGCGTTTCTTCGTTGGCTGCAGATGGGTCTATGATCCGTTCACCGCGGGCTACTCTGAGATCCGTGGATTCCTACTGCCTCGTGAGTATCCGCGACGCGTTGCATATTTACGTGTTCTTTTCTCGCAATTCGAGACGCTCGAGCACTCTTATGTTGATCGTTGACGGATGATCGTGCCGGATCGCGTCGCGTCGCGTCGCGAAAAGATTCTCTTCTCGCGGAATAACGGTGAAACAACGATGAAAGAAAGAGAGAAAGAAAGAAAGAAAGAAAGATTCATTAATAATCCACGACCTGTCGACGACAGCTTCACGTGACATTGAATGGAATGTTTCGTTTCGCAGCGTTCATGATAGCCACCCAAGTGTTCTTCACGCTATGCTTCCTGTTGGGCCTGATATCTTTCTGCCTGATACTGCTCTTCACCCTGTGCTGCGACCCGGAGCGCAAGAGATACATCGAACTGATAAGCAGCATCGGTTACTTGTTACTGGCCAGCGGTCTCAGCGGTGGCCTGGCAGTCATCGTGTTTGCTTGCCTCGGGAATGCCGATGGCTGGATGCCCGGACATACCAACAATTATCTAGGGTGGTCCTTTGCCCTGGGCGTTATAGGCAGCGCGTTGACGTTAATCGCGAGCGGTTTGTTTTTGGTGGAAGCAAACTTGCAACGAAAGAAACGCGATTACCTCAAGGAATCTCAAACCCGATTTCAGCTCGAATCTCACGCCTGAATCAACCAACCGTCCGCCTCTTTGGTATATAGAAAAGTCTCTAGCGATATTCCGTCCATAAGATGCAATTCTTAGTATATAACTTTTCGCGAAATGTACAAAATCTGTATTAATTTAAACTTAGACTAAAGTAGACGTAAGTTTTGCTACTTTTATATGGTGTTTTGTACGCACGAGCAGTCGGAGATGATTCATTCGTGTGACTTTTAACGAGACGATTGTGCGACAGTATCGTTTGTAACGTATTCATTAACGAGATACGCGTAATTCGCTCGTAGGTTGCTCTCGAAACGTCTATTGAATTGATTCGCAAAAATTGATGGAAGCGATCGTGATTTCAGAGCGAATTATGCCGTACATTGTACCTATATAGATTTATCGTAAACATCGCGTATGTATCACTCGTTTACTGCTAAGTTTATGCACAAAATATCTGACGATCGCACAACGTGACGATGCATCTGCAACCGATATATATATATATCGGTTATATATATATATATATATATATATATATACACATAATAAATAGGCAATAAATTTGCTTTCAACAGCAAAAGATATGAGAAACCGAAATAAATCTTGCTCTTGATTGATATTGTACCGAGTAAAATGATCCACGCCACCTTATCTTGGCGCGTGCTGTCGCTAAAATCTGCATCCGAGTTCGATGGACTCTGACGGGCATAGATTTGAATGACGCATGATAGGCGGTCAGACGCCATTAGTCAGGCGTACCAAATGCGATTGTCGGCCAAGCACGGTTACCAGTGGTTGGCGGCACTGAGGAGTAACGATGCAAGGTGTGGCGAGATGCAACTCGGACGATCGAGTGTGACAACAACGAACGAAAACAGTACTCGTCGATCATCATCGACGTTAACGATTCGATTGATTTGACGCGAACCTTTCGCCGGGAAACCGTTCGCCATGTCGGTAGACAAACAAGAGTATCACAGAGCGTCGAGTGAGTAAACGCATTAAATATCCTTTTGGTTCAAAATACTCTTGGTTCTATTGCAACCTATTCCAATCGCTTTCGTTTTCCTCGAGATAGACGCTGTCGTTTTCGGCGGAGGACTCACGTTCGTCGCTCTCTTCCTCCTGATGATGGCTTTTATGAGGTAATTAGCAATCATCCTTCTATTCGAGTCTAGCTTGTTATTCTTATCGTGCATCTATGAGCCCATCGGAGATTCAGACGCATCGCTTTTTCCGATTGATTCTAGCCCGTATTGGATCGAATCGTATCAGGAAACGTTCAGCAATTTTAAACACATGGGACTTTGGGAATATTGCTTCGAACAGTTTCGTTATCCCTATTATCAATTCGATAAGCAGTTTGACGGCTGCCATCACATCTTCTCGCAAGAGTATTACGTGATAAGAGAGTGGCTGTTACCAGCGTGGCTCATGATCGTGCAGGCGTTTGTCACTTTGGCCCTGTTGCTATCCTGCTTTGCCTTCCTCGTGATAATTCTTATTTGGATCCGCTGGCCACTTAGATTTGTCCTGCGTTACGAATGGATCCTGTCATCGGTCGCATTTGTGTGCGACGCAGTAGCTGGTAAATGAGCTTTCGATCAAGCCGAAGAGAGAGAGAGAGAGAGAGGCAATTTTTTGACCTTTGTTCCCTTGTTTCAGCTGGACTTCTCTTCCTGGCAGTGTCCATATTCGGCGGACAATGCTGGCGTCGTGATTGGCTGATGTATCCAAATTTCAATCATCTGTCGTGGTCGTACGGTCTTGCGGTGATATCGTTCATGATTCACACGTTTGCCGCGTTCTTCTTATATTTGGATGCACGAACTGGCTATAGAATGCGCAAAGAGTCGCGCAATCTGGTGATGCAGATGCAACCAAATCCTCAGTCGCATCACGGGCTACCGCGAAGCGGCTATATATAGTCGTATCGAATTGACTTTGATACACGAGCGGGAAATCAGTCTCTCGCGGAAGACTGCGTATATCGACTAAGCATGGCCTTAGTTTCCGTCCAATTTTACGCTACAATTCAACGCTACACCACTCTTTATTGAAGACGGAATTTCAAGAAGAAAATTCTTGAGAAATGTCTTTTAATTGTTCTCTAACTTAGGTATTTCATATTGTATTACTTTAAGTTAATCTACTCGAATATAGATAATATATCCGTCCATTTTGTTAGGTTTATATATTTAGATAAATTTTTATATCTCACGAATTTTCTATCATATTGTATATTAGAAATGTTACGAACGATACTCTGTACCATAATAGAAATCTCGTACCTTGTAATAAATTGGCATATCGTTATTCTTATAGACGAGTAGGAAAGTAAATGCAAGAAATTCCACTCACCTGGTACATCTGCCTGCGACGCGACGTCTAGCACACGGCGCGTAGTGTCCAAGGAGACATTCCCGTCGAGAACGATGATACTGGCTTCCTCGAGATGCGACTGACATTCCTTAATTAATTCTGGAGTGATCGCGGCGAAAGATTCCGTTTCGCTGACGTTGAAGTAACACTCGCCATTAACGTCCACTATCACCGTAAATCTACAATGTCAGAGGAGCTGTGTCATCGGACGAAATTGTCGTGTCTATCGTTGCCCGGAGTAATAAGATTATTGCTGTATTCACCTCGCGGTATTCACGTCTGATATCCGTTTTACTATTTTACCGCCGCTTCCTAGACTCTCAAGAATGATCTTACCATATTCGTCGTGACCAACGACGGATATCAGACGCGTATTTTCCATACCGAGTTTGATGAGCGCATCGGCGACGTTTCGGCCAACTCCACCACAGCTACGCCTGCTTCGTCCGGCATGCGTTCTGCCGTCATTCTGAAAAAAACATTTGCAATTCTCTTTGGCATTATCCGGATACATCGATTCAACATGGATATGGAGTCACGAGTTTTCTCTAACTTTTATGAAAGGGAATCTTTGCGCGGAACTTTCAGAAGAGACATAAGCAGCAGACTTTTTTTCACTTGCGAGAGATGCGTTCCTCTTTCCTCTTCAGCTCAGGAGTACGATTCAATTATCCATGTATGGGATATTCGGTCGCATCGCTGAAACAAGCAGACAGTTGCGAGACAGTAACGCGCGACGATGTCTCGATGCGATCCCTATTATTCGCGTACAATGACATGGCGTACATGATCAATGCCTGTGTATTTCTGTCGTACAATGTCGCTTTCTCCCCCCTTCCCCTCTCCCTCCGCTCCCTCCCCTCTCTCTCTCTCACACATACACATACACACATTTTTATTTTATACGTAATAACACCCTGGGCTTTCAATTTCTCTCCCTTCTGTCTGCGATACGCAGAGAAACGCAGAAATGTTTTTCTCCAAGAATCTGAAAAGCATCGAAGCGCGTTCTTTGCCCGCTCTCGCACACGCTCTCCTTTTACACGTTGTCTTGGGCACGAGGGTGCCTTCTCTTTCTCCTTCTCCGCTACCACCCTCTTCTGCTCCTTCGATTCTCGCGTCGTCGTCGTCGTCGTCCGTCATCACCTCGATCGTCGTTCAGAAGCGATACCCGAGCAGATGTACAATTTTTCGTGTCGATCGGGCGAACGATGACGAGCAGGCAGAAAGGCAGGCAGGGGTAGGCGAAAGGGAAAAGTAAGGGAAAAAATGCGCGCGTTCAGTTGCAACGTGCGAGGAGGAGCAAGGAGCGTCGAGCATCGTGGACGACGCGGCGGTATCGCGATGACGACGACGACGACGACGACGACGACGACGACGACGACGACGACGTTCGTTGGTCGCGCGCGCGTGTGAGCTCTCGAGTCTGCGTGATCCGCGGCAGTCCGAGGATCGCCTCGCGCCGTGCCACGAAGCGGAGCGACACGCGCTCCGCGATTTGACAGCGGCCTTCTTCTCGTCCAGCTCGTCTATCGCGGGGTAGCAGCCTAGCGGAACGTAGATGGTGAGAAGCTGGTGAGAGCGGGAGCTATCGAGACGCGGCTGTCGAACGTATGAGGAGAAAACGAGGCGACGTTGAGGACGCTCCACTGGCATGAACGACGAGAACATCGTCGTCGAGGATCATCGCGGCGATGCCCCGAGTGGAAGTGGCGCTACGAACACGAGGACGTTCCTCGCGTATGCCACCACCGCCATATGGTCGGCCCGATTGACAACGCCCGGTCGCAGCGTGATCCGCGATGACGGCGAGCAATCGCGCATCCGCGATCCGTGTACGTGGTAGGTGCCGATCGACAATGTGAACTCTACGTCGCACCCCACAACGACGAGGTGAGTAACGAGAAACGCGCGGCTCAGCTGCGCCCTGAACCCTGCTGAACCCTCGCGAGCCTCGCGAAGCGCGCATTTGCCTGCCCGGTGTCTCGCGGTGCATCCAACGATCGCGAGGGGATGATGCTCGGGGATTCGTCGAATCTTGAATGAAAGTCGCTTACTCTCCTCCTCCCCCGAGACAAAGGACCTGGTCGCAAAGACGAAGATCGCGACGAGGAGCGACGAGCAAGGTCCTTTCCGCGGAAAAAAGACTGTCTCCGATATCGCGCGTGATATCTTTGTGAATTGGAAGGAATCTTGTGCAGAGGTACGTGATTGATCGAATCGTCCGTCGTACAGTCCCGCCGATTCTTCGATTGCTTCGATGATCCTTGGAATGCATCGACACGAATGTAACGCGCACGGTGCATGCGGCATTCCTCGTCGTGTTGCATGTCGCGAAAGTAGGACGAAAGTAGGACGAAACGTTCAAACGATAAATTCCTTCGGGAAGGTCGGGAGGAAGAGATTGCATAACGCCACGCTCCCTCCCCCTTCATCCTTCGCCGCTTTCCAGCCTACCCATCTCCTCCTATCTCCCCTATTCGTTCACCTCCCCTATTCGTCGCACGCGCGCGCGCGCGCGCGTGCGTTTCCTCGTCGTCCTACCTTTCGCATTTTTTCTTTTCGCGTTTCTTCTTTATCGATGTCTAATTAAAGACTGCTCGATAATCTCTCCCTTTCTTTTTTCATCATCGTTTATTCTTCGCGGCAAGCGAGTCGTAGTTTTCTCATCCCCCGTTCCGGTATCCGGCAGCGAGGAAGAATCGCACGCGGCATCATCGGCCGACATCGATCCATGCGCGCCTCTTCTCTCTTTTTCTCCAGCATAAAATTACACGAAGAGTGGGCAGTAGTGTTCCAAAAGTGGTCATTCCAAAACGTCGTTCGTTGGTAACCACGGACGCTGAGAATCGTTTTCGCGCGATAAAAGGTAACGTGTCGCAACACGTCTCTCCCTTCCTCCCCTCCTCTCTCTCCCTCCCTCCCTCCCCCTCTCTCTCTCTCTCTCTCTCTCTCTCTCTCTTTGCTACCCTCGTTCCTCTCTACGTACGCTTCACCTTGCTCGTGTTCGTCGTAGCTGTTGTGTTGTCATCTCGGTGTAGAGCGCGTGCTAGCGCGCGCAAGGTTTGGACGATCGATGGGCCCTTACCGTTCTCTCGCTCTTCCGTGTTTTCGTTGTAATGCGTCACTCGTGGCAGCCTACACGCGAGTACCTGTACGCGAGTACCGTTGGAAACGGGAGCATGCTTCGGTGCATCGGTTCTCGCGACGACTACGCGAAATGGCTGTCTCATGTCTCTCTCTCTCTCTCTCTCTCTCTCTCTCTCTCTCTCTCTCTCTCTCCCTCTCGTCATGTCGTATCCTCTTTCTCTCTTTCCTCCGCTCGGATCTGATTTCGTAGGGATTTTCCTTCTCGATGATTCGTGTCCTGATGATTCCTCTTCTCGTGTCCGAAAGACGCCTGTTCGAGACATTCGTTTCGCTTTCCTCAGCGTTCACTCCGGCCGCTGTCACCCCGCCGGTGAGTCTCCCTGGCCGATACGCTCCCTGCGTACTGGATATTCTCCTTCCATCTCGCGCGATTTATCTCTGTTGCTCCTCGCCTAGAGGAGCTACGTAAAGTTAGGCGGACGGCAGGATCGATAAATAGAATCAGCCATCGCACGCTAGGCGATCGTCGGAAGGCGATGCACGCGAGCCTTCTGCTATTATCGCTCTCAACCCCCAGATGCACGCGCATCGGATTCCACGCTGCTAGTGACTTTGGAAATTGGGAGAAATGTTTTCCAATCGTAGAACCGTAGAGAGATCCGTGCTCATCGAAGCACGGGATTCGATAGGATCCATTTCTCATGCGGTTTGTTTGCGTTCCCGCAGGAGACTCGTCGTTCCGTTACATCGGCGTTACCGGAACATCGAGGACCGCCAGCGCGTCGCTCAACCACGTACACGAGAACAACAACGAGAAGGAGGAGGAGGAGAAGGAGAAGGAGGAGAAGGAGGAGGAGGAGGACGACAACGACGACGACGACGACGACGACGAGGAGAGGGTGATCACGATCAAAAAGATCACGAGTACCGGGACAAACGACCTTCCGGTGCGGCAGTGCGGCAGTGCGGCATGCCTCGCGTGACTCGCATCGCTCTCGAGTAGAGAATCGGCTTTCCCTCCACCGCTTTTCCTTCTTCTCCAGCGCGGTGTCGAACGTACCACCGCAGCGGCGGTGGCTACCCACCAACCGTGTAACGCATTGGTCCGTTTCTTCCATTCAGCCCCTCACATCCGCAGGGGTACGATCCTTACGACGAGGGCACGCACACCAGTGTGGCGCGATAGTATGACGGTGATGCTGCTGCAACGTTCAGTCACCCCGCAGTCGACGCACAGCCAAAAGACAGCGACCAAGGACTGTAGCGCGAAACCGCCGTTTCTCTTTTTGCTGGACAGCCGTGAGGAACATCGGCACTCGACCGACACCAACAACACCACCACCACGGCCACCACGAACCACAACCACAACCACAACCACAACCACAATCACAACCACAACAACAACAACAACAACAACAACAACAACAACATCAACAACAACAACAATAACGTGTTAAAGAGGGACGACGCTCAGAGAGGTAGCAGTTGCGATCGCGTCGCTGACGAGGCGCCGTCGTCGGTGACGTCTCAACGGCTCGCCGACGGTGGTGAGGACGTCGCGATGCGATATTACCGCCTCTGGATCTACGCCTGTAATCTGGTGCTGCTCGGTAGCGCGGTCGCTTTCGCCACCGCGGTGTCGCACACCCTTCTGTTCACCGGCGATCCGCGCCGGTACGTGGTACCGGGTGTGCCACACGCCTTCGATCTCACCGCTCTTTACGGCTATCTGGCTCTGGCAGCGCAGCTCGGTCTGGTGCAGATGCTCGGCTGCATCGCCGCCAGGCGGCTCAACGCCCGCTTGCTCAACATCTATTGGATAGTGTTGCTGGTATTGCTGTTTGGCGACGCCGTCATCGGCGTCGCCTGGATCATCCGCTTCGAGAAGATGCACGCTGAGCTTAAGCCGACGCTCAAGTTGCGTTTGCAGGTGCGCGCGCGGCGAATTTTGTCCCTTTTTTCCTTTTGTCTTCCCTCTTCCCTCTTCTCTCGCTCAATTTCTCAATGGAAAATTGGAAAATCTCTTTGTGCTTTTCTTCGCATTTGCAGACAGAGTACGACAAGGAGCCGCGATTCAGCGAACAATGGGACCGGCTGCAACGAGAATTCAGCTGTTGCGGAGTGACCGGGCCGCGGGACTTTGGTTCGCGTTGGCCGCAGACTTGCTGCGAACCGAACGTAAACGCCAGCGATCCCTGCCAGGATCCGTATCACGGCTGCGAGGAGACGCTCGTAAATTGGCTGAGGAAAACGGCCGATCTGCTGTTCGTCCTGGGCTTTTGCGTGATCGCATTCGCCAAGCTCTGCTTCCTCGGGATACTGCGCTACGAGATACGGGAGATGATACAGAAGATACGAATGCTACGGGAACCGCCGCCACCGACCACCCAGTTCGCGCAGTCACCCTTTTGCCAGATGGTACCGGAAGCGGCGAGTAACGGCAGCATCGCCAGATGCGCGATTATGCCTAACGCGGTCACAACCGCCGGTACGTAACGCGCGCGCGCGCGCGATCCTTGACTTTAATTGGCGAGCGAGTGGTAACGTAAGGAGACCTTTCTGCTAACGAACGATCGTCCTTTTGTCCTTTCCAGCCAACGCGTCGTTGTTGTTACAATCGGACGAGTGCAACGCTGGTCGACATCCGTTGTTGGCGAACAATTTGCAAGACGGCGGTGCCGACAGCGATACGAACAGTAATTGTGCGCTGATACTCGAGGAGACGACGCCGACCTCGGCAAACAATCGCAACAACTGCACGGCCGGTAGCGGAGGCGGCGGAGGCGGCGGCGGCGGTCACGAGAAGAGCAACGGCAACAACAATTACGAGATGCGCGAGTTTAATCGCAGGTTGCTGCTGTCGAACGGCACCAGTCCCGGCACGGCCGTCAACACGATGACCAGCCAGAGCAGGCGCACCTGACTATGGAGATGGTGGCGAAACACCTCGAACCGTTTCCTGTATAGGAGCAACCGGCGCGCCGATATACCGCTGTACAAGTAAAATGAACGAGCCATGTGCGTCGTGCGTCTCGGTCGTTTATTTTTTTAACAGGAGGAGTAAGCGCGTATCGGCTTGCGCGTAACAGCGCAACGGAGCTACCGGTTGACGCGAATCAAACGAACGAACCTTGAAAACGAAAGAAACGTGGAAGAGGCGCCGTCGTCGCCGGCAAGATCGAGAGGGAGATTTACCGGGACCGAGGACAGGTGGTCGGTCGACCATTTGCCGCCTTCTCTTTTAGCGTGATATCTCGCGCAACGTTAAAGGAGACCGCGTGGGCGATGGTTCTTTGCGAGACACACACACACACACACCCCCGCGCGCGCGTGCGCGCGCGAGAGAGAGATAGAGAGACCAATTGATATCGCGAATTGATATCGCGATGGGATTATAACGAAAGATCAAATCAAAATATATACAATAGAGAGAGAGAGAGAGAGAGAGAGGAGAAAGAAGAAAAAGAAGAAATAAAAGAAATGGAAGGAATAGAGAGTATCTCGTCACTTTCGTAAAAGCTCGCGAGGAGGAATCCCAGTTTAACGAGCAAAGGTCAAAGGTCGAGGAAGAAGAAAACAAGTGAAAACAAGAGGAAATGTCGTTGCTCTGGTTGATTCCTTGATCGAGCATCCCGCTTGCGGATGAAAGCGAGCAGCGTCGAGAGAGTCGTACGGCTTCGTGCCGTGCGCGTGCACACATCCCCCATGCTAATTGATTCGTCATCGTCGATCGTTGGATGAAAGTTGGATAGAGGTGCGCGCTAATTTTAAATGATCTAATTAGAAACGATGGTCCTTTGGTTTCCCGATTCTTATGGACTTTATCCTTGGCAAGACTTTTGCCGCGTCGCCGCGACTCTCGACACTTTGCGAGTGTACATCTGCGTCACACCCCACGTCTTTCCGTCCTCGCATGGTCAGTGTACAACCGGTACTCGGTACTAGATACTTATTTTATTAGTCTTAAGACGCTCCTTATGCTTCCCATCCGAGCAAGGCGATCATCGATCGCGTCATCGACGTACGACGTACATCGTTCGTCGCATCGTCCTCTCAACGAGCCAGTGCGAGCCACGATCACAGTGTGATCGATTGTCGTAACCATGTAAGCGACACGAACGGAATACTCGTTCTCGTTCCCGCGGATTTCAAGTCGCGTATACACCGTACATCCTACTCATTTGGTCGCCTGTTATTTTGCGCGAATGATCGTACCATTCGCGCAGACTATTGATCGGATCGCGATCCCGCTGAAGAGTATCTCCTCGATAGCGTTTCTTCCGTTTCGACGAGCAATCGTTTGAAACTGAAACCGATGGTTGCAGTTTCAGCAACCATCGACGTGACCGTAACGTGTAATGTCCAAATGATACTCGCGTCGCGCGAGTAGCTCAACGTTCAACGAGACGCGTAGCTTGTAATTGGACTTCCATTGTTGGGCTGAGATAACGTTGAACAACCGCACGCACAACTTCGCGTCCGATCTTTATACTCTCTCTTGTCTTTCGCACATCTCGCGAGCGCAATGATCCGATGATCAATCGGCGTCCCAATAATGGAGATCCGCCTTACGAGGCGAGAGCTTCGAAGGCGTAGCCTTGAATCGGCTTCCCTCGGCTAGCTAGATCAAAGGAAGATCTTAAAGTCACACGTTCACCCAATGCGATGATGACGGGAATACGGGAATACCGATGCCGACGAATATCTGCATGCCGACGTATGTAATGGATAATATTAAGTGTCGATCGTCTGCTTAAGGAAAAAAATCGAGGCGTCATCCCTGTTGAGTGTTGGAGCCGCGCGTCTCCGCCAATGCTACCGAACGAGACGCTTCGCGGACCTCGTCTGATCTGTCCGATCCGGTCTGATCATACGGATCATTTACGTATGTCCCGGCAAATCTGACGTTTCGCCGACGTTTCTCCGGCGTGTTACGATATCACGCGCGTTATAATTACGCTAGTCTGGACAACAGGGTAATTATTAATCGCGGAAGATTGCCTGAACCTGTAGGCCAACCTGTATTAGCGAAGCGAGATACCATCGTTCCTCTTCTTAATCAGACTATCGAATTATCGTTAAATGTAACGAGCTGATGTAACGTCGAAGCTTACACCTTACGCAGACACGCAGCCTCTGCCACCAAGTGTACATAGAGAGACGTTGCGTCTCGGGAGGATCATCGCAGAGATCTCGTTGAAGTTGTTCTCTGCTTTTCGTTGTCTTCTTTTTTCTTTCTTCTTTCTCTTTTTGTAATTGGGATTTTCGTTTCAATCATGTCGGACCGATCGTGTCCGATCGATACGTTACATAGGGCAAAGGAGAGCGGAAGAAGGAAGGAAAGAGACAAGGAAAGAGCAAGAAGAAACGAGAAATTTTCTTTACGTTGCATCTCTTTACGTATTGCATTCGGATGATACGTAAATCCAGACGAGCATAGCGTTAACGAATCGGATATCGAGTAATCGCATAACGAGTAAGAACGAAGAGGAAAGCGGAGGACAGGGAGCTTTGAATAGTGCCTGCTTAAGAAATCCAATTTATTATATCTCAAACAACTTAGGTACGATCGAACATACGATTTAGAGGTTCGCAACGTTGCACGTTCGAACGATTCGAACGTCGAATCGGTGCGATCGAAAGTCATTCTTCGTCTGGAAATGTCATCCTCGAGAAACGAGCAACAAGCAGATAAGATTCGTATTCGTATTTGTTCCAGGGAAACCTTCCACGGTCGTGTTCGCGTTACATTGACGAGTGCGTATGCCGAATCCATTTGCCGAATCCATTTGCATCGACGATCAACGTTCGCGCTTAGAGAAAACTCGGAGAGAAGGAAGAGGCGAATTTTCCATTCGAAATCACGCGGCTTCTCGGCGTTTGAATCTGTTCCCAATGCGCGTGCAACGATGCGAATGATCGTCTTCTAGAGCGATATCGAGTAGCGCGGTACTGACAAGAGAAGCGTACGCACTTAAAGGCTTTGATTACTTTAATACTGTATAAAAGTGACACACACAAACACATACACACACACACACACACACACACACACACACACACAGAGAGAGAGAGAGAGAGAGAGAGAGAGAGAGAGAGAGAGAGAGAGAGAGAGAGAGAGAGAGTGAGAGAACAAGCGTATCGAAGACTGTTAGCGAGAACAAGAATGGACACCACACAAATTATACGATTATACGATACGTAGCTACGTACGAGCTCAATAGCGCGATTATGTCGGTGATAATGTTTTACGTTGTCGAGATGACAGGACTCCTCGTAAAAAGAAAAGAGAAAAAAAAAGGGGTTAAAAAAGCAAAGAAAAAGAAAGGGGAGAAAAAAAAACAAGAAAAAGCAAGCTTACGTACTCTGTACTCGATTGAGTTGTATCGTAGATACGCTGCTGTTGTCAACTGTCAACGGTCGTACTTTATAGACTTGCTGCTCTATACGAAGCGCGTTTGTTAAGATACTCGAGTCATACCTTTCCCCCTTTACCCCCTTTACCCTTCCCGTCCCTTTACTATCATTGCTCTATCGCGGGATTTCCTATCATTTGATATTATTAAGTGTACATAAAGAGAAGAAAGAAAAATATGGAATACGATGGTAATTGTATATAAATACTGTTACTGTTCTACCACCTTACGTGTAACGTGAATACAAGAATTGGTTATTTAGTATAATTTTGATTGTGAAATCTTTGACTCACGTTTATTTTCGATTCCTTCACCTGCAGGACGGTGTCCAGGACCGCACCGCCGATTACCACCTAAATGAGACATCCACCTAAGTAAGAGCGTAACTAATCTTAGTCCGTCGAGATAACGGAACAGACACCACGCGATTTTTAGCAATGCAATGGAAATTTAACGCGGCATTTGCCACGTCGGTACGACGCGAATACGCGAATGCTCGAGCGAAGAGGGATTTGATCCCTTCTAGCCTCGACAGCTCGAATTAATTGATCGAAACGAATCGAGATGCGAGATCCCTCGGAGACTCACCGGTTTCCGCTTTGACGAGATCGATCGCGCGGGATTGGATACCGGATAGGACGCGCGATGAGATCTCTCCTGCAGACTCGAGGCGATTTCAGCGGCGATTCTGGCGTTGTTCTCCACGAGAGCCATATCTGCAATCAGGCGAGTATGACGGCAACAACCGACGGGTTTCGCGTTACGATTTTACCTACTCGCTTCGAGGGATTGACCGCTGGTAATTCTGTTGAGCTCGCTCAGAAGGAAAGGCGTGATCCGTTTGCCCGTCACGTTCATGCTCGCGGCTTTCCTCAGAGCCTCGGATATGGCAGACTCCACGACAGCGGGCTCCAACGCGTGCTCTTCGGGAATAGGAACCGCGAATAACATTCCCGTGTCGATGCCCAGCTGTGCTCTTAGAATCGCGGCCGCTTCCTTGGCACTGGAAACTCTGTAGGGTGCTTTTATCTTGTCCAACGTCTCGGAGCAGTAGAAAGCTGGAAACTCGAGCGTCTCGCCAATTTTTATCACCGGTACTCCTTGCGTTTCCTGCGTATAAGGATAAGGATTTTACGTCTACGTCGTGTAAGCGAAGTAGCGTTACGCATAACGTAGAATAACGTCGTGGAGAAACGTAAAAGGCAAGCGACTTCTACTTACTCCATACTTCCACTTACCAGATACTCCAAGGTCTTGCTGATATCCAAGATGGATTTAATGCCGGAACAAACGACCGCTACCGGCGTGCGTCCGAGTTCCGTCAAGTCCGTACTAACGTCGAGAGTTGACTCAGCTTCCCTGTGAACGCCACCGATACCGCCCGTTGCCATTATCGGGATGCCTGCCGCATGTGCGATCAACATCGTGGCACTGACGGTTGTACCACCGTTCAAATTGCGCGATACGATACAAGAGATGTCTCTGCGTGAACACTTGATGGTCTTGGCTGGGTCCGCTTTAGCCAGAATCCTCAGCTGTTGATTATTCAATCCGACCTGTATCCTACCATCTATGATGCCTATCGTTGCTGGTACAGCGCCCTGAAGTAGACGAAACAATTTAGAAAGGGAGAAAAAGAGAGAGAGAGAGAGAGAGAGAGAGAGAGAGAGAGAGAGAGAGAGAGAGAGAGAGAGTGAGGGAGTAGAGAGGAAGGAGGAAGAGGGAAAAGCTTGATTTCGATTACTTAGCTAATGTATGATAATAAATCATTATCAAAAGTTGCAACGTATGCTGGACAGTCGTGTGATTTCGTGACGATAAAAAGTCCTGCCACGAGATTTCTCGTTTCTCAACAACGCTGCAATTTAAAAATACTCGTAGCTAGGGGTAGCCACAGCTACATGCAAAAGTATCGATATTTCGATAAGGTTTGTCGATTCTTTGACGTTGACGTTGACGTTGACGTTGAACATATCGCATCACGGAAATTATCGAGATGTAAATAAGGATGTAAATGTCGATGACATTCGCGTCAGATAATAGCTGTCGGATAAGAGCAGACTAGACGATCGTTTAATAAAAACTTTAAAAAACTTTGCCGCATCTCGTTCGATCATCACTCGCGATGATGATGGAAGCAATCAGCTGGAAGACACGTGTTATCGTACAAACTTGTTTTCGGATCGTGTCCTCGACTCTCAGCGCGGTATTCAAATTATCGGGATACGGCATGCCATGCGTGATGATCGTTGATTCCAGTGCCACGATCGGTAATCCGTTCCTCCGAGCTGTCGCGATCTCATCCCCATAAACGATCGCACGATGGATCGATCGTCGATGGAGCGTCGGCATGTTGGATCGCCTGCTACGTGATCCGCCTGCTACGTAACCGCTCAACAAACGTAAGCGATGCATGTCGCGGCACGAGTGCGCTAACGATACGCTAACTTTCGTTCCAGGCGAGATCAAGGTCATCGATCGAATCGATATCGAATAAGGTTAAAGTGATCGACGAGCGAGCGACGACTAATCTCGTACGTTTCGTTAGTAGCCGAACGATCGAGATTGTTCGACAACATACGTCGACGATCCATTTCCGTTGTTTGGAAAATGATTTTTGATAACGATCGAGATAAGATTCGATGACTCATGGCATAGCATCGATTTTCATCTGCTTCTAAACAGCCGACTGTTGCGATGACCATCACGTTAGACCGGACACCCATGTGACGTTTGATGTCCAATAGAAAACTTGCTTTTTTAGGAACACGCGATCGAACTTTGATCAGCCGATGGCAAATAGGGAGCGTAGCGTCCTCCGAGTCTTCGAGATCGATCGAATCGAGAAGAGAAGAATGGCCGAAGGATTTCACTCGTTGGTGAATAAATCGAATCTAGTAAGATCGCAGATAACCGAACGGGAGGGGAATATTTGACATGACATTTGACACTCGCCGATTCATTTTATTTGAAATAATCACCAATAAGTATAATTCTCGTCTCGCTATCAAATATCCTTTTCTTTTTTTTTTAAATTCGCAGAACCGAGCGTGAGAGCCAAGAGTGGACTCGATTCGAGTGGACGAAAGTAAATCGCAAACTGAAAGGATGTTTCAACCGGAGCTGTACGACCGCCCGCCGACCTGGTGGGAAGAGGAATGCGTGCGATACGGGTAGGTTCGCGCTCGTGGTCTCTCATCTTCCGAATCTTCCGAATCCTTTCGATCGCAATCGGAAAGTAAAAACTGCGTGTTGATCGCAGGTTGAACCATATGAAGCATCGATTGAAAACGATAATGGGGACACACGTGGTACGATTAACGGATCGCGAGTACATGATACACTTCGCGGCTAAGCTGCAGGAGCTGCACGAGACGCAGCAGAGATCCCGCATCGAGATGCGAAAAATGCGGCCTGCCACGATCGTACCGCAATTGCGCGGAAGGTTGCCCGTGAAAAAAAAGCGGAGAAAACCGCACTATTGCGAAAGTAAAAAAGTATAAGCGCTTGTCGCGAAAATTTTCTTCGCGAGAGAAATTCAAAGTTACTCTGGAATAGTCTTGGCATGATGACGATTCACGCAATCGTGACGCAATCGTTGTAATCGTTAAAGCAAGAGAAACTATACGTATTAAGTTAACGTCTTACGTCTTGAGGTAAAATTGTTGGCTCACTTTTGCGACGAGAAATCCTTTTTCAAATAACCACGACGTTTAATCGATAAGTGAATTGCATCCGAATACATTTAGAGGCATTAAATATTGGGAGATGCGCACGTTCGAGCTAATATCTCTCGCGCACGCATCAAAGCACGAAAACACACGCTTGTATCGTGTTGTATCGTATTGATTACATTTAATAAATAATACAATTCGTTAGGGATTTATATACAAGACAAGATTCTTAAAGATAATCCTTAAAGATTAGTCTTCCCAGTAGTAATCGTCCAAAGTTGTCCGATAGAGTAGAGATTGAGCAAAGATGCAAAACGGCGGTCCTCAGATCGCCGTTTCTTTCTGTTCGAGTTTCCGTTTCTTCAGCAAATGGATCACAAATTGCTGATTGACGGGAACTCGCACCAATATGCCCGCGCGATCGATCGTGGCACGTATATCTTTGGGAGCTGAGAAGGAGAAAAAAGAATCGCCATCTTTAATCATGATCGACGATGGAAGATCGCGCGACAAGATGCTATCTCGCGCTCTACCAGCGATCTTTGCGTTTCCTACGAAATTGTCAGAGAATTACCAGTCTCGTCTACAATTTCCAGGTTCCTTGGATCCGTGTCGCTCCATAGTTGAAAGTTCGATGACACGATTATAGAGGGATCAGGCGAGAATTTGTAACGGTAATCGGTCCATCCGTACGAAGTGAGACTGTCTCTGGAAAATTGACAATTTTAATAACTCGTCATCGTGTCGGTCAGATGTGCTCGATATTTGCAGATCGAGCGAGGGAATCGATCAAGTGAGGAGCTTGACGGATACGCGAAACGAAGATACGTGAACAGCGCCTGTTCGATTGGATGATCGATTGGGGGATGCAAGCTGGTGAATCTCGGATCGTTATCATCGGACCGCGTACGTACGTACTTGTACAATGCGTCGAGCTCTCGCTTGTCCGGCGCTTTCGTCCAACCGAGCAGAGTCAAGGGCAGTGGATAATAATGCACGTGATGATGTTGTATACTGTTCGACTTGGGCGGTTGATTCTTTGCTTTCCAAGATTGAAGGAATTCCGTCAGAGCTTTTCTGGGACTGAAACATGAAAGATAGAGCACGCGGAAGTAATCGAGACGAATATTCCGGAGCTTTCGCTCTTTGCTCTTTACGTTGCGTTTGTTTCCGATCTATCGTTTCGTAGTTTCAACAATGTAGAAACTACGAAAAAAATCAGAATGTTAGCGCAAACAACAGGCGAGGAACAATGACCCGCTCGACATTTGCGAAAATAGATGATCCCTGCACGATGACTCGTGGGCATTGAGAGGGCATTTGACGGGCGAAAGTTACGATACGATGTAAAAAGAAGAAGTGAATAAAATATGATGAAGGTAACACTCACTACTCGAAGAAAAATTCTTCCGTAGGTCCAGCCGATAGCGTCAACACAAGCAACATTGCAAACTGCAAATTAGCAAATTAGTGATAATTAGAAACGTCGCATCTCTTGCGTCCTGTATTTTATCATGCACGTAAGTGTAAGCGAGAAATGATGATCCATTTTATTTGCGTTACGTTACCAGTAAGGAAGGATCATCTATTAGCAGATTACTCAAATCGCGCGCTAGCTCCTCTCCCACGCAAGAGAGAGAGAGAGAGAGAGAGAGAGAGAGAGAGAGAGAGAGAGAGAAGAAAGGGGAAATGATTTTATGTCTGCTATTAAGGTATCTGTTCACGCCTGCTACTCATTTACTTGCAGTATTAGCTCCGTCCTCATATCGCAGCACTAACTTGCGCAGCACTAACCCGTGCAGCACCAACTCAAGCAAATATTCGCTCGTTATACGCGCGATGCGTATACGCGCAAACTGAGAATTTCAATGAAACTAGATGGCTTTATAAGCGCCCTCTTATCCTCTTTCTCCGCATGCTTGTGCTCTTCATTTTTCCCGTGGTGATGGTTCATCGAACCATCTTGGCAAAGCGTTCACGTTTCGAGAGAATAGCTCGTTACGTATCGTTACGAATTTTCTTGTGCCACATTTGGCGAGTTCAATTCACGGAGTGCTTAACGGAACGCTCTAAATGTACGGAGGATTTCCTCTCGGCCAAGTTTGAGCGATACCGATTTCGTCGATACCTTTTTCGTAAACTTGCGAGCGCGCGCGATGTTCTTTTTCCAATTTCGAGAAGAGAATATCTCGGAATGGAGAATTCAGTTTGCACGAGTTTACACGGGCTTACGAATGTTTTTCGGCGTAATCGCCGAAATGCGAATTCGCTCCAGATGCTTTCCAGCGAGAAACGAAAAGACGATTTGCTCGTTCGGTTAAATACGAGATCGAGACTTGGCTCAATTGTGGAATGTTCCACGTACGAGTTTTTAGTTATTAATTAAACGATTACGATCTCGTGGGCGTTTCTCGCATTCGCGCAGAACGAAGCGAAGAAAAGTGAAATTATCAGATATTGGCGCCTTTAGCTTTGTAGTTCGTTATCGCGTTTTTTAGCGTTGCGTCCTTCACGCTACTCACGCTAAACGATAAGTGTTGAGTCGGTTATTCAGTCGCAAAATTATTTACGACTTGTGAACATCTCTAAATTGATAAGAATCTGATCGACACATCGGATCGACACCAGCCGAAGCTGAACGATCATTTGGAGAAAAAGAAAAGACTGGATGTTGTCCAACTTGTCTCTCAAGGGAGTGCGAATCACTTTCCGAATCCGAATCGCTCCGATCGATCTGACGAAAATTAAAAATCGTCGGTATGTCCTGTCAACTGATAATCGACAATCCGCGCGTTACTGATAAACGAGCCCGCTTTTGCCAAGTCGGCATTTCTTTTTCTGATCTGCGTATGAGAAAATCTGCAGACGACAACGATACGAAAATAATACGACGAAATCAACGGTTTCTATTTTGCTGGAATACGCTCGCCTGAAATGTGAAAGGCACGGAGATTTTACTGGGCGTGTCGTTACGAGCGAAATAATCACGCTGTCCATTCCTCTTAAGCAGGACGACGAACAATAGTCGCCCTGGATGTATACATCCAAGAGAGATGCGATTATATTGCCGATCTTTCCATCGGCAATCCTCCCGTTAAACGATCGATTTTGTTCGCTGCGTTTGCTGCGACAACGAAGAATCGGCGCTGTCCCACGAAGATGATTCGCCCAAGTCGGCACGAAACGGGACTCGCTGTTCTTATCGAAGAAGGGGAAGAGGGCGAGAGTAGTGAGCAATCAAGCAAGAAAGCAATGAAGCAAGAAAGAAAGAAAGGGAAAGAGAGAAAGAGAATTCAAACTCGATAGAATTTCTCGCGCGACTCTTTTAGCGGCTCGAGATCTTTAGCGGTCGCTGCGATCGATGAATACAACCCCCTCGATACCGAGAACTTTCCCCGTGAGAGAAAGCCGAGTACAAGGTCGACGACAGCCGATGACATGAACAGCCATCGGAAAATTGTCGAACAAACCGGTTCCAATCGAGCCGTCGCGAGTCGTCATTGTTCTTTTTGCCGATATGTGTAACGCGTAGTGACTTATGCCTTATGCTCGTTCCTAGAAATAAAATGACCAGAAAATGCCGTCACACGCATACGCGACGCTGGCGATTTCTCTCGCACGCGATACCTCCATCAACAGGAAATACGGTGCGACCGAGAAAAAAACCGGAATACGATTCGCATAAAAAGTGACTTCCTCGATAACGCTCGAGTTTATTTGCGATCCCAGCCGATTACGAGCAACGTTTCTTCTATTTCATTTTTGCAATATATGCCGATGTTTAAACATTGCTTTTCCTTCACACACAGGATATTCGAGCGAGCGATTCGGGGAGAAGGATAAAGGTCCGCGCGCGCGCGCGCGGGATATCCTCGGGCGAGAAACCTTTACCTTTTCCCTTTCGCAGGTGAAACGCGGATCCCTCGCGGATCCTGCGATTTGAATGCTCGGTCACGCATAGAGATATCAAGATCCGTATCCGTATCATGCATTCTCATGCATGATCGTCGATAACGTAGATCGCGCGATACCGTTATCGCCTCAGCGACGCGTCGTCAGGTGACGCCAGAGGTCGAGGACGCCTGCGAGGAAGATGACGGACAGGAACGAGGAATCCGCGTGCGCCGAGAAGCAGTACGCGCGACGATAAAACTCGATCGACGCGAGTGACGTGGTGCGTGAGCGAGACGCTGTCCATAGCGTGCGCCGAAGCTGCCGTAACGTGTCGCGCGATCTCGGATGATCGGGATTCGCGCGAACGCCGCCGTTTCTCCCTATCTCTCTTTCATGCCGCGCCGGTTGACGATGTGAGGCGTTTCAACGAGCGCGAGGTAAAGCATCGCGAGGGCTCCGGCGAGGGGGGCGGTGGGGGGAGGCGGGCGGCGCGGGGSGAGGGTCGGGGAGGGGAGGGGGGGTGCTCCAATTCGGCGAGCGGAACGGTCGGCCACGGCGGAGGCTCCTCTCGTTCTGCCTCGGCTCCGGCGAGGTCTTCGATCGACGTCAAACATGCGGCGGCGAATCTTGCACGCGAGCGACTCGACGACGACGACGACGACGAGGACGACGACGACGACGACGACTACGACGACGACGACGACGACGACGACGACGACGACGACGACAACAACAAAGAAGTCGAAGAAGAAGACGACGACAACGACGAATCGACGACGGCGCGCCACGATCGTGCTCCAGTGAAAAGTACACACACGCAACCTACACGCACTCATACGCCGCATACACACAAAACACACACGCACGCGCCCGCACGCACACACACGCACCGGTGCGCGGTAGCCGATGAGCGCGGATATATGGCGGCGCGAGTACTCTTGCTGAGCGTCTTGATTACGGAAGTGCTGAAACCCGCTTGTGCCGCAGGTGCGTGCATCCGATGATTCAACTTGCGCCGTTCATGTTCAGTCGTGTCTCTTTTTCTTCATCCGAACTCGCGACGCGAGTTCGGAACTTTTGTCCATGCACGAATTTCGGATCGACGTTGTCCGTGTAAACTTTTTCCGAGTCCGGACAGTGTCGATCGTTGAGGGCCCTCGTGCACTCGTGCACTCGTGCATGCATGGCGAACGCATACTGTATGACTGAACAGAATCTAGAAATCTATCTATGTAGAATCAACTGGTCCGAACTTTGTAGGTGTTAAAGGAAGTATCGGAGGAAATGTCAACGGTAGAAACGTATCCAAATTAGATGGCTCCGATGCTGGTTCGAATAAAGGATTGACATTGGAAATTCAACCCAGTGGTCATGTGATACTCGGAAGAAAGGGTATCACGCTCAATTGCATAACTGGCTCGAATGAGAATATACTTTGGCTGCACAATGGAATGTCAGCACCTCCGTGTGGTCTTACGCGTTGCGTTCTTCTTCCAAATGGCTCTCTTCACTTTTACAAGGTATACAAGGCTATCGTAAAATTCCCGAGTTCGTTATCGTTATCGTTGAGATACTAATTGAAAACTAACTAATTTTATCGATATCGCACGCAGAAGCAAAATTTACAAATGCAAAAGTTCAAAGAAAAGGAAAGGAATAGTATTGTTAACGCTAGAAATGATGATAGTAAGGACGATGAGTATCGCTGTGTAGTACGTAGCAGTTTGGGAGGATTGATACGATCGGCTCCTACTTTTATTCAAATAGCAGGTAGATGCCGCATCCTACGCACGTTTGCGTGCGTGTACTCACGTACGCGTATTCACGCACATAATAATAAGATAAATAAGATAAAATACCGAATAATTGCGATGGCGATTACATGTTGCAGAGCTTGCCCATGTATTCAAAGAATCTCCTGAAAATATTACCGTTCGAGAGGGCCAAGTTGCAAGATTGTCTTGCTCGATCGACAGTGTTCCTTTCCCACCTAATATTACATGGCAGCATAACGAGACATTGTTATCCTACGATAATGAATCAAAGTATTCTACGGTACCACCAGGTGTTCTGTATATAAATGCAACGAAACTGTCAGATGCTGGCTCATATAGGTACGATATAGATACGATACGTCGATTTAAACGTTGCAAAAAGAGATACAGCGCTGCGTAAAATGAAAAACAATCCTATGGTACTTGGTTAATTTTCTAATTAACAAGGTGATATCGTGAATATCATTTCAGGTGCATAGTCGCTAATGAATTTTTGAAGAAGACTAGAAAGAGCAGAGAAGCAAAATTAACAGTTATCTCAAGAGTGGAGAGCAACAAGCCGCGTATCGTATCGTTCTTGTTTCCGCAGGTTTCGTACAATTATTGGTTGCTTAATGGATCAAATCTTAATCTGGTATGCGCCGCATCCGGTTATCCCTTACCATTCGTCACATGGTCGTTTATTCCTCGTTATACAGGTATAAAACGTAACGAGCTTCATAATAAATGTACAAATGTACATTGTACGTGACTCGTGATTACAATTCGTGATCGTATTCGTTCTCAGATAATATTACGCAACCTCGCATCCTTCTTAATTCCACTGGCATCGGCATTCTGTCATTGAAGAACGTAAATATCTCCAATGCCGGTGTCTATCTGTGTTCTACGAAGAATTCCGTCACTCGTGAGTTTGAAGTACAGGTGAGTGTCGATACAGAGGCATTTTCATTTTGATCGTAAATTCGCCATTCCGCGATTCCGCACTCATTCGTACTCGCTTCCTTATTGTAAATTGTATTGCAGAATGTTACTGTAGAGATAATGATACCACCATCGTTTATAAAAACGCCGACGAATCAAATTTGTCCAAATGGAAGAACCGCGAGATTCGAGTGTCAAGCGCAAGGATTACCCGAACCTCGGATCTATTGGTTGAAAGATTCACTGAATATTACCATCAACGGTAATTGGGGGGAAGAGAGGAGGACAGCGAGAGCGACAGAAATCGTCAAATTTTCTTATCGCGATTATTCGTACCGTTACAGGTCGTAGAACAACTTACGTTAAGGAATACAATAAAATAGAATTAGCGATATCAGCAACGGTGCCGTCTGATTCCGGCGTATACCAATGCGTGGCGGTGAACTCAGCGGGTGAAATTTGGGCCGCTGGCCGGCTCCAAGTGAACACATCGCGCCATAGTCCTGCTACACCCACTTCACTAAAGTGTCATGCTGTTTCACCAGTCAAGATCTTGATTTCGTGGGAACCACCAAAGTCTCTACTGTATACCAGTATTACAGCTTATACCGTCCATTATAGTCCCGTAGGTAAGTCGGATTATGTTTCGGGATAAGTACGATAGCTCTACGAGAGGATTGTTGCCGTTCGATTATACGTTCGATCGCCTGTGCCTGTCTACGTACAAGTATCTCCGATGCTTGATGTTTTCGATAACAGAAGGTGGCAAGGAGGAAGTTTCGCCGCCAGAACCAGGCAACTCCACGTCTGTAGAAGTGACGGAACTTCTCGAGCCGTTTACAAATTATACATTTTATGTACGCGTATGGAATAATTACGGTGCTAGCGATCAGTCGGCTACCATTCAATGTTCCACAGCTCCAAGTGGTACGTGTTCTCATTCGGTGTATCTCTGTGTATTTCTATTCATTTTATGACATAACGATCTAATTTCGATCATTCGTTCAGTTCCTAAAGGCGCACCAAAAATGAACGTGGACATAATCAGTAGTACAAAACTAAATGTATCGTGGGAGCCTTTGAGCAAGAAGGAATCTCGCGGCATCGTGGTAGAATACAAGTTACAATGGAGACTACATCAGCATTTATATTCTCAAGTACTTTATTTGCCCGCTACCATCGAGCATTACCTGCTTTCCGGTACGATTATTGTCATTTCCTGTCCATCGAGTAGATGGATTTACGATTTATATAGCGCGTAACAGCATTATTGTGCTCGCAGATTTATTATCTGGAGCACAGTACGATATTCGGGTATTAGCAAGAACGAAACAAGGTTGGCCCAACATCAGCGAAGCACAGTTGGATTGGGCTACTGTGACCATGCCCTCTTCCGAATCCAATCAATTTACCATAAGGAACATCGTGGACATTCAAATATTAATTGTGAATGCTTCGATAGTTAAGGTAACCGTATTAGTCGTAGATTTGAGATTTTCATTGTAATTTAGATTATTTCACGCGTAAATATATTTCCGATAAATCAGATGAAATGGAAGATCAACTTTGAACAAAACGATCAGATCGAATCAATATTTGATTCCTGGCAAATTTATTGCGAAAATCAAGATGGTGAAAAATTAGCGACTATTCTTCTACCGCAAAACATTACCGAGTATCTCTTTACTAATTTGGGTAAGCATTTTTCGGTCAGTTACTTCGATCGATGTATCGTTAGATAAATAAGAGACGATCATTTATCTCTGCTCAGATATGAATGTCTCTTACACGATGGGTTTATGCATGGTGAATTCGGGTAAAGCAACAGGTTGCCTGACGAAACACGTACAGACTACGCAATCCGATCCCGGTAAGTTCATCACGGACTTTGATCGCGTTCAAGTCTGTGAGCTAGCGATCTCACTCTTATCCGTACCCGTTCAGAAAATGTAGAATCGATTTCAATAATCAATATCCCGCAACTCAGATACCGTACCAATGGCTTTGGAGGCTATCCCTGCCTCACCCACATCCATTAACGTAACGTGGACATTGTCCAATGCGCACGACGTAGATTCGTTTGAATTGTGCTATCATGCGGTACATGTGCAAAATTCCGATGGTTCCAAGTGCTTCATCGTGTGAGTAAACGATCCGATATAATATTTCCGAGATAAACGTACGTAGTACGAGCATCGATCATGATATCCCATATGTATCGAGCTATCGATTCATACATTTCACGTAATAATTCACGTAAAACATGTTACAGAGATGACACGAGAGCGAACGTTGACAAACTGAAGCCCTTTACTTTATATCAATTTAAAGTCAGAGCCATTAGACACGGCGCGAATCAAACCAGTCTTTATAGCGAGTCTATAGAATGTTACACCAACGAAGATGGTGAGAATTCAATCGATCATCATCTGATGATGAAACAGTAATGACGCGTATCGAATTTCTGTCCCAAATATCGTAACGTTGCAGTTCCTGGTAAAGTCGAGGAGGTACAATGGTTCTTGGACAACAATACAAAGGTACAAATCGCGTGGAAGGAACCGAGCGATGTAAACGGTATCATACAAAATTACTTCGTCGCGTACACCATGGATCTGATGGAATCGACAATGACATGGAGGAACGTGACTGTTCCCGGTAACAAGACGTTGACGGCTTTGCCGGGTTTAGCACCAGGGAAACAGTATTTCATTGTGGTGCGAGCAGCGACGAGAGCCGGTTATGGAAAACCGTCAAATCCCATCAGGATCATTACCGGTGGCGGTAGTAGCGGTGCTGGTATCGGTGGCATTGTTAATGGCGGTGCTGTTGGTGGTGCATCGAAGATACCCATCTCGCCTGGCAAACAGAAACCATCGCAGAACGCCAAGCCTGATCAGAGTCTAGGTGAGTGAAGCAACACGCGTAGGTTTTAACGTGATAATTATTATTAATTATTATCATACGTAATCGTATCGTGATTTTTATCACAAACAGGTGTGATTCTCGGAGTGAGCATAAGCATCGCGTTCATCACGATATGCCTCTGCAGTATATACTGTCGACGCAAATTCGAGAATTCTCGGCTTTCGAGGAATGACGGCCAGCCCGCAAAAGGATGCGCATTATCACGAAATGGTAATGGATGTTGCGTGGAACGATCTTCGCTGTCTATGAGTCAACAGCAGGCGAATGTCGCTAATGCCCCGAATGAGATTGAATTGGCTGTGCTGTGCCCGTCGTCACCGATTGAAACAAATCCGCATTCCGACGCCAAGGTACTTTGGATATTTGTTTAGATCCTAGATTTAGATTAAATTTTTCTTCCTTTTTTTTTTCTTTTTCGTTTCGTTTCGGTAAGATGTAACGTACAATAAAAATGCGTTTTACAGGGCGCACAGTCCAACGGGATATTTGAGATTTGCGCAAAGGAGCCCTTGCTATCACCGTGGGAAATAAATGGAGGCTCGAAGGATGTTCACATTTTGGAAAATCCTCAGGTATCCGCGACGCGACCGTTTAACACGCTTTCTTGTTTCGTTATAAGGTAACGGGTGACGTGTTTTTGTTAATATCTCGCTTTTGTTCATCCTGATTGCAGTACAAAAGAAGAGGCAGTTCTGCTTCTCCCAATCAACGGGAGGAGGACGAGGAGGAGGATGAAGAGGAGCAAGATTTAGAAGGCACGCAGCTCACAATGGTCAATTGTACTTTAGGCAGTAGCGCTAGCAGTTTAAATAACAATTCAGGATGTCCAGATGGCGAGACTTCGTCATCGCCGAAAGCCGCGCGCGTGTCTGTTCCAACGCTCGGACCAAATGGGTGAAGATACGTCGAGGCAATACTACGGTGTTCATGCTTCTGACCGGTTCTATCCAAGTACGACAGGTAGGAGTATACGAATCCTCTCATTTCCTTCTCTATGATGGATCTACGTGCATCGCGCCGATCGCAATCTCATTACGGACCGAGAGATGCAAGAGAAACGTAAAACTATAAATTCCGGTATGCCTCCCGCGTTTGGAAGCAAAAGCAATGTAAAAGTGCACAACAACCTCGCGTAGAGTTCGATGCGATTTAACTTGCTGCAATAGATTAGGATACTCTCTACTACTCTACGATTCACGATTGATGTAAATAGAAACGTAACCACTGGCTCGTGATCGAACTCGTGTATGTACAGGTGCTGAATTTAAGAGAGGTTTGACAGAGAGTGATCAGAAGTGGAACATCCTCCTAAAAAGATTACAATGAGATAGAGCTTTATAGAGGCGAGGCGATGAACGATCAAGGAAATTCCCTCGATCGATATTTTTCTGCCGAGTATCGGACTATATGGATGGAAACGTTTCAGTATTTCTCAAAGTCATTTAACGGCGATATCGGAGAATAGATCGTTTCTTGAGAACTGCTCAATTTATCACTCTTTATCAATCGGTGTCGATGTTTCTGTACATACATTCCGTGAGTTAAACTAAACGAGGCCATCGAGATTGAGACGCGCGAATAAAACGAATCGAAAAATGAAACAGCAAATTTCCAACAAGTCTGTGTACATATGATAGAATAATCGTTAATTGTGAATACATGTCCTTAAAACAATCACATTTTGAATACTGTAAAAAAATTCGCGAGTGGATGTGCACGTGTTGTGTGTTTGGCAACGCGAAATCAATGGCTAATATTGCCGAGATCACCGTGCTAAGGACACAGGCGGGCATGGCCTCTCACTCTCAGTCGGCGAACTTTCCATTCTGATAACACTTTTGGGACTGATTGCTTGAAAACGGAGCAATGACACCGATCATTCCAAAATAAGTTTTCCGATAACGATAACATTTAAGTGTAAAACGGACGAAGAGAAGTTGTTAGTATTAAGAAAACGGGGAAAGGCTCTAACCAGATGCTACGCGTTTTAGACGTATTAAGAAGATGTTTTGTCTTGTTTTCATTCCTTTCCTTTCCCTTTTTTTTCTTTTCTTTCCTTTCCCCCTCCCTCCTTTTCTTTCCTTATTATCTTTTATTTTGTCGTACCGTATGTGTGTCATTAAGATTTCCTTTCTGCGAAAACTAGGACTTGATTTCTCTTGAGGAATCAAGGTTAAATCCCTTCTGCATTTTCAGAGCTACCTTGCATAAATGGAAGGTTACTCGTTCGCGGGTAGCTTCTAAAATATTTGACATAAGTTTGTGTTAGAGTTTAGAGCGAATACATTTAGTAGAGTGGATACATTATTATACTTTTTAAACGAAACAAGAATCCTATGAATGGGAAGAATAATCGCGGAGGGAACAAACGGCACGCAAAGGAAACAGGTCATTTCATTTTCGCGATCATCATCCATTTTTTACAAGAGATCTTGAAGACTGGTATACCAATAGACGATGCTCTTTTATATAGTAAACGGAGATAAACTCTTGCGATAACTCTTCGGATCTAAGGGAATCTCTCCGTGTTTCTCTCAAGTCTCTTTCCGTTCATACGATTGATGCTAATGTCGTTCTAGATAAATGATAAGATAATTAGATAATGAATTACGATTAATACAATATGAATTACTATGGATGTTCTGTTGTACGATAGCGTGATAACTGGTAAAGCAGTTGTTCTGTGTATTACGCGAAAAGAGAAAGAGAAAGCAGCGCGGGACGGACAGAGCTACAAGACACATATATTCCAGACTGGTGCATGTTACCATGACAGAAAAACCCGATACAGTACCTGATAGAATAAGCTATATCTTTTAGAGTGAGACGTAGAAATGTCAATGTTATTACTGTACCTCCATTATAATTGTTATTTATTACATTTTACATTCAGTATATACTTTTTAGAGACGAACACTCAATGATAACACTTGGATCATGCAATAACATAGTCATCACCTCAGCGAAGCACAGTGTGAGAGTTACTCGCTAGAGTTACTTACGGTCCGCACATATTAAAAAGACTAGCATATCTTCATTCCATAGAGTATTACCGCATTTCCTCGTAACAGAGATTCGCTGCGAGCCAGTTAGAGTGTACATGCAAGTGAGGATGTTTCAAGAATATTTTCCTTTTAGTTAAGCGAGAGAGTCACAAGATACTGCCGTTATCACATTAGAGATAGACCCAGTGAAATACCCAGTTCGCTGGGATGAATGCGCATCATGATTTACTCCGTTCCGTTTCGCGAACTCGGCGAACATTATTACAATAGCATTCCGTAGCATTGTTTACAGAATTCAGAATTCATTCACGCGATTCCACAAAGTAGAAAGAATTATTTTATTTACACATGATACATGGAACTTGTTATATTATGCATTATAGATATAATTATGAGAGAATTTTCTACAGATCACATATACACGATATTATATCTATATATTTCTATAAACGATTCTTATTTGCAGCAATCTTTCTTTACTGCGAATGTGCAACGCGAATGTGCAACGCGTTTAACTTATGTCTGGCTTTTATGATTTTATTTAATCAATCTGTTTTGTGTTTGTTGTCATACGTAATATAATAGCTGTTACATTTTATATCATTTTCACATTTGTTGATATCCTTATATATGTTTTCTCATGTATTTTTGTATTTGTTGTATTTGTCTTAGAAGTTTTACAGTTCTACGCAGCGCGTTAATGACGAAAACATTAAACATTGTGTATTGACGATTAATTAAAGATTAATCAAGACGTTATGAACTTATTGTTCCTTGATCCATCATAGCGCGTGGTTAGTATTACGCACCAGAAAGCTATATACTCTCGCGTTATTACCTTCTACGTTCCAAAAAAGGATTAAGATACTCGCGGCATATAGCGGAGAAGAACAATTTGAAGAATAATTTCGACAGAGCTATTAATTATCGCTATTTATTAAAAGCGGAGTATTCAAACGTCAAAAGGGAGAGAGGGAGAGAGATTGACCGTGGAATGATTGCCCATTGAGTGATGCATAAGCAGCAGAAAGTACATTGTAATAATAAACATAGTAATAATGATGTTTCTCGGGCTGCTTTATTTTCTTATGTAGCAAATACGATCGCATGAATTTCGCGAAAGAATGAGTTTACGCTTACCAAAACTCTGTCATCCGTGTTACGTTACGTTACACTTACGTTAAGTGCTATAATTTATGACTAGACTTCCCTAAGTATATATTCGCGTCATACGTTCCCGTGAACTCCGTTCACGTGTATTTGGCTACGCTATTCTCGATTTGTCTCACGTGTCATATTGCGTAGGAACAATGCAAAGGAACATTTTACAGAAAAGTAACCGCAGCGATGAGCAAACGCAACGGTTACTGGGCAGCAATCAGCTGCATTTAATCAGCTGCATTGAATTTACAAATAGAACGTGCTCCGTGCTCCGTTAATACTCTTCGATAATTTCTCATGATAAGTTTTGTATGTCGTAAACGTAAATGAGACTACAGAGTCGCCGTGCGGAGAGCTAATCATATTGACTGTACAAATTATCTCGTGTAAAGCGCAATCTTATGTAAAGCCAGAAAGAAAAGAAGAGACGGTTGGATAAAATCAAACGGATTCGTTCAGAATCAAAGATCCATTCATCGGCGAAGAACCGATAAATATGCCTATACTATGCTTTACATGATGCGTCTCGTATGTACAAAACAAAAAAAAAGGATAACATTACTCTTACGTTAACTTACAAGTTACACACAAAGAGCAATAAGCATCATCGTATCATGTATCGTAGAGTTGTTTACATTGCTATGAATACACAGGTATGTCAGAAGTCGTGACATGATATTATAAGATGTAATATTTATCTCGATATTTATATCGATATCACTAATTACCATAATTTACCGAATTTAGATAGACGATCGATATCGTCCATCTTTTACGACGACGATGACGATAATAATCCCTCACTTATCATCTATCTTAATTTAGGAATACATCTACAACAAGGCAGCCAAAGACGAGAGATCTGTCGTCCTTTCTCTCATATAATCTATAGATGAAATTCATGCAGGATTACTCGTTACATCTTTCATTCCTTCTAGCATTCTTTCTACACGAGAACGCGACGTGATTCATCAGACAAGTTGTAATCGAATACACCCAAGCAGCAAATGTCGACTATATTGTACGGCGGCTCTAGTCGAACAAATATACCTCCGTAATTATCACTCTGCACTCTGCGGAGTGATTTACATTACTTAATTTTAACTTAAATTTGGTACCTATTAGTCTATCGTTCACTTTTATGCAGTTTACCTCAAAGAATATATTTTCACGCCCGGTGAATGCGTATAGAGAGAAACGCGTATATACAATGTATGTATCGATAATTTTATTCATGCTATATATTATATCATTAATTATAACAATTATTACGTATTAAGTATTAAGAAGACTTTATTAACTTATTTTCCATAAGTTCCCGCATCTCGGCTCCTCTTTTCTTTTAATCTCTTTTTTTTTCTTTTTTTTTTTTATCTCAATTTTTCATTTCGACAATTATTGACGTCTTTAGGGTACAGTTACTTTGTATATACTTTTTACCTACAATTGTAAATATAAATATGTATGTGCGTGCGTGCGTGCGTGCGTGTGTGTGTATGTACGTGTGCATATAAAATTATCTGCGAAGAACATTAAGATATATATTTTAATATATTACGTATAATGAAACTACATGAAATTATAATCTTATTGTTTGAACTATTAAAATTAAATACACGAAATATTTAATAATATCGTTGAGCCTTCTTGAATACATCATCTTGTTGTGTAATTACTGATTAAATAAAATTAAGACGATATGTAATTATAGATCTTCCGAGCAGAAGGTATATTTCCCCTGTAGCGTGATCTAGAGCGTGAATCTTTGGTGCGGGATAGAACAAAGCAACCTTGCCTTATAAATGGTAGGACAACTTTATTATCAAAGAGTCTATAGCGACATTGGCGTAACAATAAATCTGAAAATGTAGTAGTATACAAATATTTTTGCATGATATTTAATGACAATAAACAAGTGATTTATATTTAAACGTATGCGCGAATGCGCATAGCTTGTAGATACAAATCTCTACCTAGTCTAGTACGAACGATCATTTTCTCGTGTATATGTCTCGATGAGGAACTTTTCTCTAGATAATATTTTCTAAACGTACTTTTCCCTTCCTAACAATGTTTGTACTTGATTTAGCGTGATTCTTCAAATCGTACATTATCGGCATAATGTTGGTACGTGATAAACATTCGATCGGAATGGAAAGATTTCGCGATCTCCTTTGTTTTTTCGAAAGATTTGTGGAAGATTTGTGTCTTGGAATGTAGAGCGGGTATAAAAAAATTAACTTCCGTTGTACATATCTAGCAATAAGAAATATAAACTGTTAACAACAACTTTGTTGGTACAACTCACAGTCTTAAAAAAATTGTATATAAAAAATTCCCCCTTTTTTTTTCTTAACGAGTGTTCCTATAAAACATTTATCGCAAATCCAATGATTTATAGGCATGTAACATCTCTCATACATAGTTATTTATACTATCTGAATCTATCTTCGTGCTCAAGATCTTAACATCTTAACATCTACTAACTCCGAATCATTCCGTCAGTGTTCCGACTAGCAACACTTCAAGGTGCAGGAAAGTTACTCGACAACTACAGTAAAATTAAGTACATTAATTGCTATTTTATCACATTGGCGCTAGGCCCGTCTCTACGAAATGTTCAATTTCGCGTTCGTATAAAGCAAGTTTCGTATTTTTGTTGGCATGTAAAACGCCGGTAAGCAAACGTGTATAATATTTAACGGAGTATAAGTAGTCTATGTAGAACCCTTGTAGGCACGAGGTGAAACGGCGCTTGACGTCCATCCGATATATGACGTATATCCGATATATCCGTAAAACCATTGCGTAAAGCAATTTTTTCTCGATATCTCAGATTTCGTGTAACCATAAATTCACAGAACGTTTATGAGAACGTTCACAGAACTAGAGAATGCGGGAAGATTTTCATATTCACGTAATCGTCAAGTACCTGCAAATTCCACAACAAACGTTTTTTTTTTACGTTTACGAATACAAATGCATCGATCTCTCTCCTCGCTATTGCCGTCACAAGCATGCGTAAGAGTATATCTTACCTCTGCAAGAGCGTCCTTTGTTAATTTAGGATAAACGTACGTAAAATCCGTGGTACTTGACAGTTTGCCAGGCTGCAGATACAAGTGCTTATTGTATAAGAGCTCTTGATCTATGTACGGGGACAGTGGACTGTTCTCCACTCCGTCCTTGCGACAAGCTTCTGCCCAAGGGGCCATATGCTTGTCGTTTACTTCTTCAACCACGGAGCTCATATCGGCCTGCGAAACGTAAGGCTTACAATGTAAGGCCAATTCTTCCTTCAAAATTTCAATAATTTCTTTTATTGAGACGCGCAACGCGCGATTATCAGACGTAACGTAACGTTGGGAAATTGATAGACATAAATATTTACGCTGCACTGCGTGCGCAGCAATGCGAACAAAGGATAGAGGATGACATAAAACGCCTTTGGCTCATACTTTTGCCAAGGTAGATAACGTAGTGCCCCAATAATCGTGATTAATGTTGAACAGTTCCGAGACTATGGCACTGATAGAACCCTGAGTGGAGTCGCCTTCGTCGACAAGATTGTACGTCTGGCCTACCGTTTCCGGCCTATTTGCTACATGCCACATAGCCCTAACAACATCTCGCACGTGAATGGTATTCATGTGAAGATCTGGTCCCCAGAGCAGTTTCATCATTTCTCCTAAATGCTTGTAAACCGCGCCCACTACCAATCTCGACGCTACAATGCGCAAAATTTGTATCATTCGTTCAACTTGATCTAAGACGTGGCATAATCCGTGCGTCGCGTATTACCTAGGCCGTTCCTATCACCGCAACCGTACACGATGGCTGGTCTGAGCACGGTGTATCTCAGATCTGCCATGTTCCTCAATTCCTGTTCCACTTGTAGCTTATGTTTCGCGACAAACGTCCACGGTTCTCCACTGTCCTCTTCCTTGTGGGGAGTCTGCGCGATGTCGCAACGATGAAAAAACATAACGATGAAAATGCCAAAGACTCAAACTCTGCATGAAAGTGCACAACGAAATATATTCAGGCATTCGTACCTTCTCCGAGCCAAGATTACCGGAAGATATCTCCACGTAGCGCGAGACCTTGATCCTGGCCGCTTGCTGGGCACAGTTAAGACTCAGCTTATAAATGCCTTCTTTGTACACTGGATCTGTGAGGCCGCTCTTTGTTTCGCCGGCACAATTGAACACGTAATCGATGGGCTCGTCGGTCGAGAATGCATTTTGGCAGGAAGCTTTGACAAGTTTTACGGAAATTACACGTCAGGTTTATACCAAACCAAAGACTTGCCGATTGTTCTTACGTTCTTACGTTCTTATGTTATTCTGTTATTACCTGCATTGATCAAATTCGTGCTCTTAAACTCGAGCAAGGGATGCTCGAATAATCGCTGATGTCTCGCGTTTAACCAGGCGGTCTGCGGCGGCACTTTGTCCACGACTCGCACGTACGACACCAGATCGTTATCCAGTAGGTACTCGACGAGATTACGGCCGATGAAACCGCATCCTGTGCGAACGATAAGGGTCAGCCGTTACCGTTTTATCGCTCTTCCGCCGCCGACTCCGGATCCGGAGCACGCACGTATATGCAGATATACGTGCACATATATGTGTGCACATGACAAAATACTCACCTCCTAGAACGATCACCTTCGGTTTCTTATCACAACTGGGCGTTGCCATGATCGCTTGTCATTTAATCGTGTCCGATCGCTCGTTACCTCAAGCTCAAGCGCGATATTTTCGAAAAAAGGGAAAGCAAGGAGAGAAAGAAAGAGATGATCGGACAGAGTTCGGTGGCACTACGAGCCTGCGTACGCCGGACCTACCGCCGTCCAATTAACCTAACATTCAGGACGGCAATCTCATTGACACGGAGTATAGAGCGTTCAGCTGCAGCAACCGCAATTGCAGCGCATACGCAGTAGTGTCCTCTGTGGACAAAATGCGGACTCGACGCTTCCGCCTCTGTTTTATCGGCGATTTGATGCTCTAGTAAGGAACGAGGACGCATCGGTGGCGCATCGATTCGTTGAGAAAGCAACGAGTTATAATCCCCGTCAACTTCCGTTCTTTTGGATGTTGCGGTGACACGTGTAATTCCTTCTTAGTTTCGTCAAAATGGTAAGACCTCGAGCGATGACCGACTCGGCTGAAAAATCCAACGATATTACGCGGTTGCTTGCTAATCGGGATAAATGAGCTTACTTATCGAATATTGAATAATCCGAACCTGTTTAACGTGAAATATTTCTTTCGCAGGGCATCGATATCAATCATAAACATGACAGAAAGGTGCGACGAACGGAGCCAAAATCGCAGGATATCTATCTGCGTCTCCTCGTCAAGGTAAGTAAATCACTTGCTATTGATATCGTTGCTATCGCTATCGCTGTGCTCCTTGAGATGATTTTTTAATCGTCAAACTCGCAATTCGGGCTTGCGATTGCATGCGTTAAACGTGCCGCATTGTCTCGTGTTTCATGGTTAGGTTAGCTTCCTAATTTGATTGTTGCGAAAAAGTTTCGTATCGAAGAAGCTCTCCCTCTTCGTTCATCGGTTATTGTTTCAAGATAAAAGAAAAGATGCGATGAATCGAATGAATTTAAGATTCCTAAAGTACTTGCGAACTGCACTCTGTGTCAGGTCTCGTATCCTATAGACTGATCCAATTTGAAAGTTCGCTAGAGAAATGTTTCAATTATTTTTTCACGTCTTTTTGTACTTGTAAAAAAGGCGCTTATTCCGTTGAATACACATCTGTTTGTACACGTAGGATCGAAGGATCCCTTTGTCTACTGCGATCTAAAGATCATATAGGTTTATCTCACGAGGATAACAAAGATTTTTGTCTCTCAGCTGTACCGGTTCCTGGCGAGAAGAACGAATTCTAAATTTAATAAAATCATCCTGAAACGGTTCTTCATGAGCAGAATTCATCGAGCACCAATCTCGCTCGCGCGTGTCGTGCGATTCATGAAGAAGCCTGGACGCGAGAATTGCATCGCCGTGACTGTTGGCACTGTTACCGATGATGCCAGAATCTTTGAGATTCCAAAATTAACGGTAAGCAGATAACATGGATCGTTTAGAAAGTTATAAGCAACGCGTGTTACGCGTGTTATGAGATTCTCGATGCGATAAAGTCATCCCGCTTGTAGGTGTGTGCTTTGCACGTTACTACGAAAGCTCGAGGACGGATCTTGAAGGCCGGCGGTGAGATCATCACGTTCGATCAATTGGCCCTGCGTAGCCCAAATGGAAAACGCACGGTGTTGATGCAAGGTCCGCGCAAGGCACGCGAGAGCGTGAAGCACTTTGGCCCGGCACCAGGCGTACCGCATTCTCACACGAAACCATACGTGCGGTCCAAGGGCCGAAAATTCGAGAGGGCGAGAGGCCGTAGGCGTAGCTGCGGTTATAAGAAATAAACTTTTCCAACGTATGCTGTAACTAATTGAGTCCTTTCCTTTTTTTCTTCATGGTTTTAGATAGATAAAAAATAAACGCTTTTAACCATTCTTTTATTTTGTCTTGCATATTTGAGTATGCCAAGATTGCAAATTCATCGACGCTTTACGTCTTTGTTACATCGTCGCGATTCGTGGTTATGTCCGACCATGCGTAACGAATTTAATTGAGATTCGACGAGGAACATGCAATGAATCGCGAGATACAGAGAATTCGAGGTACGCGCGTCGATGTCGAAATACGTAAAGCATCGATCGATGGCTGTGGTATATCTCGATTTTGACACGCCGCGTCGGTGTACGTAAGCATGGCTCGCGCTTCACGGCGCATGCATTATCGATCGGCGGCCGAATTTCGGAGCCGATAATCGAGCGCGCCATTTCGACTCGAATTGGCGAGTGCCCGCGCGCAGTGACTTTGCGAACGCGCCTAAAGCCTAAAGCCTAAAGTTCGCGGCGTCGACTCTCGCGGTATCGCAAAGTGCCGCGGAGTTGCGGCGGCGGCGCGGGGCRGGGGGGRGGGGRGGGGGRGGGGGAGGAAAGCAGCGTCGGCGGAGAAGGAGGAAAAGAGAAAGAGGAGGCGATACAGTGCGGGTGTCGATCAGTCGCCATCTTAGCGACCGCGATCGGTTCCTTCTCCGTGTCACAGTTCCGTCGTATGTTAGGCGCGACTGTGCGCAGCGTCGTCTCGGCAGGTAGCCCGTTGGCGAGAGTCAGCGCAGCCCCGGGAGGCGACGGAGCTTGCCGACGGCGGTGGCGGCGGCGACGACGGTGGCGGCGGCTACGGCGGACGACGATCGCTGGTGCACGACGACTGCCGGCGGTGCGGTGCGGCGGCGGCGACGACGACGACAGGAGATCGGACTCTCGGCGGCGGTCGACAGCGACGCGTACGAAGGTGGGCGGAAGTGGACGACGCGTCGAACGTTCCTCTCCCCGCGGCCCTGACCGCGACTTGGATTCTAATTGCTAGCTTAACTCTTTCGCTCCTATCGAGATCTCATCGAGCGATCGAGTATCGCGATAGATAACCGTGAAAGCACGCCGATAACGTAGCGATAGCAACGTAACGCGCGAAAGCGCGACGCCGAGAGGAGGATAAGGATCCGCCGATCCGGAGCGCAGCTTGGACAGCTCGAGCGAATAAACGGGAGGAAGGTGAGAAAAGGGGACCTTTCTCGCTGCTCGCCGCTCCAATCCGGGGAAGAAGAATGAGCTATCAACGTAACGCCGGCAAGATCACCGTGCCGGACGATCTGCGCGACGTTTTGCTCGAGTTTACGATCAGCTATCTGCTGGAGCAACCTAGCGACATCATCGATTATGCCGTGGACTTTTTCACGCGGCTACGCGACACCCGGCAAGCGCAGCTGATTCATGACGAGGAAATCTGCATCTCGCCGGAGATCGAGTCCGTCGAGGAGGAGGAAGGTGAGTTTGCTCGTTCGCGTCGTTCGAATCGTTCGAATCGATTCGTTGACCCGCGGACTGCTGGCTCGCTGCCGGGCTTTTCGCCGATCCCGGCCGAGTTTGCTCGTTTGCGTTTGCTACCGGAAAGCTCGTGGGGATCGATCGCTCGTTCGATTCATCCTTGATTCATCGTTGAATATCGTTTCATTTCCTTGCTTCGCTCTGCGTTGCCGTCATTATCCGTCATCCGTCATCCGTCATCCGTCATCCGCCATCCGTCATTCAGCTTGCAGCTTGTGGAAAGTTATTGGCACGGTTGAAGGTTAAGATACTTTTCTCTCTCTCTCTCTCTCTCTCTCTCTCTCTCTCTATCTCTCGATATCTCGATTAATCTCAATAATCTTTATCCAAAGATACCGTCTTTCGCGTCGATCTCCTTTCCGAATTTTTCTGACCGATTTAGATCGAGAGATCCTGGCAAGCTATTCGCGAACAGAGAATCAGAGAGGTAGAGACACGTAAATTGGAAGATTCCTTGCGCGCGAATAAAGTGGAATAAAGTGGAATTAGAAAACTGCTCCGAACGATAGAACGGTCTCGATGATGAATAAATGTAAATAAATAAACGTGCACCGTTCCTCCGTGTGGAGGAAACGAGAGCGAGGCCTGCGAGGAATTGGGTTTGTATCCTTTCTATTCTTCTCGTCGACCAACGCGAGCAACACCAAGAGGCTCTCTCTCCCATCCCCTCAAAACCCTTTAAACCCCTTTAAACCCCTTCTCACCCCCTTATTCCTCTTGAGGACCCCTGAAGCGTCGAGATCGAACGAAGAAGCGAACGTCGCTCTGGGATTCGCTCGTTGATTCGTTACCAATTTACAAATTAATTTCTCAACTTTCGCTTGCTGCGTGATAAATCTCTCAACATTGACACGATAAAACATCGATAGAAGCATCGTTTACCCAGTAGGGAATACCGATGCCGGTGTCGTCGATGGTGCCACTAGTGCTMCCGCCGTTGCTGCTGCTGCTGCTGCTGTTGCTGCTACTGCTACTGCTACTGCTACTGCTACCACAATCGCTCCTGCTGCCGTTGCTACCGCTGCTGCCGCTACTACTGCTACTGCTACTGCTGCTGCTGCTACTGCTGCTGCTGCTGCTACTACTACTGCTGCCGCTGCGCGATTTGGATGACTACCGCCACCATCGAGCACGATCAGTCGCGCCAACGCGGCCTGGTCTGGTCGGGCGTTCGGATGAGACGGAGCGTTTCTCTCGGATGCGCGGCACTTTCGATAATTTCTTGGCTAACGCTCAGCAAACGTCGTAACGCGGCAAACGCAGACGCAGTCGCGTCTCGTCTCGACTGATCTTGCCTCGATTGGCCGATTTCTTTTCTTTTCTTTCCTTTTTCGTAAATATAATTTCGAAATTTCTGATCGAAAAACGCTTCGTCCTCGTCGGATCCTCGAAGATCTTTATCGGCTGTTTTTACTCGTTTATTTTGTATAGCTAATGTTGCATAGCAGACTCCAGAATTTGTTACATATATATATATTTATATATATCTATATATGCGTGCGTGCGCGAGTCATCTATCAATAAATTGGATTGTATCTCGCCACTGTGATGATGTGTTTGTGATTCGTGTCAAGTGTGCTGACTGTGCGCGAATACAGAGAGGCTAGAAAGGAGAGACTTATCTCTGTCTTCCGCTCTCTCTCTCTCTCTCTCTTTCTCTCTCTCTCTCCGTCTCGTGCGTTTTCGTATTTCTTCCTGGTCCAAATGTCGCTCATCTCCGTCATTGAACCGGTGGATGACAAAGGTGCGAAAGAAGAAAGGATGGGGAGCGTTCGATCCCCCTTCTAGAAATGCTGTGATCTTTGCGGGACTTGTCGAAAGGCGTAGTAGCTTCAAAGATGCGACTCCTCCTCGCTTATCAAAAGATTGGATTTTAGTGAAAGTTGAGGCCAGTTGAGGCTAATTTGTAGCGTTTATGCGCGTCGGAACGACCGACCTTTGTTGAATTATTCTTAAGCGTCTCCGGAAATGGAAATGCGCGCTTTTCGCGGATTTTACTTTCGCTCGTCGCTCGCGATAATTCCCCCGCTGCGTTTGCATTAGCGTCAAAGCACGCTAGAATTTTTCGCGTAGGAGGCTGTACGCTCGTACAGCTCTGTACGAGCGATATCGTTACCTTGGTCACTTTAGTCCTTCAAGCCCAAGTTTTCTCTATTTTCTTTATCCCTTCCGCGCATCTCCCTTCCCCGAGCATCTTGTCCATTAATAGAGTCCGATACGGGCTGCGCTGTTGCGTCTTTTTTAAGTATCTTATACCTCGTATCTCAATCAGTTTAATCGATTTTATTAATTTCTTGTGTCCTTTAGAGCCACCCATCGCCCGATTCGCTACAAGAAGAAAGAGCGTTTTCGCGGAGGCTTATAATCCCGAGGAGGACGAGGAAGATGACGGCTTCAAGGTACGTCTCGAATCATCGCGCGCGAACGCGAGTGAGACGTGAATTCGTGATTATCAGAATTCATTGCGGTGTACGAGCAGCCGATACTTGGCAAGCAAGTTTTCGAAAGTATGCATTTTTCATGTTTCGTGTTTCGCGCAGCGGCGACACTCGATCCGAAGCTGAATCGGCGAAAGCCAATCGGGCTCGCCTCGGGACACGCGCGAGAAATTTTACTCGAGAATCAATGGGAAATTAAGCTAACGAAGCTCGAGGTTCTCTTTGCGAAATGTAACTGCGAGATGTAACGTTTCTCGGTCCTTTGGATCCGAGTTGGATCGGTTTGCAACCGATGAATAGCGCTGAACAATCGACACGATGGATCGAGATACTTTGCACCTTCGGCGGTGGCGAGTTGCTTTTTTTTCCGACTTTTTTCCCCTCTTTTTCCTTTTTTTTCGGTAACGGCGGGAAATAATCCGTCGTTACATCAGTGTACATCATCACGCGCGTATACGTGTATACGGGTGTATCGTATAATATATATATCGCGCAATCTATTAAAGCATCGCGGATACAGTCTCTCTCTCTCTCTCTCTCTCTCGCTCTCTCGCTCGCTCGCTCGCTCGCCGTCCCTTCCTCCTCGGCCGTCTCTTTATCGGCCTGCTGCCGCGCGAATGACGAAACGCAAGCGAGAAGTTACTTTGCTCGGCGATGCGAGGCCGACGATGTACCTTTGTGACGTCAGGCCGCGTGTTCGATAACCTGGCACAGCATGATCGCGTGCGCGTGTGCGCGGGCGTGTGTAGGTACGCATACGGATGTATACGTACCTCGTGTGATACGTTTACATGATATATATATATATATATATATATATATATATATATATATATATATGCACGTGAGCATGCGGCCGTGAATGAGGGAGAAAGGGGCACGCTACGTGTGTAGTAAGGTTGCGAAGGGTCGCCGCGACGAGCCGGGTTCGACTCCGGGAGAGAGAAAGAGAGCAAGAGAGCGAGCGAACGAGCGAGGGCATTTTTACAAAGACGCTCCGGTGAATCCGATTATCGGTGCCAGTTCGTGGCTACACCGAGGGAAGAGAATCGGCGAGCTAGGATGGTCATGTTTTCCTTCCACCTGCCGCGCGACAGGGCGGGATGGAACAGGCAGGCAGGAAAAGTAAACTGGAACACGCGCGCAGAGTCGTTCGCAACGTGTTAAGGAGAGACCGAGAAACCTACGGAGAGATTAGCGGATCTCCGAGGAGATCCTCCGGTCGCTGATTCCGTTCGATGCGCGAGAAACGCGATCGATTGATAACACTTTCCGTGTTACCTCGAAGAAGAGTTGGTTCGACGAAAGTCGTTGCTTGGCAAACATAGTTTTACGAATCGCTATAATCGGCCATGGAACATCCAATTCCGTGCGGAGCACGGAACGTTTCGCTCGCGAGAGAAGCTATTTTGGAAAATTAATCGTGATTTTGTGGACCGATAATTCGCCTCCGTTACTCTCGCGCGATTCTCGACAGTGTTACGCGTGATTGAACGCGCGGTTCGACCACGCAATCATCACGGATGGAATACACGTCGATACGAGGAACGAGGAGTAACGGTGCTCCGCAAAATGGATCGTTTTTGTGTGCGACAATTGCGATGATGACGAAACGGAGAAGCGGCAGCCACTTGTCGAGAGACCGATTATCGTTCGTGAATGTATACGCGAACGAGGATACGCGTTTTATGCAACGCGTCTACCATATTCCGGCTCGTATTGAGATGATCTGGTCGCTGAGGAATGTTGACATGCGATGATTATTAAAATTTGACGCGTGATAAAAATTACGTGTTTTATTTCGACGAGACGATGGCAAATCGAAAGATCAAAGGGGCATAAAAGGATGTCTCTTCAAGTTTCTTCTAAAATATCGAATTTGGCCGCTGCGGCTTTTCGGGAAAGGGACTCGCACGGAAGATCGCGAGACAATTTCTCTTTCTTCGAAAGGCAACACGCGACGCACGCTGGATAGATGCGGTAGATAGATGCGATCGATAATAAGATCGCGTAATAAGATCGTGATTGTATCCGAATACGGATTCGAGTACGGATCACCCGGACTCATCAAAAAGACAAACTAGACGTATTCGCGTGGGACCAAGTCTTTCCGAGGGAGATGCGTCGAGGGAGAGCTTTTTAAAGGGGGGATATCGTATGGGAGATCGTTCCACTATACTTTCCGCTGTAAGAGTCTGAAAGAGTCTGAAAAGAGTTTTTACGTGTTTTTTTTTTATCCATATTCCATTTTGCCTGTACCATTTTGCCTATAATCGATCAATTTCCAGGTGATCCATCCAAAGAGCGACGAACAACGACTGAGACTCAGCGAGAGCGTCAAGAACATATTTCTGTTTCGCTCCCTGGACAAGGTAACTGAAGATTTGACGCGTTGATCGGCCATGATCGACGCCGCAAACAGGAATAGTTACAAAGTTACGGTGACATGACGGTGGCTAATATTCGCGCCAACTCGCGGAGACGGTACCAAGAAGTCCACGAATAATCTCTTATTAGGAGCAATCGTCTTTGCCAATAACGATGACGGTGATGACGAGTCGCGTAATCGAGTTAATCGAGTTTCTTCATTAATGTTTGATCCATGTTTACAAAGAAGAAGAAAACGAAGAAGGAGAAGAAAAAGAAGTGGATCGTCGTTTCATTACGTAATATCGTGCACGTCGCGTGATAGATTCATCTTGATTCGGTTTCAAGGTAGTACTTATTCGAGACTCGGTTACCTCGGTATGCCTGCCCGATATCGTAGATATCGCCGGGAAGCGAAACTCATTTCGAGAAACAATCGCGCTCGTCAGGACCGAATATCTCTCCGAAACATACGGAGCATTCTGCGCACGCATAACGAGATCACTTTCGTAGGAACAAATGGCGGACGTGCTAGATGCGATGTTCGAAAAAGTCGTTCAACCGGAAGAATTTATTATCCGACAAGGCGACGATGGTGACAACTTTTATGTGATCGAGAGGTAATACTTTTTCTTTGTATTACGATATTAACGTATCGATGGGCTTCTCATGGGGTAAACGAGGAGTTTCATTGAACCAAGAGAGGATGCACGCTAGTGTTTTTACTCCAAGCCGAGAATATTGAAACAGTTAAAGTGTCTCGCGTAAAATATCTAGCTGCAGGCTGTAGTCCGGGCTTTGAAGATTCCGAAGAGCCAAAGAGCTTATTCGGACGCTCTACGGATGCTTTCCGTCTTTCGTCTAAAACCGTGTTTCTCGCTTTGACGTTATTTGACGTTTGACGTTTTATGTTTCAGAGGACAATTTTACGTTTACGTTAGAGATACAGTCACGGGAGTGGATAATCATATCCACACTTATGATAATCGTGGCGCTTTCGGTGAGCTAGCTCTTCTTTACAATATGCCCAGAGCGGCCTCGGTCAAAGCCATTACGCTCGGTACGCTCTGGGCCATGGATCGGCAAACCTTTCGACGCATCGTCCTCAAAGCCGCTTACAGGAAGCGTAAAATGTACGAGAACCTTATTGATAAAGTGCCGATGTTGAAGTCTCTCGAGGCAAGTACACACGCACGCGCGCGCGCGCGCGCGCGCGCACATCATATATTTTTCTCGATCATGCAGTTAGTTGTCAGTTTGATGCTCGTCTCGTGGAATTAACATCTTATGGAATGTCAAGTTGATGTAACAAGTTTTTACGTCACAATTATTCCGTTTTTTTCTTTTGTTCTTTTCGATCGATCTAATCGAGGAGACACTGAAACGTAATCCTCTTTTAGTCTTACGAACGCATGAATCTGGCGGACGCCCTCGTACCGAAGCATTATTCCGATGGCGAGCAGATAATTAAGCAGGGCGATACGGCGGATGGAATGTATTTCGTCGAGGAGGGCATCGTTAGGATCACTATAGTGGGCGAGAACGACCATGAGATCGAGGTACATTTATACATTATTGTTGTACATTATTTTAGTTGTCTAAAGCGAAAACGAAAACGATATCAAACGACGATGACGACGACGACGGCGGCGGCGACGACGTCGTCGTTGAGGATTCTCGCCAAGAGAATTCCGTCCTTACCTCGCTACCTATCTTTAATATTATCGCGCAGATTAATCGTATCCCGGCTGGCGGTTATTTGGGCGAGTTGGCACTCGTGACGCACAAACCACGCGCCGCCTCGGCCTACGCTGTGGGAGACATCAAGCTGGCATGTAAGTTTATCTCGTTATTGTCCACGTGAAAATTGTTGACGCGCAGCCAGTTGCAATCAACGTTGCAACGACGATGAACATTGATATATGTATATATATATATATATATATTTTTTTTTTCCGATGAATTGACCGATGATACAAGGCAAAGCGCGATGCTCGTGCGTGTTTAATTGATTCCTGGATATTTCCTGGATCCGGTCGTCCGGGTGTCGCGTCGAATCGGTCGCACGCGAATAATTAATTTCCGTTCTTACTTGGTTGTTGCGCTTACAGTCTTGGACGTTGAAGCTTTCGAGCGTTTGCTCGGCCCGTGTATGGAAGTAATGAAACGCAATATCGAAGATTACGAGGATCAGCTAGTCAAAATTTTCGGCAGCAAAAACAACATCTCCGACATCCGATGAACTATCTCCGGCAGAGATCGCATCGATATGTCGCTGCTGTTACTAAAAGAAAGCGACGCTCTTTCCGCGCGTATAACGTGTAACGAACGTAAAAAGAATTTCTACCACCTGTTTCCGAATCTCATCCCGCGTCTCGCGTCCCGAGAATGTCACCTCGAGAGCCGTCAAACCGTATAACCGTTTCGTATAATCGTTCGCCTAGGAACGTAGGTGATTAAGATTTCGTCGATGCGATAGTTACCAAGTTTATACCTGCGACACACATCGAACGATGCGAGAGGCCGCTCGATTATGCGTGCGCGACGCAACAATGCTGATCGACAAGATAATCGATAACTTTTCCAAGACTGTACCAAAAATGTATGAAATGTATGTAGAAATTGCGGTGCGTTCTCGAAATTGCTATCTCGAAATTTCGAAACGAGATGAATTCATCTCCGATTCTTGCCGATGACGATTGTCCATCGGCGAAGGATCGGCCTGTGTACGGTATCTCGTCGTGATCGTGAGGACAACGTCGTTGGCGTCGTTATCCCACATCGCTAACCCCCGCATGTGACCGCCGTTACGCACGATCTGTCTCGCGATGCGTATTCGATGCATGCACGGGAAGGACGTTTACGCGAAGGACACGTGCTCGTGCTCGTTTATCGACACGTTTATCGAGTCAAATTTTAACGAATCGCGCTAGTTATTCCGTGAGTTTACACGAGACACGTCGCGAGAATTTTAAATATTCGACATTATCGAATATTCCTCTTCTTTCCTGGCGAAAGATAGATCGCACGATAGAGCGTACACGAGCGTATACAATGGATACAGGTGGATCTTGTAAAGTTTCTACGAGCGCGAGATACCTATATATGCATATCACTCTCTCGGAGATAATGAAAGTAACATTGTCATCGCGTTGAAAACGCGTTGAAAACGCTCGGGACAGCACGACATCTCCTTTGATACTTGTTCGCTTAATGACTTGTAATATCTTGACGCGATATCAGGTCGGACAATCAGGATTTTCTTTATAGAATTCACGAGTATTGGAATGCAAGTTATTACGCGCGCGCGCAATTCCTGACGTATACATCTTTTTGCTAAAGCTGCTACTTTTCAGCGTACGCAACGTACGCTGCAAATTTACGATATTATTTTTATCTCTTGTATTTACACGCGATTGAATCAGTGTAGCATATCGAATTCCGAGTCAATCTCACATCTCCCAGAAGATCTGCCACCGGCATTCTCCTTCCTTGCAACTACTTTCTCTGTACCTGTACCTGTAAAAGTAAGATATTTATCATTGCACGCTTGACGCGATTACACGTTTGACACATTGAAATAAATAAGAAGAGGGATCAATCTAGAGCTCACTGGCATCACTTCGCACGCATCTCATTTAGGTGACGCAAATGATTCAAGAATTCATACAAATGCCGGAATCGCATTTGCGCATATCGAGTACGCTCGCGGAGTGCACTCGAAAAGTCGAAAAGACTAAACGAGCCTTAAGATCGACTTAAACGCGCAGAGATCGCGATGCATACGATGCATGCATGCATGCACGTTGTATGCACTGCGTTATTTCTTTATCCACGTAATGTAATGTAAAGAAGAAGAGAGAACCACGAGAGAACATGCGAGAACGTAATTGCCGTAAATGAAAACAAGTTTCGTATCATGTCTCTTTGCTGCTTCGTTGCTATCGAAAATGCTATCGTTTGTATCACTTGTAATGTATCGCGTGTCGATCATTGTCATTGGGCGAAAATTAAATTCACAGCGAATAGCAATGAATGGTAACGCGACGGAGAAACTCGAGCGTGCGTTTAAGCTTAAGATTCCAGTCGGATTCAAGTGTGCGTCTCGCTGATAGATCATAGATAACTCGAAGATCGATTACGAGAATCCGTCTTTTGTCGTCGGTTTGTCTCTCGTTACGTACGCATCTGTCGCATCACGAGGTGAGAAAGTCCCTTCCAAAAACCGATACGATTATCTCGCGAGTAAGTGCAGATACTAGTCACTTTTACGTCCACGCTCCTCGTCATCCTCCTCTGCCGGCAGTCTGCCGCACATTAAGGAAGAGAAAAAGAAGAGCAGGATTTCTTTTTTTCTTGTTTCACGAGTGGCACGTGGCACGTTTTCGCGTGTGAAACTGAAACTCGACGAAGCTTCTTAAATAATATCACAATCATGCGAGCGTAAAAGGGGAGACTGATGCGACTAATGCGGGAAACAATAAGAGATGAGAGATGATAGAAAATTTATCATTTTGCCATTTTGCGTTATCGATTTTACGTTCTTTACGTTCCTACATCGCTTTCTCATTTTTCTTTCATTTCTCTTTCATTTCTTTTTTCATTTCTTTTTTCAATCATGATTCAATCGAAATCGAGATCGAAATCGTCGTTTGAGGAAACAGTCGGATGATTAATGCGATTAAAGAGAGATGCGTTTGATTGCCAACTAGTTGAAAACCTAGTTGAAAAAGTTCCGTTTCGATGTGGAATATCAGCATCTTTGGTCTTCCATTATATCTCCAGACTGTGATATTATCTTCGACCGAGTATTTTCGTATTTTCCTTCTGATATCCTTCGCGATCTCCTGCGAGAGAGGAAGAAGAACGGTATACCGTTATCAAATTCGAGATGTTAAATCATCGATTTCATTTTGGATAACTCAGCCGATCTTATAGATGTGAGTGCGATAGAGATTTCAGTGAATCGTAACGAATCTGACGAACGATCGTTGTTGGACCGTTGAGGAGATGTCCTTTTAGATAAGAATCGTGAGAAAGAAAGAAAAAAAGGACAGATTGATCCGCGTAGCGGTAAACTCGGTAAATGCGTCCGCACTTGTATCGGATTGCAGTCGATTGCATTAAATGTGTCGAAGCAGTTGAAGCGTCGAAGATATAGGATCTGTCCAATTCGCATTGCTATTATGTATCTATCGTGTAATTATCGTATCTGTATACGTGTTGCGTGTTGCTCTCCGTATATGTGGGGATGAATGTAATAAAAACGCGCGCGTGATATGCATCTATGTGTGTGCGTGTGCGTGTGTGTATGTGCGCGAGCGTGCGTGCGTGCGTGCGTGCGTGCGTGCGTGCGTGCGTGTGCGTATAACGATCGAGCCAGTAATTTGTTAATTTATGTTGCTATTATTCATAGTTTACACTCCTCGATAGTCGTATGATTCATGTTATCGTCATCGAGAGGTATGACGCGATACGTCCGAAATATGTCCCATGAACGAAGTGATACTATGTGTCTTGTTGTACCGTTGGATTTTTTTTGGATGTCTCTTTGTACGTCGAGGAAGGAGAAGAGTCAAAAGATAAGGAATAGATTTCGTTGCGTATCAGCGATTCGCGCAATGTCGGATTCAACGCAATGTACGTATTCCGTTCTTTCTCGATTGCAAATTTTCGAGCCAGTGCAACTGGGGGATTTCGAATCCCATTTTATGCGGGGAAATTTTACGAGAGTCTTGAACAAAATGTTGACGTACGTAATCTCAACAGATCTGTGCTCCTCTTGATTTCAGATGATTCGCAATGATTCGCAATAATTCGGAATTCTCGTCGTACGTCGTGCGTCGTACAAAACGCTCGAAATATTGTAAATTACATCGCGAGACATCGTGTCGCTCCAGTCCGCGACACGGACAACGTTAAACTCAGAGGAGTCGGCAATGATCGTTCGCGCTCAATGATAATCGATAAATGTCTAACAATGTGCCAGTACTGCGTATCTCTCCCCATTTAAGCTTGTGTTTCTGTTCTCTGTGCAACGATACTTGTAATAACGTGTACAATTGATCGACTATAGTATGTATCGTTATCGATATACTTTTCGTATTGACACTTTGTGCCATATTTACGTGCAATAATGTACTTCTGCATCGGACCTACTTCAAGGAGCAATTGAGCTTGCGACTGTGTTTCTTTCGTCTCGTTGCTTAATCCTGTCTCGTCAGTTCGGGCATCAACGAATCCGAATCGACATAAACCGCATAACTCGCAATGATTTGAATGTATTATTCTTTTTTCAAACGCGTTGCTGATAAATTCATAATAAGAAAGATCTCTGGAGCGAGATCTCCTCCTGTGTCTCTTTGAAATTCGCGCTTTAGACAAGAGCGATACGAGTCTCAGACTCGATTGTATACTGACAATCGTCCGGTTTATATCAGGAAAGAATCTCTTAGTATTATCTCCTTTCTCACTCGTATCCTTAGAGATGTATCGCTATTTAGATTACATCAGCACCTTTTTTGATCCTTCGATCCATATCGTGCTTTCTCATCATTCTTGGATCTTGGATCTTGGACGCCGATATTAGTATCTCACCGCGAAAGAACATTGTGCATTGTGCGTGTGCATTTAAATCCTCTCTGAATTCGATTGCGATTCGTTGAAGCGAGCGTTGAAATTGGAGGGAAAAAAGAAACGCATCTTATATTATCAAGAGATTCGAAGGCTTCTTGTGAGCCCAGAGGTACTCGTTTTCTTCTTTCTTTCACTTTATGTATCTCCTTGTGTCGAATTTTTCGTTATGTTTTCGAACAAAAGTATGATGATAAAGGGAAATCTTCCTAATTGTGACAACTGTTTAATAAATTTATATTACATAATTAGCGTTAAAAAGATATCTCCGTGTATACATTTAAAAGATCGATAATCATGCTAAAACTCATTGCGAACCACGTTTTCTGTTTCCGAGATCCGTTTGTTGACTTTGATATATCTATTCGATCAAGATCTCTTGTCTTATTACTTCTCTTAGAAAGCTTTTTAGAGAGCTAAAAGGAAGAAAGATGATCCGTATAAATAGATTTTTTTTTTACATGCAAATTGATATATCCGCATTTCACCTATCTCGCGAACAAAAGCTTCGTAAAAACTTGTTTCATCTGGTCTTATTATGCATGTAAATCGCTATTGTCTGATTAGCGTCTCGTATACGTTTCGACAATATCGTTTGAAATGCGCTCTCTCAGCGGTGGCACTTTGTCCTAGCAGAAAATTATATTATAAACGGATTAGATTTTATACACACATATGCGCATGCGTAGGAATATCTATAGTTAATGACAAAGTGTTGTAAAAAATTACGAGACAGTAATGTACGTACTTAATTGCCCTTTTGTTTCGCAACAAAAAGATGTCTTGTAGTATTGTACAATGAAGTATGCGTATGTAGCGTATATCGTATACTGTTGTTAGAAATACATATATATATACTTGAGGTATATATATATACATATATATAACACGCACGTTAAGTATATATACATATATACATGTACATATATATATGTATATATATATATATATGTCGACACTCGTTTCCAGCTGGTCTGATCGGGTATTATTCTAATAATTATAATGTGTTGACCTGGCAGCGCGATGCGATTCGATATAATTCTAGAACCGCATGTAATATCGCACGATCCGATTTATCGTACGATATGATGCAGATGTATGTCTATATATATATATACACACACACACACATGATTTGTTAATATATCGAAAAGTAAATAGATTTTATTAAAGATTTCTGTATGCTGAGCAGCATGTTTATCCACACGACGAATACAACCTGGAAAATGATGATTGGGTCGAGAGTAAATTGAATGAACATTCTCATACATAGTGTACTTCGTAACACGAAAATTTTTCCAATACGTGTGATCGTATATCTGATCTAATTTTTTCTCCTCCTTCCCTCTCTTTCTCTCTCTCTTAGAAACTGAATTGAATTTAGGTCACGCTGATGAAGAGAGCGCGGAAGAGAGATTAATTTCGAAATTACAATTATGAATTTCACGATGCGTGGATTGTAAAGTCTTTACGATAATTTTTATTGATTAATAATTATCGAACTGTGACGTTGTTTTCAAATAACCTGAGAACTCAAATCGGTCACTTTATCACGTGCTGCATCTCTTTTCTGATTACGACCGTATGTATGTAATTGATAATTTCGAGTTTCTTCCCTTTCCGTCTCTCCGATTCGTAATTATAAAGAATACTTTTTGTTCCTAGCTATTAATGTATCACATCACTCGAATCCAATTTACGATATGAAATTACATGTCCATAACATTATCTCATTATAATTATCATTGCGTTGGCATCACTAGATTAATGAATAACAATAAGGTATTAGATATTTTACATATTTAGTTTATTTAATTGCGGATAATCATGTCGGTCCTTTGGTGTACAACTAATTCCATGAAAGCTAACGCTATTAATAAAGACCAACTGATTTGCTCTTGATTGATAAGCTTCTGTTTGTCGTACATCTGCCTCAAGTCTCTCCTTATCAATATATTCGGCAAGTGCTCTCCGAATTTCGATATTTCATCATTCTTCTCCATTAATTTTTGCATTATATGTTGTGTACACACAACTTTGTTGCCGATCACGAGATTATAGATCCTTTGTAAAATATTCCGACGTAATATACAGACATTATCCATGAGAAATGTTGTATTGTCTAAAAAATTTATAAGAAAGTTTTATCATAAATATGTTATACGCAACGCAATGCAATCTGAAGTAAAATCCGCAAGCTTCTTACCAAATTTATGATTCAACATTATCAGGTATGATAAAATGATACTGCTTATTGCGGTCTCTCTCATATAAAGTTGAGAAAATTTATAATTATGAGAGTTAAGATTACAATAAGTTTCTTGCATAATATACTGATCAGCTTTCGGTAACATTGCAGCAATTGGTAAAATCTAAATATAAAAAAAGCGCGATTACTTTGTAACAAAACACTTTTTCTATACTTCAATCGACTAATACTTTACATATGTAAACAATACTTTTTTTCTTATCGCACAAAATCTTTAACTATGTATGATTGTATGTTAATATGTTATATTGCAAAATTTGCATATAATTGCATTATCTATTAATTTTCTGATATTTTCTGATATACCACTGGGATTAAAGATTGAAGTTCGCCTTTTGATTCGTCTTGTAAAAAGAACTTGTAGTTCCATTGTAATACTTCGCAATCACGGTTTAATAATGACCAACTTATCATATTGTATCCGACATATATGCCCAATATTGTATTGATATCATCCTATATTTTGCATACCAGGCATTACGAATCGAATGAAATGAATAAAAAATATATGAGTAAATCATTAATATCGCATATATAGAATACATTATTATTTTCATCCAAAATATTCAAAATAGATAATTTTCTTCCTTGTACCATATCTTTATTGATTTTTGATGTTAAAAGTAAATTGTGTGCAATTCTTCTGTTCTTTTTCTTGTCATCTATTATTGATTTGTAAAACTTGTGTAAACATGTGTTGTCTATACCCTTTACTTGTGACAAATCTTCCAATGATTTGTATAGTCCATTAATTGTACGGTACGATTCCAAATTCTGTGCACATTTCTTAGTAATGGAATATCTTGGCATAAACAATTTCAATGATCAAAATATATCGTTTATTATTATCATAATCATTAACGACCAAATATATTATCATTAACAAAGCTAGGAAATACTTTTACAGAAATAATTAACTTACTGCGATAGCTCCTCCATACTTTTGGAATTTATTACTTTAAGTATCTTTTCCTTATCTTTTGAAGAAAATGAATCTACGTCTATAGTACATTTAATAGCTTCATTAGATGTACTCTTCATTTTGGAGTCAACTACACTTGATCCCCAATATTTATAACCCTGTAAATAAAGAAATAGAATAACTAATATTAAATTAAAATATTCTCCAAATTTAATAAACATTTATGTATATTACATCTATGAAAAAAATTAAGAAGAATTAATTGTAGAAAAGAAAAACGATGATCAATTATTCATCTCTTTTATTTCATTGATTTTTAATCGCAAAACGATATTTTTTATCACTTATCAGTAATAATGTTCTTCTACGGCTATAATCGCAAAGTGATTATACTTACTTGTAACCTCTGAGTTTTAACAAAAGCATTAAATAATTTTATTAATACCATGATTACGATTCTATACTATTAGAGAATGAATGTAAACATATATTCAATCTTGTCGAATCGTATTATTAAAATAAATCTGTCTAAAAATTTTCTAATCTATCATCGATTTGTATTATTGTTAAAACTTTGGGTCAAGAATAGTGGAGACTTCCATCGGAATTTCATGAAACTATTACGTCTCAGATGACAGAGATATGATAACCTATGTGAATGAAATTTCTGTCGGATTATTATTCCACAGGTGTCCTTACCGTTCGAGGGATTTAATCTCATGAGGTTCCGCTATGAGTCTCTACTGTCTTTGACTAGAAACACTAGATATGAATATCCCTTATCTGCGGTTAATATTTGATCAAGATTTACGCGCATTTAAATTTCTTTAATGTACGTTACTCGATAGTGAGATGAATACAATTTTTATATAGACTTGTAATCCTAACTTATGATTTACCATATTACGAATGCTTGATTGTGATTGATGCTCGATGGCACTATAGTTATGATCAAAACTATCTTATCATGGCTTTATGTAGTGGCTCAACTGAAAATTTGAATTTTTGAATACAAGAACCGGGTTAGGTTGGATGCTTTGCGCGGAAAGATTCTCGCGCTGGTTTGATCAGATTCGTATCACATTGTCAGACTTGTCAACATCTCGAAGGAAACATGCAACCGAATTCGACCGGACGTAGATCATCCACTAATCCTGTACGGATATCGATGTTTGAGCGGGAAGATAAGAATTTGATCAGAAATGAACGGAGAACTACAACAATATCGAAAGGAATTGCGAACAGTGAAACTTCGCATATTCCCCGACCTCGTTTCAGAAGTTCTTCCAGCGATCGAGCGGGATCGATTGGCAGAAAGTCGTCATTCGCAAAAACAACAGGTAAAGGTTGCATTTGGAATGCTATCGAAAATAAATGGTTTATTATTTATTTATTTTAAAATGGTTTATTATAAGGCCTTATAACTTTTAACTTACCAAATCTCGAGCGAGAAGTTCCTCAACGATCTTGGAGCAACTTATTTAAAGTTATATGTATATTCACAGGAGGTAGCAAGGGTCTGCTACGTCAGCAAACAACTCCAGTTATGTCTGCCAGAGCTGTTAAACACAATTCAGCGCTTACAGCAAGTTCAAGTAGACCTATATCGTTACAGACGAATCGTTCATTGTCTGCTGATCATGTTAGCAGTATGGGTGTTAAAGGGCCTAGAAAGGACACAAGACCCCTGACGGACAAGACTTATCAGATATCATTGCTAAATAGAATAGATGATTTCTTTCGCGTAAACCAGCGTTCAGCGATACTGAACAGCAATGGAAGTTTGAAACCAATCACGTTAAAGATGTTTGTAGATGTTTCTGATTATTTGCTTAAATTCTTTGACATCAAGCACGAGCTTACGGTAGCAAATTATGTGGAGGAAATACCAAAATGTGCGAAAAAGCTACATTATCCTGGTGTTATGACAAAATCATGGCTAAAAACTGCTAATGCGATGCACTCGTGGCCTCAGGTTCTTGGATGGATCGGTTGGTTGGTAGAAGCGTGTCAAGTAAGAGAAATCGCGTTCGATAGGTACAAACTGGAAACTTTACCGTTTACGGGAACTGAGCAAGAAGCCCATAGTGGTAAAATGGAGTTTCTGGCGCTATTGGAATGTTATAAAGCTTGGAACGATGAAAAACTGGAAGAGGAAGCGGAATTGTTGGAGAGATATTTGCAGGATGTTTTAATACAACATGGGATTACCGAGGAGGATATAATACAAGCGCGCAATGAATTAGAAAAAGAAACTTCAAAATTACACATGGTGGACGAGGAGACAAGAGAAGTGGACGAGAAAGTCGAACATTTAAAAAGGAAATTGTCATCCTTGCAGGCCAAAGAGGCTAAGCAATTGGACGACATCAAGACCAAGGAAAAGCACATAAAACATATTTCTGCTGAGACGAATCAATTAAATGCAGAATACAAAATTTTAAAGGATCAAATTCAGATGGGTAATGCCCGACATGAAGAGTTAGTCTCGATTGTGAAAAATCAACCAATGTCTAAGGCCGAGAAAGAGAACATTCTGAAGAAATGCACGGAAATTCAGAACTACATACACGAATTTGACAAGCATCTGAAGGATTATGAAAAAGAACTGTACACTTTGGATATCAAATTAGCCTCCTTCAGTAACAATCTCAATAAAGCGATATTGGCATATAATAAGGAGGTCTTTATGAACACCGATAACGACATTGGTGTGAATTTTGATGAATTAAAACTTCCGGAGAAAGGATTGTTGGATCCGCAGATAATGAACGTACTGGAGGGGAAAGCTGCTCTAACGAGAATGTTTAAAGAATCATTGGCGAAACAGTGCATCGAAACGCAGTCTCTCATTAGTTGCGACACATTAAAACTGGAGAAACTGCAAGAGGAGATCAGATCATTGCCGAATGAAAATAAATTGAGACAGGACAAATCTCACGTCGACAAAATGAAGTCGGACATGAAAAAGAAGAAAGCGGACGTGACACGGCAGATAGATGCATTGAAAAATGAGATTAAAGAAATAGCGGATGCGATGCCGGATATACAAGTGATCGATCTTGAGATAGAAGAGGCCACAGAAAAATTGAACGCAGTTATTAGAAGAAAAACATTTTTAGAAGAGTCCGCTAAACGGTTCTTCGATGGGTTTTATGAGATTCTGGGTGAGCATAGAAGCGAACTTCATCATCTCTTGACGAAGCATAAGGATCATTCCGCATAAGCCTTCTAGCAATAATGTTTGCATTTTTTGTAAAGAAAATTATTCTTATAATTATCATCATTATTATATTATTCTTATAATTATTATTATATTGATCTTATAATTATTATCATATTATTTCTACTTCATTATCACATGTAGCTTTAATAAATAGTCAAAATACATAATTTTAATAAAATAGTGTAATGAAATGTTGCGGTCACTTTTTGCGGTCGAAATATATGTATATTCTATGTACAAAATTTTTTATTTTCATTAAAGTATTTTATAAGCATGTTTCTTTCTCTTCTTTTTCTTTTTCTGCTTTTTTTATAAAATGATGCAAGAGAATATTATGGTATGTAAAATATTTTTATTCTATTAGTTCTATATATGTCATGACAATATATGCAACTCGCATTTTCTCTCCTCTCTTCCTCTATAACACAAATTTTAATATATTCTATTGAGTTACATAATTGAAACATGTGTCCCTTGATCTTCGCGATGTACATAGTACAGTCATAGTTGACGAATAACAGAAGAAGTATCAACGAATGCTATGATACACGTTACATACAAGATATTACAATAAAATATCCACCTTTCAAGAATCAATTATATCTTACAAGGATACCCCGTTATGAGATAATTTAATTATATCACGAGTAATTGATCTTTCATTGAGGAGCAACTTTTCCGATCAATCATTTGCATAATTTCGCTTAAAGTTTCGATCACTTTTACACGAACATTGAAAGCGTACGTATTCGTATTCGAAGCGTCTAATGAAGATGTCTGTTGTATGACGGAAAATAGTGATCGGACTGGTCAAAATTCTGGAATGTTAACATTTTACATTTTATATATTCATTTTATATTCACTCTCACGTTATCGCGATCGTCCATTTATGCTACAAATACAATTTATCGGGAAACAAATTACTTTATGATCAATGTCTTAAAAGTCACTCCTCAACTACGCCTAAATGTACCGTTTGAGCTACAGCTAGGTCCCAACTGTCGTTTTGTCTTATTTTTATATATAATTATATATTTCATATATAATTATATATAATTATATACATATATGGATATAATTATGTACATGTATGAAACATAGAAAGAGTCGATCAATATATGTGCGCGACGCTTAAAATGCATTCAAGTAACATAAATTCTTCAGATCCCGTTCTTCAATCTTCCACTCGTTGGAAATGAATCTCCAGATAATTTCTATAATTTTTAATATTTTTTCGCTAGCTTTACATAAGACAAAATTAACAGAGATAATTATTACCTTACTGTCTGTACATATTCGTACTGAAAATTATAAGTCGTATAACCAAGTGAGAACAACTGCACGAACAATTAGCCGATATTAATTGCCGTATATAAAAATACATTTATCTTAATTAATTTTATCTTATATTGAGCTTTAACGCGTATCGCGTTATGATGCTTACACTGTACGCTATCCAATCCAATTTCTATTTCGATTTAAAGAAGAATTAGTCTACGTATGTACATTTATATTGATATTTCTTCCTTTTCGTGATCGATGAACTTTCTTATCGTAGATTACCACCAGACAGCTATGAGATCATTTATGTAATATATTCTACTGTAAAAGTGCGATGTTTATTTGTGTCAATGTATAATAATATACTGATCGATAGATTCATAAACGCTCGCAAAGAGCAAAAGTAAAAAATACTTTTTATACATTTTATAATTTTGTACTGATATTCCGCACGATTTAATGAATTATTAACTAGTTCGATTATATCCGCATAACATCTTAAAATTCGTCGTCACTTGCGTCACGGAAAACTCAACAGAACTATCCTTAAAAAAATACTATCTACAAACGAATCTTTGATGTAAGATATTGTTTACGCATAAAGATAAGTCTTATATAGTATGTACAGTAGAAGCAGAATTAAATTGTCCATACATACTAGATCAGATATATAGTATAGAAGAGAAAGGTAACCACTCGCAAATGGTTATGGTAAAATTTATCATAAATAATCTCTATATTACACAACGGATATAGCAATATACAAAGTGTAAGAATAAAATGAAAAAAAAATTATTAAATAAATATAAATAAATAAATAACTTTTGATTTGCGATACGCTCATACGTATGTACATACGTATGTATCACTTCGGTATGGATAATATATAATAGTAAATTATTATATGTAAGAATCGTTTGGCCAAAAACACATGTATCTTTTTATAAAAGATCGCTTAAATGCCATCTCTCCCCTTTCTTGATCTTGATAATTCGATACAGCTCGCTCAGATCGAGCTCAGATTAATAGCTTGACAGCTTACAAGATTCGATTTAAAGAGGAATAAACTTGTTAAATAAGTGAATAATATATTTATTTTCTCTTAGAATATACCATAATAAAAAATAAAGTTTTATTACAATATATATGTATATTTCTTTATAAGAAAGTTTTATAAAAATTTGTCCTGTCTCTTATTACTTTAGACACTAGTACCGATTGGCAAATTCTTTCCTCCGACTCTGATAATAAAACGCTGCTTAAACATATTATATAATAAATCAGTAATATGCTTTTTTCAAGTAAATAAAACATTTTAGAACAATCGATTTTTATAATCGTTTCTTTAATTACGTATGAACTTTCTTATTCCTCATTAATGTAGATTTGCTAAGATAAGTAGATATTTATCATTATTTCGATGCGTTTTTAAACTGTAGGAGAATTTAACAAGTCATCATACATCTTGCATTTTCTACACTTAGGAATTGTAAAAAATCAGTATGTAAAATTGATAACGATCTTTCATTGTATGTACAACTGGCAAGTTAAAACGAGATCTCTCGCGACATATAAATTTATTAGTTTACATACTGAAGGTTTCATTCAAGAATTCAATTAATTCTTATGGAAAACTCGAATTATCTCAGCACAAAGCATTAATTTATAATTCGTAAAACAAACCAACTATTAGGACATATCAATAAAACAAATATATATATCATATTTGTCATATATATAATAGATACGCACGCATGCACGCACGGACACGCATACACGCATACAAAATCACGGATGTATTTATAAAAAAAAAAAATCAACGTGTGCACATGTCAACAAAATATATACACCTACTAGAAAATCGTTAATGTTATTGGAACAGGCATGTGAAAAGTATTTCAATACTCGATGAAACTTGCCTCTTATACGATACAATTAGTTGGATATTTGGCTGAAGGGAGATGGGTACCTTAAAAATGTTACATAAAGAATTGTATACAAAGTAGCATGTAAATATAAAATCAAAAATTCTCACGAAACAAAATCGATCGTCATCGTGATTAAGCATTCACTTAAATTCCGCATAACTCTTTCGTATCATTCAAGTATTTACAAATGTATTCAAATAATAGTAAACTATACACGAACCATTCTTTCCGAGGCATACGATATATAATCTAATTTTTCCTAAGCTGATTTACTATAAATTCATAATTACATGTGTTTTTGATTTTGAAAATCATTTTTCTCGATGCACCGGTTCTGATCTAGATATTTACATAGCGCAGCTATCCGCATTTACGAGCGCATTTTTCGCCATTTTCTTGATATGGCATTTAATTTAAACACTTTGTCACACGTCGATCTGTATGTCGCTATCTTCCGCTTCACTTTCGGTACTGACCATAGCGTCTTCCCCGACTAATAAAGCAGCAGGTAAGTTTTGTGGTACGTTGTCGATGTCCAATCGCGGAGTGGAATATACATTTAAGACCTGAATCGTTGTAGGAGATGTAGAGAGACATTGCGACACGGATCCTAAAGGATCCCCGCTCAGTGCATCACAATCCAATGAAGTAGATAACTGTAGTTGTAAATTGTGAAGTTCAGGTATGTGCGGACGTATCTGAAACGACACGAGAGTTACGTCGAGATACACTCGGAAACAAAGTTACGGGATGCATATAGCTTTAATGAGATCAACGCGAGGCGATACCTTCAATCCATCTGCCGTATGTGGATTTCTGCAACCTCGACATTTACACTCTATGCATGGTTTACTCTCGACGTAACAAGGGCATCTTTGACCGCAACATGTGAGCTTTCCGGGTATTGCGGTAGCATTGCCACATCTACAGCCTTTTCTTTTACTTCTGGCAGAACTGGATCTCGGCTTTTTGAAATTGCCCGAGGACTGCTCATGACAAAATGAGCGACGTTATTGCTATATAATTGCTGAGTGATATTGATATAACTACACAAATATGAACTAGATTAATGCAGGAATAGTCAAATAAAAAATCTGAAATAAGCATATCTTTTCAGACAAGATAAGATATGAGCGAGACATGACTAATATCTGCATCAATCTTTTTTTATGGGACCTAAGTTAGGTAAAGGTTGCAATTTTCCTTTAAAACCCTTTATTAGTATGAAAATAAAGAGCAATAAACGTATCATGATTAATCAGATAAGTTCAGTCGTAATTGTCAATAGATATAAGTCAGAGAAGTTATTATACCTTATAAGAAGCGTTAATGGAGCACGAACATCTTCAAGCATTTAAATAAAGAGTTATAGTGCGACGTATATATCTTGTGTAAGTCTTAAGATTAACCGAATATCTATCTGAAATTACTTTGCTGCTCTTTGAAGATTTTTTCTCAGAAGGGGTCCCATATTTAAGGTGGGAAGACGGAATGCATTTTACCCCTCCTACAGAGCCATGCTGATTTCCATCCGTCTCCTGCTGCCCCGTATCCGTATCCTCCATAGCGGCTGCTTTCCGTTTTATCGTGATTTTATTACCCGACCCAGCATACATCACAGAATATATGGAGGAGCCATTTGATACCGTGCGAATCGTCGGTGGTTCTAATTTGACGATAAGACAAAATATAGAGTATACGTAATATCGCTAATCGATCGGGTTAATATACTTTTGCATATAGATAATAACACGTACGCTTGTTCAACCTACCAGGTATGCTCTGCGACATTGCCTCGGTAGTTTGAACGCTGTTTGCTTGAGTCTGCGTAGACGTGGTACTGGTGTAGACACATGGTAGGATACTGTAAGCGGACTTAGATAGGCCAGCGTTGCTTTTGAACTCGTCCTTGAATCCGGCACCTTCCTGGATCAGTTCCATGAGGCTGCTGGCACCGATGGTGGACGGTGCACCATTGGTGGTGGCACCGCTCGTGGACGTTACAGCGAGCACCAGAGTACGGTAGATGCTGGTGCTGGTCAGGTACTCGCATAGCTTCTTGTAACACTGCAGCAATATCCGTAGCTGTACGTTTTCCACATACTTGTCGTAGTCCTTGCACCAGCCGCATGACGGTTTGAGTTTCTTACGGCCGCCGCGACAGCCACGGCACACATGATGCTGACAATTGGTCTCGGTTGGTGTATGCGGCTCGATCAACAAATTCGAGCACACGGTACAGCTCAAACTCTGCCGCAGATACGGCACTAACCTATACAGGTCCGTCCATGAGTTTGGATCTTCAGCGTCTGCCTGTAGCACCAGCCGGCACGTCGAGACGTACAGGCTCGTCGCGTTCATCGCGTCAACGCGCCGTTTTCCCGTGATTCCGGACACATGTGATCCAATTGCGTCATCAGCTGCCGCGTTTAAGCGACATTAAGCGACTCGGCGAGCGCAGTACCTGCCACTGAACGTAACGCGCGTAACCATCCTCTTCGATTCTCTCGTGTACGCAAACAAAACATACGCCATGTTTCATCGACGGTGTCGTTCTCATTCGCTCTACTAGTTTGCAGGTTCGATCCATATCGTTGTAGATGACGCCACAGCGATATCCAGCCGTCCGTCGGCGTCTTATCGCGCAACGATAACTCACGCATATGCAGTATACGGAAGGGAAAGGGAGAGAGAGAGAGAGAGAGAGAGAAAGCGAGAGAGCCTTCCAGTCGAGAAATATGGGAATGCCTAGAAAAATTCAGAAGAGTAAGTCAGTTTATGTTCATCAGTTAATTTTCATTCACATGCTTATATATTCAAATTTAAATTTAAATTTGTTGCTCACTTCAATTCAGTTCAGTTTTGATCGCATCCGTGGCGCTAAAGTTGAAATTCCTTTAGTAATGTGAATCCCGATAAAATAATTAAAGAAAGTAATTTCAACTATTCATTCACTGAACATGACAGAATCGTTAAGAAACGACAATTACGTTCATTAATCTTGCGTTGCAAAATCTATTGAGGTAACTATTGAGGTTTATGGTAGGCAGCTCTCGTTGAGGCAGCTTATTACTCGAATAGTAAGAACGACGACGACGTTCTTTCATATAGGGACAATTCGCAAAAATTACATCAATATGACGTTAAAATTACATCCGTGTCGTAAGATTCTCACGGATGCTATCATCTTTATAATGATCATCGCGACTTCTTTCCACGATCCTTGATATTGCGGCCATGGCCTCTTGCTGGTTGGAAGTAAAATCGCCATGCGAACAATTTGTCTTGTACATCATCGCATGATGCTTCGCATTATCGTTAATCGATTTATCGTTATTTCTAATGCACTTATTATGTGACCTTCATCTGGACTCATTCCGAATTAGGTAATATACAACAGGCATCTCTCTTATTTTCCCTTTTTGTTTCTCCCTCTCCCATCTTGTAGTTATCTCTTTTTTGTTCGACGAATTTGATTTCGATTTTGGCTCCTTTCTCAGCTACGTTCAACTCGTTTCTTTTCTGTTTGCAAACTGCGCTTCTATCGCAGCTATGTTCAGCTCGTTTCTTTTCTGCTTGCAATCTTGGCTTCTATTTCGGTTACGTTGAGCTTATTTATTTTCTGCTTGCCATCTTGGCTTTTATCTCAACTACGTTCAGATCGTTTCTTTCTGTCTTTGCGTGATAAGTGCGATAAGGATAAAATAATCGTAACAATATTCCTCGTCAATACAGGTAATCAGAGATCGCATAATACTTGTCATATTGTTAAAAGGTGATCACTGATCTCTGGATTCGTTGTCTGTGATGATGATCGATCCGGAGATCGATTCGCGAGCGGATTCGCGCGAGAGTGTTACTCTCGCGCCACGATTACAATAAACGGATACAATAATAGATAAACTAGGAAATGCATGGAAGATTATCGCAATGAAATGTCATTGAGTAGCGAGAGGTGGCGCATCTACCGGTTTCGCAGTGATCCGGTAATACGGGAAATTCCTTTCAAACCTGTTTCTTTGCCAAGAAACACGGGCTATCCAGGTTCGAAGTCTTTATACGTAAACATTGGCGCATCGCGATGAGATTAAAAATATCATTCCGATTCGAACACTCCTAAAAAGCATGCAAGTGGTATGAAATATGCATAATGTTCTTTTTATCAGGTGTACAAATTAATCTCTTGCTCCTTTCATAAAATTCAAGATTGATTTATAAAAGCGCAAGAAAGATATCAACAAAATAATCTCCATTACTTTCGATAACGTTAATCGAAACTTATCGGGCAGCTGACTGAGAAACTTGGCGGTTTTGAGTCGATAAAATCATCTTGAATTCTTGAAATCAGAAGCAAGACATTAATTTCTACACTTAATGATTGTTCTAATTTCCGTTAACTCTGAAGCAGGGTTCGATTTCTTCGCTTCCGGGGTTTGCATTTATTCGCGTTTCGAGTATCGAAACAAAATTGCGACAGGCTTGTCCTGTTATAATTCCGTTTCAGGGCTATGAATTCATCTGTACTCGTAAACGCGATCGATACAATAAAATCAATGCAGGAAACTTATTACATTATTACATCGATTTGATTATATCGATTACATTGTAATTACATTATTATCGTTTATTATCGTTTATTATTTATTATTTATTATATTTATTATCGTTAAAAATTCTTAACGCAACCACGAGATCGAGAAATGGAGAGTTTATATCACGGTACGATACTTTTGTCTCGAAAATGTATCTTAATCATATCTTATCTCATTAATGACATGTGCATATAGCGCGATACGCACGCAACTTGTTTGCCAATGAAATCAAGCTTTTAGTAGCAGAAATTAATAAGGTTTAACTCGCAGATGTACTCCGTATCTTAATTCCCCTCTCTTCCCTTTCTTTCTCTTTCGCTAGGAAGACACGACGTTTTTGTGAAAATTATGCGAAGCGGTATTCCATCAAACCTAAAGCATCGATGCATCGATGAGATCAACGGCTTGAAAAATATTGTGCGCGCGCGCGCATACATACACGCGTTTCATTACTGTGCGCGATTGATATATTTATTCCATGTATCGTATCGTAGATCCTGACGTATGAAAGAATTCTGGGAAACTGCTTTCCATCAATCTTGCGCCTACGAATATGGATTCAGCATAGATCATAACAATAAAACTTGCGTCATCCCAACGCAATTAAACGCATGAGTGCACATTCGACATGCCTGCTCACTTACTGAGACACGCGTACTCGCATGGACCTCGAAGAAGAAGAAGAAGAAGAAGAAGAAGAAGAAGAAGAAGAAGAAGAAGATGACGATGATCCCGAAGCGTCACGAGGATCAAAGAAGAAACCTTCGGTAAAGCACCGATGTTACCAAGCAGAGAAATGATGCGTCATCCGATGCGCTTGAGATAGCGCTTTTTTTTCTGCTTATAAAATCGATATAATCCGTTCCTTAATCCTTAACGTTCATTCGGTAGTTCATTATATAAGTACGATGATTTCATTGTTATTCGCAAAAGAGAACGGCCGGTTTTTCCTGCCGCTTAAATACGGTATCGTATATCGATTTGTATTCATCGGGCGAGTATCGTCGTCGAGTTTTCACTGTGCGTATGCACCTCGCTTCTCGTTTTGTTTTGTTTTCTTTTTGTTCTTCTTCTTTTTTTTTTCCTATTTGTCTCGATACCGTACGCGTGCACGCAGGATGTCACGGTGAACGGTGCTGCAAACCATAAGAGAAACAAAACATCAGCTGTCATGCTTCCAACGCTTTGGAATTGATTTTGGAGACGATGAAGGATCGTGCATTTATAACGATTCATTCAAAGAACGAGTAATTTGATGTATCGGAAAATCTGATAGAAAATCTTCGAGATCCGGAATCGAGTTCCTCTTAGAGGAAGCTTCCTTAGGAATTACGCAAATACATTTGCAATTTAAAATTACTGAAACGAATTGCGTACATCTTCCGTTTATATTTTCCGCAATTACGCCAAGATGGTGCATAAGAACTGCTGGGAAATCAAAGGAAAATCAAATGTAATTATTCTCGTGTTTATGCAAATACCGTTATGTAGTTACCTTGATCATACGCTTAATCGCGTTCCTTTGAAACAGTTCGAAACAATCGCGTTTTCATCCAACGAATCAACGGGTTTCTCATTTGATTTATCCGACAAATCATTCGTATCTATTCTGTATCTAATCAGATCGATGCGGTATTCGAGTATCAATTTTCAATAACGAGACACTCTGACTTCCATAACTGTCTTCTACAAATAGAATCAATCCCGCTAGAAATCGAGCGCAGAATATTGTTGCATGTTGAATTCTGTGACTTCATCGTCGAGAGAACTTCTTCCCTACTAATTCTTATTTATTTTCACAGAAAGAGGAAGTCTCGGATTACAGTGTCGGCGCACGATCAGTGCTACACACGTCTACTTCGACAGACGAGTTCTTCCGATGACGAATGGGAAGTCCGCTGACGAATTTGAGCTTGAGGGAAAACTCCGATACGCAGGCACATTGGCCACTTCGAGCGAGGCACTCGAGGAATCGCAAAGGAGATACCCATGAGCTGATACGCGCGTCTCTCGTGTTCCTATATGCGAGACCTCTCTCGGCTTTTGTACGCGTGGACTCCTCGCGAAAGACTCTCGTGTCATATATTAAGTGCGAACGGTACGCTGATCCAGTTCTTCGGGAAGCACTGCCTCCGCGAAGCATTCCCCAAAATCTCCGATGGTGTTTCGTTTCAGACACGCACGCGTGCTGACACTGACGCCTCTGAATCTCTGTGACCAGTGAGTTGAATGCCAGACTACGCGTGTCATACATCGCATCGGCCGCAACTAGTACATCTGAGCTCGCGTTTCCGGTGTTACCCAGAGGAATCCTCATCCTGCTTGCTCGAGTGTGCACGCAACGCGTAAGTTGTTGGCTCTGTGATTGTCTCATTAACGATAATGTGGCAGTTTTAATTATTAATTTTTAACGATTTATCATTACAGCGATAATTTGGGAGCGTGGAATCAAATCGCGATGATCGAATGTTTGACTTTTATAATCTTGATCTTGAATATCACTGGATTGCTCGACCGTTGAGAATGTGTATTCTGTTCCGTGTTCTATTTGCTCATCCTTGAAATTCCTCGGTATCTCTAATAGTGCCATAAAGATTCCAACGTTGATTATAATGTTATTTCCTTGTAAGGAACGAGTTAAATATGATTACTAATTGCTTCCTTTCTCTCTTGCCAAACATAGAGAAAATATCAGATGGATTAAAGAATTTTTATATCGCTATTTCGTCATTATCAGCATCAGCCATTGAAACATGTTCGGAGATTTGAGACGGCGAGAGAGAGAGAGAGAGAGAGAGAGAGAGAGAGAGAGAGAGAGCACGAGGAGGGGGAAGGAGAGAGATTGTGCACGTTCAGATTAATGAGCGTCACATAATCGCGATTTTTATAAACCGTAATATCGCTGACGCTCGTTTTATTACATTCCTCTCTTTTAAAACATATAAACCATAGGTGACGAAATCTCGATGCATTCGCAAATTAGATCGTTGCCTTTGTTTTATGGGCTCCAATAATTCCGCGAGTATCTTTGTGAGTCTTCAGTAAGATCGGGGAGCGAGGTTGCAATTTAACACAAGCATCAGACTTGTTGATAAAATGTATTTTAACGGGCACTACTTCTGTATACTACATTATTGACGATCCTCATTGACAAATGAAATTGTAAAACTCAACAACCTAGATTTGGTGGGATATACAATTCAAATATGAATTGCAATATGAGTAGATAAGTATTAGCACAATTGTTGATAACAGCCGTGATGTCTCGTGCTAGTGACTATACGGGCACAGTCAAGTGTAAAGTCACAACGCGTCGCGTTGCGTCGCGAGGCGCGTTAAGAATTTCGACATTACAACATCGGCGATTTCGCATTTGCGAAACACTTGTTAAACACTTGTTTTATTCCCGTTCACGGCGGTTAAACGATGTACTCGATGAATCTTCGGGGCCATTAAATGCGTTGCGGTCGATATTTCGAAACGTGTTGATGGCAAAAGTGCGCGGCCTATCGGAAAAACGAAGGAAAGGAAATATCTAATCGCTCGATTTAAACAACATGATTTGAGCAAGCGATGCAAAACAGCTATGAAGACACGCAAGATCGTAGATTCGAAAATTCGTTTACACGCGACACGTGCACCAAATGATGCCACAGTATATATTTGAGGTGAACACTCGGCTGATAGATAAATTGAATTCACAAATGCGTGCTTTACACGCGCGTGTTACATAAGACACGTCAGCATAGGTGATATCTTTTGGATCTATTCGCGCATATTTTACTACATATATCGGGCCTTGACACGTCGTCGTAATCTTCGTAACGTTCTGCTTCGCGAGAAGCTTTGTATCATTTACACCCGATGATTGTTTCTCGAATGAAATTGTTTTTTCTTGCAGGAGAATGATAATCCGGAACGTGCTAATCATCCTCCTTCATCTATGTGTTTATGAAAGTCGATCAGGTGAACGATATTTTAGTCTCTTTTCTGTTCGGTATATATAATCGAATCTTTATTCTTTATACGGAAAAGTGAAATTTTCAGCATCCTTTTAGAACATATTAGAATTGTGCATCATCTTCTTTGGAAATGCATTTAGATAAAGCTTGAATTATGAACGAAGAGGGACTTTTTATGCTGACGTTCCTTAATTTCAGAAACGATAATAACGGCATACAATGATGATTTCGGCCTGACGCCGATCGATCCAGAAATCGTCGACGAAGTCGATTGGGCACGGCATGCGTGTCGGCGCGTATGCAAAGAAGATGAGACTCCTCTGAACTGCTATTACACCTTCAAGTTGGAATCTTATTACGCAATGAGCAAAGCGTGCTACGATTGTCCATTCAACATCACAGACTGCTTCCGGCCGCATTGTATCCCCGCAGATGGTATAAAGCGATCTCTCTCGGTCGTAAACCGGCAGATGCCTGGACCGCCGATCGAAGTACGTGGATCTCGATAAATTGCGTATTTTCTATCAATCGCGTTTCTTTTTGCGCAATGAGAGTGACTATAATTAACGCTCCAAGGAGTCGTCATTCGCGCAGAAATTAGCCTGTTTGTTTGTACGAGTACATTTCCTATCTCTCGATTACACGATTGCTGTGGTATACTCGATTATTAGTTCTGTCACGCAACTATCAAATTGCGAAAATAGAATCCGCAATCGGAATTTATCCACATTCTGTCACATTCATCGATTGATGTGTCATTTTGATTATTAGTTAGAGCTTGCTTGCTAACGATACATGTGATTATTCTGCGGCAATCGCCGCTGCTTTATTATCAAAGAGCAACGTTTTAACGAAAGAACATTTTGAGGAGATTGTATTTTGATTACGCAGGTATGTCAGGGCGACAGGATAATAGTCGATATGATAAACTCATTGCACGCGGAGAGTACCACGATGCATTGGCACGGCCAACATCATCTCGATTCACCGTACATGGATGGTGTACCTTACGTATCGCAATGTCCAATCCCTCCTGGAGCGACCTTTCGATACAATTATATCGCCACTGAAGTCGGCACGCATTTCTGGCATTCTCACATAGGTGAGAACTAAACTTTCTGCGAGTATATAGTTAGAATATAGCTCACATCACCATTTTGATTTGTCGATAATAAAGATTCATAATATCAAAGCAGATTCGTTCGTGCGCAATATCGCACATTTATCGCACATTATTTTTGATGACAGGATTTCAAAGAGGCGATGGCGTGTTCGGGCCGTTGATCGTTCGTGTACCAGCCAAGATCAATTGGCATAAAGATCTTTACGATTTTGACGAGTACACGATAGTAGTCGCCGACTGGATTCACGAGCTTGGTCTCACCAAATTTTTGGCGCATCATCACGCGGACGGTGACAATAAAGCGCCGAACGTGCTGATAAACGGTTTGGGTCGTTTCACCGCTATCAAGAATGAAAATGAAACGCTGGCCAATATGCCTCTCACGACGTTCGTCGTGAAACCGGTAAATTTCGATCACTTTTAGAGTGAAAGCTTTCAGGCAGCGCGGAGGCCGAGGAAGGATATCTGAATCCTGTCGGTTCTCTTTTCTTCTTATGTAAATCTTTTTGGTCATTTTCGTAATTCGTTGCCTGCTTGCAGAGTTATCGGTACAGATTCAGGCTTATCAACGCGGAATTTCTCAACTGTCCCATAGAGGTTTCCGTGGACAATCACACTTTGCTCGTGATCAGTTCGGACGGACGTGACATCGAACCGTTACAAGGTGCGATTACATTTTAAATTATTATAAATAAAATAACATTTTATAATATTATTTCGTTTTCACATCATCGTCGTCTTACATTTTAGATTTTACCGATTCGATAGTTCTCTCATATTGTATCTCGCGTAATTAGAATTTCTACTCAACAAACATTAAAGTATTAAAATAAAATAATATAATTGATAATATTGTATAAGTATTGTATATGTATTGTATATATTGATAATATTGATAATATTGATAAGATAATATAATATAATAATATAATTGATCCGTAGAATCAATGAGATAAAAGCAAATTTACACATTTGTATATTGCATAACCGAGTATATTGCATTACAGCCGAGTCTCTGGTGAGTTACGCCGGTGAAAGATTTGATTTCATAATCAAGGCAGACCAACCGGTGGATAACTATTGGATGAGATTTCGTGGACTAATGGACTGCGACGAAAGGTTTCTAAGTGCCCATCAGGTCGCGATACTGCGATACGAAGGTGCGCTCGAGGAGGAACCGACGGTGGAAGTTACGTACGAACGCGTGCGAAATAATTCTTACGGATTGGTACGTGTATAAGCATTTTCGCAGATTATCTGAACTGTTTGCGAAAGCTCGAAAAATAATGTAATAATTTCGATTCTCAGCAAGTAAACGCTCTAAACGAAGGAACAGAATCGCGTAACAGTATCAGTATACCATTGTTGAATGCGATGGACAGCGATGATACTTCCAATACCAGAGAGCCGGATTATCAATTTTACGTGTCATATGATTTTTACAAGAAAGATAATCCGCATTTTCATCGCAAGAAGTTATACGGTTTTCATCAAGGTACGATCTAAATATTATTTTAAGTGACAAAATGTTATGCAAAAGTCGTTTACTGTTCTATAAAATGCCGCATAAATGTTCACGCATAAATTTTCAGTGAAGAATGCAAAACAGCGATTACTCACGCCACAATTGAACCACATATCAATGAAGCTACCATCGTTTCCGCTTTTGAGTGAGAGAGATCTCATCAAGCCGACTCAGTTTTGTAATTCGAGTACCGTCGTGGGATGCGAGGATGATTATTGTGCTTGTACACATGTACTGCAAGTGAAGATCAATAGCGTAATAGAACTGGTTCTCATCGACGAAGGTACGCGAGCGTAGCGTCTATCTTACTATTCCTAATTGATTTTTGCAGATTTTTCGCATTTCTTCTTTCGAAATCAATCAAGTCAATTACGATGAGGTATTAAAATGTTTACTTATTAATTGTCATCTTCGACAGGCGTTCCGTACGATGCGAATCATCCGTTTCACCTTCACGGTTATCAGTTCCGCGTCGTGGCCATGGAAAAGATAGGAAGCACTGCCACTGTCGCTGAAGTGAAGGAATTGGATAGGCAAGGTTTAATACGTAGAAAACTCGCGCGAGCGCCTCTGAAGGATACGGTGACCGTGCCTGACGGCGGTTACACCATTGTACGATTTCACGCAGATAATCCAGGTAAGATGCGGCACGTAACGCACGTAAATTAAATTACGATTAGTTTTTCGTTGTTATTTACAAATTTGATGAGCTATGCTATCACTATAACATACTACATTTATTAGAAAACAGGAAATAAAACATATGTATTAATTGTATGCGTTTTAGGATATTGGCTGTTTCATTGTCACATCGAATTTCACGCGGAAATTGGGATGTCGCTAATCTTCAAAGTAGGCGAGCACGAGGAAATGCAACCCGTGCCGCGTAACTTTCCTAGATGCGGCGATTGGAAACCAGGTCAGGAAGAGCTCGATATAATTTCAACGACCGAAAGAACGGAATCGAACGATGAAGGAAGTATCGCAGATGCGATGCAGCGATTTTTCCGATATTTGGCGTATTTCGAATTGTTTGTAAAAAAATTGCAATCATCCTCCGCATCCAATTTAAACGTAACGTGGTTGCTCCTCGTTACGTGTCTCTTGAGTTCTATGATTCACGTGCAGCCGTGATGAGTCATTATGCATATAGTCCATATCGAAAAATCGAACTGTGTACAAAGATTTATAGCAAATATTTGTTTTGGTTTAATCGCGTGTTTATCGATGCTCTTGCGTTTTATAAACTAATGTTTTACGTTTTTTCATTCCACAAATATGACGTAAAAATATGATGTAAAACAGAGTGAATTTGAAGTCAAGTTCTATCGCGAATTACGAATTACTTGAGAAAATTTTGAGTAAATCCGGCAATCGACAGCGATACGATGACGATAAAAATAACAATGACGAGTAAGATAAAACGATTATATAAAGTAAGTGAGCGTTTAGTCACAATTAATTACTAAATGTGAATATTAATGTTCACGTAAAAGTATTAATATTTATAAGAAACGGAGCGTTTGTGGCGGCTAAAATGTCTTAAGATTAATTACAGATGCAACAGCGTGAATCTGACAAATTTGCTAATAGAACAATTAAAATTTTCTCTGAAATTCACTTGATCGTCACGCACTTATCTTAAATGAATAGAATAACTTAACTTGTAACTTATGCTAGTGATTTATATTACTGTGATATCAAATTTCTGCATATATATATACGGTATTATCGTTATCATTGGAATGAATGTATTTGAACATGTGTAACGTATGGGATGTATTTTTAAATCGTGCATGACTTTTTCTGTGTATGCGTGTGCGTGTGTATCCATTCATTAGAATACGATATATTGTTCTCTTAAATATGGTATATCACAAGTACATTATATCTTTAAATACAGGATATATTTTTTAAATTCGACTTTTCTAATTTCTTGTTTAAAAATTGTACCTTTCCGATGTCTTAATCGGAGAAGAAAATGAAAGAAAATTTCATTATATGTGATATGTAAATCATTATACGTGCAAATGCAAATCTTGATAAGATCTCAGTAATAAAAGTAAGGAATGCGATAACGGATATTTTATACATGTACTAATTATGAGGCTTAAATATTGTCTTTTATTATATATATATATATATATATATATATATATATATATATATATACATATATATATATATATACACATGCTTTGATTGATCTCGTCTAAAAATATGCTTTATTGGTATGCGTGTAAGTCACATGCACATCTGTACGTATATCTATACAAGCATTCATCAGATGTTTCCTCGGTCACGTTAATCGGGTATTCCCCGAGCACCTACTACGCCACAATCAGTCAGTTTCACAAGGGAAATCGTACTTCACTTTGCGAACGCATTACCGAAGATCGGACGTTGTTTCTGTTAGCCAGTAATTTTTACTCTCGTATGCAATCTGAAGAGATATATATCGAATTTATAGAAACATATCATGCAACGCTCGAGAACGTTGTCGCTTCGGTTTTAGAAAATACGTTGTATTCGTATTTGGAAGTGACGAAGCGGCACATATGTTTCTACAGGAATCAAATGTGAAACTTGGAGTAAGTGCAATAACATTATTGTGTGATGATTTGACATCAATCTTACAAGATCTATTGTGATGTAACTTCTCACGTTTAATACATTATTTAAGGTATTTTACAAAGTTCCTTTATCATATAATTCCATATCACACGGTATAATTATCTTCCTCAAAGCCATAAAGACTAAATTACTATACCGAATAAAACATATTTGCATCTTCCAGATGCATGTAACAAAATTAATGGATACAATTGAAAATCTTATACAATATAATCATTTACATCTAATTATTTCGCATAAGAATAATCATTACTCTCATCTCTTTTTGAATTAATATTCATAACACTCATTTTTTCTGCATTTAGATTTTGAACACAATCTGCCTTTCCTGCATCACTAAAATCGAAGACCTTTTTAAAAATTTTCACGATCTGTGATTACCTCTTGAGAAAATAATCGCCAAGAAAGTTCACGTCGAAAATACGAAGAGAAGAATTCATTGATAGGGATAGTTCGATGTCGATTAGTAATTTAGAAATTTCAGGAACGCTGCCAGTTAACGAGAGTGTTCAGATACAAAGTAGAAGTGACATCGCAATATTCCAGAGGAATGCGCAAACAGGAGAAACCGCGAAAATTGACATTGGCGGTAAAAGCAACATCGATTCTACCGTTGGTGCTCAGCATGGAGCGCGCGTGGCCATCGATACTTGGCAGATCTGCGAAAATATCGTGCGGACGAAGAAGAAGCAACGTCCATTAACGTGCGATTTTTGTCGGAAGGAATTTAATCACACGGGCGATTTTAACAAGCATCGAAGAACGCACACCGGTGAGCAACCTTACACGTGTAACATCTGCCAACAGAGATTTTCGCATGTATCCAATCTCATCAGACATCAACGTATACACTCCGGAATTAAACCGTTCCCCTGTCAAAGCTGTGGACGTAACTTTGCTAGAAAAGACAAACTCACCGTCCATTTGACAGCGAATCGCTGCAACGCAAAAGTTTCGAAAGAGAAACCTAGCATTTCGCAATCCGGTAGGATATAATATCCGTATGATGTAAAATAGCATAAACGCGAAAATGAGATAACAAATGAGATAAAACAGAAAGCGTTACAGCGATAAATAAAAGAAAAGTTACAGAGCATTAGCATACATGACGCAAAGTTTACGATTAATTAGCTATAAAACACATACGTATCTGATTTGTCCGGAATACGGACAATCCAGACTAATTTGCAATATTATACAGAAATAATCTTATTTATTCCTTATGATAATTTAAACAATAATAATAATAATAATAATAACAACAACAAGAATTATAATGTACGATAATATAAAAATCCTCTATAAAAATCCTATTTTTTACTTCTTGATTCTAGTAGATACGAAGTCATACAAAAGACATGATTGGTTCGGATGAGTACCACATTTGCTATGAATTATATCGCGTTTCAAGGTGATATATTTTATCTCATAAAATCTCATAGACAGTATCCGATATGGTTCTAGATAAAAGTTACTCAAGAAATACACACACGTAGCATATGGCACTATACATTAGTGTGCACTTCTCCAGTAGACGTCATCGAGTACAGAGTATAGGAAGCATCTCTCTGTGACGGACGTTGTAAAGGATGTGCCAGCAACTTGGCCATATTATCATGTATTTTGGCGGCGTTCCTGCCTACCTCGAAGATATAGGAAAAGCTCGTTGTATCCAGGGCAGCGATCTCTGCATATACTGCTTCGCACATATTATCATCATCAGGTGGCTCATGTACAAATAGCACATCCAAGAAGAAATACGGATTTTCCGTTAAGTTTTCCAGATATTTCCGACTGGTATGAAACCTTGGGATAGTGTTTGAACGTGCATATATCAAGATCACACGCGACACGAAGCTTGGCTGATGTTGCGTCGGCATCATTATCCGTGTATGTATTGCCTCAAATAACTGTCCCAGATCATACTCCTGCTGTTCCTCATCCAGCACATCCTCCGTGATACCCTCCAAATGATTCAATACAGTCTTGATATTGCTAGTATAATCACAAAGCCAGGATGTATCCTTTGAGTTCAGGCTCATCAATGCATACTCATGCATACCAGGCTGTATCGTAGATTTGGCACCCACAAAGTTCTCTATCACGCGTTTAATCATGAACAGTGGCGGATACGTTGCACCTGTACCAAGCTTGAAAGGTGTGCATTGCTGTTCTCTTACCGTATCGATGACCAGCAAAATCTTTTCAGGCAAATTGAGCTCTGGCATGCTCCTCATGAAAGCATCATCATCCACATTAGTGATGCTATTAGCAATATTGATCTTTTTGCCATCTATGGACTGACGCAACGTCTCGTTGGTACTATTCTTCCGCGAACCCTTGACCTGTTGTGGGCTATTGCTTTGTTGCTGTTGCTGTTGCACATTGTTGTGTGCGATTTCGGTAGTTGCGATTGCCTGCAGTCTGTCATTTATCACCTGCATTTCCTCGTTCGTGTCTTTGTCCGACATGTTTATGTGCTAAAAACTATCATAGAAGAAAGAAAAGAGAACAAGAGGAAACTTAACCTCTTTCTCTTAATATATATATATATATATATATGTATATATGATATGTAATATATGTATATATAAAACTGCTAAATGACCGGATTACCTCAAAGTATTCCAAACGTTTAGAAAGCGTTTACATAGCACGTAAATCTCGTGATAACGTTATGATTAACATAAGATGAGTAATTTCCCTTTGAATTACATCACAGATTTTGACATCCCGCGCACTGAACGGATTCGCTACAAGTGCCCAGAAATTACACTCCATGCGAATCGATATACTGATATGCGAGGCGTATCAAACAATCTCTAAAGATGTATAATTGTTTATATTGAATATTTTTCCGTTCATTGATTTCATTTCCGTTTTTGAAATTTTTGATAAATTATTATTACCTCAAGGCTGAAAATTCCAATTTTCAAGATTGCAATTCCGTTAATTTCAGGAATAAACGTAGAAAAATAGTAGATTAAAAATTCGCGCCGAACAATCGATAAATGGAAACTCTCTTAGCGTCTTAACGATTTTAGCCAGCTTCAGCTACTCTACTCCTTATCTAATTATGTTATTCTAGTAACGCTTCTGGGGCTTGGAGAGCGCGAATCGGACTTTGGTTAACTTATAACCAGTAACCTGCTATCTCTCATTGCTATGCGTCAAGATATGTTTGCCTGTTACTTTGCCGGACTCATCTGCTCTGCGCACGCACGATTTTATATCGCGTTCTGACAACCTCGATGCATTTCTAGTCGCTTTTAGTAGTGGTTAGAGTTTGCGGGATACTGTGTCTGAAAACGAAGCTTCATAAAAACTACATTGTTGCCTCGAACTAATGCTTGCCTTAAAAGATTACGGTAGCAGTGATGAGAATAGCGAGCCTGAAAATGAGAAAGTTAACGATAAAGTCGAAACCAGAGTTAAGAGTAGCGCTAGAAATGATGATTTTATAGCTAAAGCGATTTCCGTTAACAAGTTAACGGCTCCATTTAACCTACAAATTTGTTCTGCTCCAGAAGTCGTGCCTACTGTATGTGAATTTGTGCTAAAAGATTGTTTTGACATGAGGGATTGACGTCGTCATGTCGTTTTTCATGTCGTTACTTTAAACGTGTTTCTTTAAAGTGACAAATAAATCTAATCTATTGATTGCTGTTTAGGGAACGGAACTATGTGTAAAACATGTAGATTCTACCACAAAAGAAATCATGCATAATCCAAAGTACGAGGAATTGTTTGCACCAGAAGTGGGACCAGAAAATCCATTTAAGACACAACAGCAGCGAGCAGTGAAAAATATATTATCCGGATATGTGGAGCGTGCACACATTAGTGAATTCCAATTTGAAAATCAAAGGAGAACATTTGCTAGTTATGGTAATGCAAAATATATATTTATGATCGATAAATTCTAGACATTTGAATTGAATAGCTTAATATTAAGATGAATTATCAAGTAAATCAACATAAAAATCTTTATGTGCTTAGGATATGCATTAGATCCAACCGTCGATGGTAGCGCACACGAGGGAAAAATAATGATTGGCGCAAAAGAAGCCGCTGAAGAATCCGGTGGCAAGACTGTCTTTGAGAATACTACCTTACGGCCTTCGGACAAGAGAAAGAGACATCGAAATAATGATCCATCGGATATTGAGGGTTTTCTAGGGCCGTGGGGTGGATACGTAGATGAAAAACGGATTATAAAGCCAAGCGAAGAGGAAGCTGCTGAGCTGGAAGAAATACTGGCAAAGCGAAATAAACGGGGAAAGCAGACGGAAGAGAAACCATTGGAGGAGAAGACAGTATTACACAGTAAAGCCTTCACATATATCGTTGCGAAAATATATTTTATTGAAGCATAATCGGAAGTATAGAATTTTCTTGTAACATTTTGTATTTTATTTCTTACAGTCAAAGACAGTGTGGATTATCAAGGCCGTTCGTTCTTGCACGCGCCTCAGGATGTGGGTGTCAATCTCAGATCAGAGTCTCCACCCGATCGTTGTTTCTTACCAAAGGCGCAGATTCATACGTGGGAGGGTCACACGAAAGGCATTTCACAGATTCGATGGTTTCCTCATACCGCGCATTTATTGTTATCTTGCAGCATGGATTGTAGAGTAAAGGTATTTATCGTTTGTATTTGAAGTTTAATTAAGATGATGCCAATGAAAAATTACTCGCATAAGATATTTTATCACCGTTATCATTTTGTATATAGCTATGGGAAGTGTACAAAGATAGGAGATGCGTCCGTACGTATTATGGACATCGCCAAGCGGTACGCGACATAAGTTTCGACAATGACGGCAAACGATTCCTATCAGCAGCTTATGATCGATACGTAAAACTATGGGATACGGAAACCGGAGCTTGTATTAGTCGCTTTACAAGCAGAAAAATTCCATATTGTGCCAAATTCAATCCCGATCCAGATAAACAGCATCTTTTTGTAGCTGGTACCAGCGATAAAAAAATTATCTGTGTAAGTATCGTTACGTGAAGCATGTTTGCGATCACGTTTCGTATAAGTTCCTAAAAATGCAACAACACAATTTCAATAGTCATTGTGAGCCATCATGTATAACAGAATATCGTTGTAATTTAATATCTAATTAATAAGTAAATATTTTTTTATATTTTATAGTGGGATATACGTTCCGGTGAAATAACGCAGGAATATGATAGACATTTAGGTGCCGTGAACACGATAACGTTCGTAGACGAAAATCGTAGGTTCGTCACCACTTCGGACGATAAGAGTCTTCGGGTTTGGGAATGGTACGTTTTCATTTCAATATTCGTAAAAATCATTTCTATAAAATATTGAGATTGTTATACAAACTGACAAACTGTTTTTTCATAGGGACATTCCGGTAGACATGAAATATATAGCCGATCCATCCATGCATTCCATGCCAGCGGTAACACCGTCACGAAATCAGAAATGGCTCGCGTGCCAAAGCATGGATAACAAGATTGTTATATTTTCCGCGTTAAACAGATTCAAGATGAATCGAAAGAAGACTTTTACAGGTCATATGGTCGCCGGATATGCTTGCGGTTTGGATTTCTCTCCAGATATGAGGTAATCCCTTTCTCCATTTCGTGAGAAACAAGTTCACATAAATAACTTATAATGAACATTTCTAGTAGTTAGCTTTTTTGCGAAACACCAATTCTTGTTTCAGCTATCTGGTATCGGGCGACGCGGATGGTAAATGTTACATATGGGATTGGAAGACAACAAAATTGTATAAAAAGTGGAAGGCACATGACGGAGTGTGCATCGATGTACTCTGGCATCCACATGAGCCTTCCAGACTTGCCACAGCTGGATGGGATGGCAAAATCAAGTATTGGGATTAACGGACACAGTTGTATTCATATATAGTTGTATATATATAGATATATTGTAATATTATAAAGAGGAAAGGATGAGCGAAAATGATACGAGTGCGAAAATGATTGTAGCAAGTATTTTTATATATTATAGATCAAGTATTACAAATTGGCTATTTTAATCAGGAAAACTCTACATCTTCCGATCCTATTGATTTCCTAGACAATTTCCTTGCACAATTCCTCGTCAATTTTTCACGGATATATCATTGCGTTACCAATCGGATCGATCAAGCCTGATTGCTTCAGGCTTTGTGATTATGTTAAATCTGTTAAATAAAGTTGTCTCAGCGCGCGATGACGGCATAATGCACGCGCAGCGATACAGTATCGAACTCTATCCATTCAGCGACGTATGTCGGTTGTCGACGTACCGCCTTTGCTGATACCCCGATGCTGATGAGTTAGCAATTGTGCTTCCCCGTGTATGGCGTAAAAATCAATAGTGCGCGTGTCACGATGCTCGTACGTGTGTATCGCTCGTGCTCGCGCGATCCCTCTTTTATTTTCATCTTGGCCACGGAATCGCGCGTTGTCGGACGTACTACACGTGTCTAAGCAATATTTTGCTCATGAAATCACTCGTAAATCGTGAACGTTACGCGGATGGCAGAGATATCCGTCAAGAATAGACGTGGCGTTCATTAGAGAGCGACTGAGCAGAGGGTGAGTCGTCTCTGTTTACGCGCGCATCGCGTCAGACATATCACGGATTTTTTATTAAAAATCTTTACTAATTATTGTTTCAATGAATTCCGATGGAAAACGAGTCAGATGGTAAAAGAGACTAACGTATGTTCCATATCGCGAGTGAGGGGTGCATACGCGATGCAAGGTACACGTACCGTGTAAAAAGTAAACTTGCACACCGATTATCGCGACCTTGCGATGTAAAGAAGCAATTGTAATCGGGAACGTTAGATAGAACGTGAAAAAGCGTTCCGTACAATGCCGGGGATAATGGATGGGCCCGGATTAGGATACTCGTATCATCTTCCGTCTGCAGGTTGGAATCTCAAGGTCAGAAATGCACTGTCGCAGTTTAGCGATTTATTCAGCGAATTTAACAAGTACATCGCACCGGCATATCATCATGATCGTTGCGAGAGGTACGTGTGATTATCTGGAAAATTATTGAGGGACTAGAAAGGTAATAAATATTTTAAACAGCAGCTCTATCGTTATCTATCCGTAACCATACAGAAGGAAACAGAAAGAAGAAAGCGATTCTTTTTATAAATTTGACGAAATTCACGATGCTTACGTTTACATCATAAAATGCTGTCATGTTCTTCATCGATATATTTATTACCTTCTCGCAATAGATACACCTATTCAACCTATCGTTACACGTAAACTCGTGCGCGTTAATTCGTGCGCGTACCGTTAACACAAACTGTTGTCCCGTTCTCTACACAGATCCGTACAGATGCGATTATATTCGATGCACAAGAGGGAATTCGTCATGGTGTTTGTCGCCTTCTTCGCGTGTTTCGGATTGGCAGTATTCATCGGTCTTGCCGGTATGTAGCAGTAATTGATCCTGATTACTCCGAGACAAACGAAGGTATCTATAAATATCGATGGAGATGGTTACGTGTTACGTTAACGTTTTTACAGGACCGCCAATAACATCGACCAGCGAGCAGAAGGCGCATCTGAATGGCAGCGAGATGGCTACCGGTCCATTCGTCATGAAGACTCCTCTGCTGTCCACTTATAGTCAACAATTATGGGTAATCGCCAAGCTATCGACATCGAATAACGATGGTAATAATTTCGGTGATAATGACGGTATAATTCCCAATAATTGTATGCTAACGGCAAGAGCCTTTACGCGACATTGAGGCACCGATGAAGGAGACTCGTTTCTCCGTGTCCTTTATCCGATATACATTTAGTACGGCCAAGTTTTATGATTCCACGTATTAATTACCACGACGGTGACGGTTTGTAGATGAGAGATACGACAAAGGCTTCCAAGTTAGCGTCTCCATAGACGGTATCACTGCTGATCGTAAACTCGTGCCTGTATTACCGCCAGAAGCCGGACACAATCGGTACGAATGACCTGATGACGATATCGCTTGATAATTCAATAAACGCTATATAGCTAACACTATGGATAACGATAGAATGATAAAGTAGATAAAAGTGTGAGATACACGGGAAAATGATGAGTTCGATCCTGTTTGTTTGCTTTCCAGAACTAGGCACTTGAAGTGCGAGAGACAATCCTGCGAAGAACTGGTCGTCGCTCATCTCGGATTCCTCGATTACAGCTACTACATAATCACTGTCCGCTTTCACGGGCTCGAGAGCTTCCATCAACGATACACGATACGGGAACTCACATTCTACGTCAGTAAGCACTGCACGAAATGATCGTACCCGCATCGAACGAATCGTGATACGAATCGCGGAACTCGAGAGTGCATTGATTTTTTTCTTTACGTTTCCCTCATCTTTTTTCTGTTCACAGTTTAAGAACTATAATCCGGCGTTCACGCAGATCGAGATCTGGTTCCGGCTGATCTTCTTGCTGACCACGTTCGGAATCATGGTAATTCATGAATAAGGACTTAAATAATAAGCTCAAACAAAGGAATTAAAGAGGAATATATTAGCGATACAGTCAATTCAGGATTGCGTTGACGTCGAAGACTCGCATAATTTCACATAATGAATCTCTTTTTGTTTCTGTGGAGAATTAAAGCCTATTTGGGAAGCTGAGAGGAAAAATGTACTGTTTTCAGTGCTGGTTCGGCCATTCGCTTAGAAAGTATCCACTGCACGATTGGTCGATAGAGCAAAAGTGGATCTCTATACTACTTCCACTGCTGATTTTGTACAACAGTAAGTCACCAAGATTCCGTTGTCTCGTCAAGCTGCGTGTTCGTTGCTTTTCTCCGACATCTTGCTGAAATTTATATTCAAATATTCAAACAGATCCGTTGTTTCCCATGACTTTCTTGATGAACTCCTGGGTGCCGGGTATGCTAGACGCGATTCTACAAACCACCTTCCTGTGCGCTATCCTCATGTTCTGGCTCTGCGTCTATCATGGTCTCAGACAGGTATCGTTATTACTATGAAAACCCATTGTCCATTTCGAATAAACGTTCATTTTATCTGTTTAGAATGAGAGACGACTCATCACGTTTTACTTGCCCAAGCTGCTAGTGGTAGGCATGCTATGGGGCGCGGCATTGACTCTCGCTACGTGGCTTCGTTGCACCGAGCTGGAGGATCCTACTTATAATTACGTTCTGGATACGTCGAATTATTACGTAAGTATAGTGTAAAATGCGCTTATCATAATTATTAAAATTGATGATCGAGATGCAACTTTATGTTACATTACATTACACGTACATCGTCATGTCGGAGACGTTCCTTATGTTTTCAAAATTTGGCTGTCAGCAAGCGCGACAATTAGAATTGTAAGGCCAGTCGCACATCTTCAGACGTGGGTCGAAGTGAAGTCCTGTTGGGCACGCCCGCAACTGCGGCGCTCCCCAATTGCATTGGTAGAAACGGTCACACAGAAATGGATGCGGTAATAACATGGTTGAACCTACATCGTAAGTCGGACATTGCGGGAACGGTCGTGGGCAACTAATCCAGGATGAATCGCAGCCGGCTTGCCAGGGCCAATCGCACACTTGGAGAGCGGAGTTGAAGTGCAGATTCTCTGGACACTCGAACAACATCGGCACACTCCAGTCGCACTTGTAAAACTATAAGATCGTGAAAAGTCTGTTCTCTCTCTCTCTCTCTCTCTCTCTCTCTCTCTCTCTCTCTCTCTCTCTCTCTCTGTCGATCCTTCAAAGAAGTTATTTTTTTTCTCGCGAGACTAAACTTACCAGACTACAGTTAGTCGAATGCGGCAGCAGCAGATGTTCGCGATACGCGAAACCAGTGCACGGATTGTCTTCTCTCGTTTCCGATACGGTGAGATTTCTTACAACATTGATCTTAAGTTTTATTTCGCACATTGCTCCGGCCTCAGGATTGTACTCGTGCATCTGGTAATTCTGATGGCGGTAATCCTCGAGGCTCCTCGCTTCTTTCGATAACGGCGGACACGAGAGCTGCATCGTGCAACTTATTTGCAGCGATCGTGCATCGCTGTATCTCGCACGCCGCGATTCCGTTGGACATTCGATGATTGCGCGCAATCCGCCAATCTTCAGAGAAATATCTAGCACAATGAGGCCGATCGCTGATCGGCAAACAATTACTTATAAACTTTTATTCTCTCATCAATGTGCGCAAAGCGCACCTAAAATGCCTTCGTCGTTCATCACAGTATTCTCTTGAAGGTTCAATTAACACTTACCGAGTTGTCTCATTTTCGCAGGAACAGATATGGAACGGATGAGGCAGGKACAATTTTTGCAAGCACCGCGTCTCAACGCGAATTCGTTAAATCTATCCCCCGGGACAGCTGTTGGATCGCGACTGTCTTGTCGCGATCCGGTGCTGATGCCGATAATTCTCTAACGATTGATGTCTCTCTCACGCTGCATCTCAAGTTTACCAGTTACCGTGCTCTCTATTTGGCGTTGAACGTCGAAAGCGGTATAGAAATCGAAACTGGTCTGTCGGAGAAGAGACGTGACTCGAAGAGACGGACGAACGATCGAGACGCGCGAACTCGTTTCTTAGAACACAGAAAACGATACACAGAAACGCGGAAACATATTTACATTATGCACATATAATATTTTGATGTATCTGACATGTGCTTCAAGGGCTTCAAGGTGTTCTTCTTCACGGTGGGTGGTTTCTACATCGCGTATCTGCTTCTTCTGATATTAAGGGCGTACAGTGAGCTACGATCCATGCCGTACTTTGGTAAGTACTCAAGGATGACGTCTCCAAGTTTCCGGAGATGGAAAAAGGGGGGTGGGGTGGTGAGAGGTCATCTATTTTCTTGCGGAAACATTCTGATAACGTTCCGATCGAAATGCAATTCATTTTGCAGATCTTCGCCTTCGATTCCTGACGTTGCTTGCTGCGGTGGTTGCCGGTGTTTGCAGTTTAGTCACCGCTCGACAATTCGGTGCCGGCGTATTAGAGGATAGTTTTGCGTCCCGCTTATCCACTTATTACCGCACATCCGCGCAGTTTATGGCTCTTTATGGTCTCCTCAATTTCTATCTGTACACTATGGCATACGTTTACGCGCCCGCACTTCAGCAAGTCTACGGACAACGTGAGTATCCCGAAGAAATTTCCCTTTCATATTAAGACGTTAAATTTCACTGGTGTTTACAGACTCCTCGATAACGAAGGACAATCCCGCGTTATCGATGTTCAATGACTCGGAAGAGGAGGTCATTTTTGGATCCGACGAGGACAGTCGACGGCCGTTGACCCGTGTCTCGCGAAACGCAGAGGACAGCGACTGAAAAGGTGACTTAATGTAGCTACGCACGCGATGGCGAATCGATGGGAATCGAATGGAATGGTCAGAGGAAGAAATGAGAGACTGCTTCTGAACATTTCCCAGTCTTCGCAGTCGTACTGCTATCGTCGGGAAGCTACGGAGAGAAAACGGGCTCGAGCTGCATACGAATCTGTCGAACAATCGAATGTTAATTTGAACTTGGAAACCTTGTCCTTACCACATTTACGCAGGATTCAAAGCAAAGATGCGCGTAATTGTACATACAAATATAATAATAATAATAATAATAATAATAATAATAATAATAATATGAATTTATGTACACGGCATGTGCGATGTGCGAAAATTAGTGGATCTTTCTTTACTACTACTTTCAATTGAGTTTTTCTGCACTTCATAGCAAGAAGCTTTGAAAGAAGAAGGGGAAAAGATTAAGTGCGAGAAACGGAAATTAAAATCAATACCATGTGTAAACATTATTGTGCATTTATAATATACGTGAAATTTCTTCCTTTATTCTTTCTCTTTCTCTCTTAGTATAAAAGTGACATGAAATTTCTTTTTGAGCTGACTCTTTCGAGCTGAGACCTTAATTAACGATTCGATATTGTTGCGCATGTTTATTCACTGATGTTACCAGAATTGTATATTTATCGAGAAATTACTCGGTATTTCGATGCATCCTTGTATGTTGTTATAATTGATTTTAGCATAGAATTCTAGATACGCCCCTCGCGACTAGAACCGCGCGTACACGCGAAAAGAGAACGAAAAGAGAACAAGAAATGAGAGTTAAACTATCGCATTACGTTGAATATTCATAAGATATTACGATAGTTTTTATACGAGACATTTGAATGCGTTTGGTACGGCAAGTTTAATACGAACGATAGATGTAGCATGTACGTAACGTGAATGTATACTAATGAAACGTTATATTATTGTAGAATACGTAAAATGTATAAGAAACATGAAAGCGCATGTATGAACATCGCAACATAAACGCGTGTTTTATATTTAAAAGACCACTACGATTGCAGACATTTTAAAAAATTTAAAGAGATTGTTTTAAAGGCTCGCGATATCAAAATTACTGTATAATTTTAATGAAAATATTACGAGTGTATGAAAATGTAATATTCATGATCGTTGTCTTGTTTTTATAAATACAAGCAAAATTACAGACATTTCATACATATTTATTGCGTGTTATAATTCCATAGGTTTATTTCTTCGTTCTCAGAACAATTGCAAGATTAATGAAGAATATATACATATTTTGTCACTTTTCTTTTCTATTGTGCAACGTACAATAGATTAATAAACTGAACATTGAACGTTGAACGATGATATTATGTTGAATCAAATAATTTTGATTAAAAAATATAGCGTGAATTCTAAAACATTCATAAGATAATTAAATATTGTTAATTATTATGTAGAATGCGATTAAACGGAGAAAATTACAGGGAAGAAGAAGAAAGATTGCATATTTATGCCATGAGAATCGAGCGGTCGAAAATCCAGAAAATTGTAGTATCAAAAGCAGGACAGCAGAATGAGCAAAGAGGTGGCACGATAGCCTCAAACATTGTCGATAATTTACCGACTCTACAGTCGGTAACAGTCGTACTATCGGTACGGTTATCAATCATTGTCCGATCAACGGCCGGTAAATACCGACTGTAAAGTCGCTAAATTATCGTCGATGTTTGTGGAGATCGTGCTACCTCTTTGCTCATTCTGCTGTCCTACTTCTGATACTACAATTCTCTCAATTTTCGATTGCTCGATTGTGCTATTCTCATGGTAATACGACCATTCTTCTTTCTGTCTGTAATCTTCCCTGCAATCACCGGTTACATTAATAACATATATAAATCTAATTAGCGATATTCCTGAGACTTTCAAAGCATGTTACGACTATTTGGGTCTTAAACTATATTTTAATTATCGAAATTGTCAGATATTGTCGCGAGATTGTACATTATTTCATTCTTCGAGATAAAGAAACGACGCAGTAACGCACAATTACCGTAACTCCTATTCTAACGATGGATTGATAACAAAAATAAACGATGAATATTCTGCGAATAGCTGTGATGTTTTAAACGCCATAGTTTTGAAAATTGAAGACATTTTATACGACATTGAACTTTAAACTTGATATAATACAGCAATTTCTTGAAATTGACGACACGATGCTGTCGTGTTTCTCGTTAGATCTGTGTGAGACACATCTATAAATCGAAATTCGAGGGAGACACTTCCAAGAGACCAGTACACGCCGAGTTGGATATCTTTAAAAACGATTAAAAAAATCTTCGATAAAGATTTACGCGTGCAATTAAAGAGTGCGACTGAAGTAAGAAGGTGAGAAGGATAGAATAAAGTAGGAATAAAGTACACGATAACACGATTGCCATTCAATGTATGGTTTTATATCATAATGTTATTACAGAAATGGTATTTCATAATAATTAAAAGTAATAGTAGTTTTATTGGTGAATCACTCGCTTAGATGCGCCGACAGATTGACCTTATCCCGCCATCGCCTCTCGGGATGTCGAGGTTCACGTCAATCGTGCGCGCACGCGTATCTTTTTTTTTTTCTTTTTTTTTCCTTTTGTTCAATTACATATTCTTTTTGCATCAAATCTTCCCTATTTTCTTTACTCGTCATTATCATTATTATCATCATACATAATGGAAAAAAATGTTACATTTGTACAGCCATCATATACATGTTACATTTAGAATACCGTTAATCCATTATCCACTTTTTGTCTCGTTAAACGTGTGTATGGAGAGAGTATCATGTGTACCTCCCTTTCATTTTTTCTTCAGCGTGTACCTGTATACGTGTACGTATGTATATCTCGGGGTGTGAGTATGCCTACTTAATGAGAGTGAAGTGTTTTTTAGTCTCAACACAAACTACACCAGCACGGCTCTCTGCATCGAATAGTCGATCGTTAGGAGGCGGATTTCCGATGACGAATTTCCCGATGCCGAACGATATCTTGGAGAAAAAATTTACGTTCTTGATCCGAATGAAACATGCACGGTATGTAACGATCAGAGAATAAAAAAAAAAAAACAAAAACAAAAAAAACCAGAAGAAACGACGCAGAATTTCAAGTGTGCATCTATGTATCTATGTATGTATGTATGTATGCATGTATGTGTGTATGTGTATATATATGTATATATATATATATATATATATATATATATATACACACACATATATACGCAAAATGTACAAAGATTTACACGTGTACACGATTGCATTCTCAGCCTCCCGATAACGACCAACGTAGATCGCCCTACGTGCAATTTGTATCAAATCTAATGTGACGAAGAGAAAGAGAGAGAAAAAGAGGGAGAGGGACGGAGGCGGGGCTGGACAGGGGGGGGGAGGGACAGAGGAGAGACGGAAAAATAGAGAGAGAGAGAGAGAGAGAGAGAGAGAGAGAGAGAGAGAGAGAGAGAGAAAGAGAGAAAGAGAGAGAGATAGAGAGAGAGAGAGAGAGAGATGAGACAATAAATAAAATCTAAAAGTATATATAGATAGGTATTCTTCGCTGCGTACAAAAAAAAATAAAATAAAATAAAATTAAATTAAAAAAAAGGATAAAACTCAAGCAAGACGAAAGCAATACACGTGTGTAATTATCATTAAACGATTAATTCAATACAATAATCGCTGCGTCTACTTAAAAGTAAATACGTAGCCTTTTTGCCCAGCACGTGAACAAATATTATTTATCACTATACTCAAATATGTATAACTTTTCTTAATTGATTATATTTATAACATTATTTACTTTTATCATTTCGATGCGCGGCGAACCGCTACCGAGACAATCCTACAAGATAATAACTCGATAGATCTCTAGTCCTCATTGTCGTAAATGTGTCCGTGTGTGCATGTGTGCATGCAGGCGTGTATGTTTGTGTATGTTCGGTGTAGAATGCAGTTCTGTCGCGAGTTCTTTTTTCATCGAAAGAGGGAGGGAGAGAAAGAGAGAAAGAGAGAGAGAGAGAGGGGGGGGGGGGGGGGGGAGTGGAGGAGAAAATCCAAAAACGAAATACGGATATCGAAACCGATATACGGATACGCGAAGGCCCGTTTTACACGCATGGGGAACAGCGCAAGTGCGCTGTCCCGATAACGAATAATAGACAATGAACTGAACGAATCGCCAAGATTGAAAGGCGGACGAACGCGCGAATTAAACGAAAGCGAAAATGATATAATTCATTGGAACGGAACAAAAGAGAAACTCGCCGTACGAGTGCGCGGGGCGAAACGCGGACGCGATGGATTCACACACGCACGAGATGCGCAGAGGTCTGTAATCTCGATTAAAATCAAAGTGTAAGACTCCGAGAGCTAATCGGGAACGATCGAAATGTTAATAAATCTCGATCTTAAAACGGTCACGACGATTCCGGCGTGCCGGTGACACGACCGGCGATCGGCGTTTTCTTTTCTCCGATTCGTCTTTCGAACGTGCCGTGCCGGATACAGGACGCGAATAAAATTCCAACTTGGGGGAKGGGGGGAGGGGTGGGGGACAACAGATCGAACCGAAGGACGAAACGAGGGAAACAAGAATCGAGATGACAGCTTTTCCAAACCGACGACGGGCCCAGTTGGGACGAAAGCGAATGCGTTTGGCGAGATTTTGGCGAGCGTGTGCGAGAAAACTTTGTATCGACCTTGTTGTGTCCTTGTAACGTCCAAGTGAATCCGAATACCGTCTTCCGTTTCCGTGTCGCCGCGACAGTCGCGTACTACGCGGTCCTATCGCGGTTTTTCTCTCGTAAGGTCACGAGGATAACGAAGAAGAGATCGTCCGCGCTGGTTTCGTCGGGCGTCTGCTTGCGAATTGCCTCTGAGAAGTGCTCTCTCTCGTTACGCTTTCTCCGCTTTTTGTTTCTCTATTTTTCTTCTTCTTCTTCATCATCTTCCTCTTTTGCTCTTAAATGGTACAATGACGCGTTTTTTTTTCTCTTTATCTACTTGCACTGTCTGCCTGTTTGTAAAAAACATTGTCGAAAATGATTCTTTTTTTTTCCTCAATGGCTATTTCGTCGTCGTCTACGTTCTATACACTAATATACAAGTTATGTGATCTTTGCCTGCTTTTCCTCCTTCTTCTTCTTCTTCTTCTTCCCTTCTAAGTCCTGTATACCTGTCCGTCCCACTTATCTAATTTATCTGCTAATGTGGAATACATTTCTTTACGGCTGTATTTACTTCTCTTACTTCCGCCTGTCTACTATCGCGCGTCCCAAACAGCATCACTGGCCCGTACAACGTTGCGCGCGTGGTCTTCTCTTCGTGGGCGATCACCGCGCTCGCGAGATCAGAAGGAATTCGCATCTCGGATGAAATTCGCGATCGTTCCCGCTTACGTTTCTCTTTTCTCTTTCTCCTGTTGTCACGTACCACGCGAGAATGACGAGAGTAATTTTGTCTCGTCTCGTTGTGGATAACGTTGCTCTCTCTCGAGCGCGTCATAAGAGCCAATGATGGGATACGAACAGTGTTACGCATACATATATGACATATATCAGACAAATATATATATATACGAGATATTTATATGTATATATATATACATATATATGTATATATATATATATATATATATATATATATATATACATATATATTTAAGTTAGCCCTGCGATTCCGTTTGTCGTGTACGTGTCTCCTGCGTGTGACGGCGAGTCGCCGTGTCGTGAGTGAGGATGCTGGCGGTATCGCGGATGGCGGAGAGGAGAGGATGGAAAAGGTACGTGACCGTATGAAACGATGAGAATAGCGCGCAACTGTACATCAGTCTTAATATCAGGGCGCACCATTCCCGTTGATGTTATCTTGCTTATCCTCCTTGACGATCCTATCGTCGTCGATCTCCAGGCGAGGCTCCCAACGACCCAACGGGGAGGGTCTTTGCCTTTTCGCCAGCCTTCCCAGGGACTCGGATCGCCGTCCACCGCGAGTCTCCGCGAATGATCCGATTCGATCGAGGGGAATCGCTCGACGCGAGCTCGAGCTATTCGTGGCTACTAGATCACATAGACGCAGCGGCGGAGACGATTGAATCCTCGCGACCGGGCGAGCCTTGCCTCAAGACCGACCGACATCTTCGAGGAGAGGCGGCATGCCTGCCTCGAGCAAACGACAAACTGTTCATATACCAGCGCCGTGGCAGTTGAGTCCGGTGGGTGTGAGACGAGAAATAGATTGAGATGGATGTCGAACCTGTCGTTCGACTCTCCGACTGTCTCAAGAGTACGCAATTCGCCTTTTCCACATATGCGCCTGTGTGTATGTGTGTATGTGTGTATCACGCATCTTTCCTGTACGCCAATATCCGTACGAGGACTCGAATACAACGTGCAGCGTGCGCCGAGTGTACGCGTGTATCTGTATCTGTATTGATGTATGTACTTGTCTGTCTATATGTCTGCAAAGTGGGAGGTCGCAGATCCTTCATATATATATGATACAATTAGCGTGTAGTATTAAAATCATATACAATTGTTACAATATTTAAATAGTACTTATTACATATATATATCATACCGATAAGGCTTAGATATACATATACAGATATATATATATGTATACATATATTTATATATATGTATAATCAATATTTATAAGGTTGCTTAATCTGTTATCTTAATATCTTAATGTTCCGGCGAGATATAGAGAGAGAGGGAGGGAGAGAGAGAGAGAGAGAGAGAGAGAGAGAGAGAGAGGAGRGRGAGRGAGAGARAGAGAGAGAGAGAGAGAGAGAGAGAGGGGGGAGAAATTTTGAAAGCGAAAGCGAAAGAAGCAGCGGAATGAGAAAGGATTAAGAAGAGGGAAGGAGGAGACATTGAGAAAAGAGCGATCGAGCCTAAAATATGAATGTCCGAAAGGAACGGAGCGCAATGGCTCTCCGTGAATGAAGAATTTGGCAACGATAACGTTACATTTCCGATGCGACATCGGAAAATTATATTGAATTGTCGAAACACGACAATTTACATAATTGTAAAGGACGAAATCTCAGTTACATAAATCGGTATATCATTTTTGTCGTTGTAACAAATTCCAAGGAAATTCGAAACTCGTTGCATGTAACGATGTAACTAATGACACAATTGTCCATTCGCCGTATCTGTACGCCTTTCGCTCGTCTCGAAAGATTTTCGACTGTAAAACTACTTCCTTCCTACCAAAGATGCATCATCGAAAGAGCAGCAAAAGTATATCTATGAAATTCTGCACGGAAGATCAAACAAATTGATGGATCGACTTTCCCCCTTTGCTCCTCTTTCATGGACAAAAGTCGTCGCGTCGAATTTACGCGGCTTACAAATCACGATGTGTCTCACACGCTTGCTCTCGAAATTTCGCTATAATCAATGACAAATCGTACGATGAATATCGTAAATCCGGATTGATCGAGATATTGGGAGCCTGAAATCTTCTTTGAGATTGGCGTGATTTGCAATCCGGTCTCGACGAGCATACGATTACATGATACGAAATCGGTGACAATAAATCGAACAAAATTGGTACGATTTCACCTGCCGTCGTCTTCTCCTTCTTATTTCTTTTTATACATACAACAAACGCATCTCACTCGTACGTTTCGCGTTTCTCGTTATATATCGTTTCTCATAGATATCGCATATTTTTCGCACTATGTAAAAAATTTACACTATTTATAATTAAAAATCGACGAAATGTTCCTTTTCCATTTTTCCTTTTCCGATACACGGTGGATTGATAAATGGAAGAAGCTTGAGTAGAGACAGAGAGATAAAGAGACAGATAGAGAGAGAAAGGGGAGATAGCTGGACAGAGAGAGAAAGAGAGAGAGAGAGAGAGAGAGAGAGAGAGAGAGAGAGAGAGAAATATATATATGCATATGATGATAGAGCGCAATAGGTGTAAATATTTTTCTATCCCTAAAGACGTCCTCCGTACAAAGTTCTCCGAGAAATAGAGACGACTTTATCGGAATCGGATAGATTAATGAGAGAATGTACTTGAAATACGCTATATCATATTTATAAACGTGATACATACGCGCGCATGTGTGTGTTTCTGTCGAGCTTATAGACGTATGTATATGTGTGTACGTGTCTCTCGGTATGTGTATGTGTATATGTATATATATAAATATATATATATATATATATATATATATATATATATATATGAGTGTGCATATGTGTATATATGTATATACGGTGCGGGTGCGATAATATATGCATATACATATATTTACATACGCTTCGGTAATTAGTAATAGGCAGGAAACGAGTAATCAAATAGAGGAAAGGGGGAGAAGACCCGTTAAATCAAACGATATGTCGATAATATAGCAATAATAAAGACGATAATACACAATATAATAATATGATAACATATAATAATACAATAATAGTATTAAAAGAGGGTGTATGATATAGGCAAACTGAGAATCTTAACTGATAAGAGATGTAAGATTTTACGTTTTATTTCACTCCGTCTTTCTTTTATCTTTTGTAGCTTCTTGTAGCTTGTAGCGTTATCATTCGCGTAAATTTGACAATTTAATCGTGATGAATCCGTTGCGGATAAAAAAAGAGAAAGAGAGAAAGGAAGGAAGAGAGAAAGAGTGAGAGTGTGAGAGAGAGAGAGAGAGAGAGAGAGAGAGAGAGAGAGAGAGAGAGAGAGAGTGAGGCGCGGTACTTTTCGATCTTGTAATTTATACAGATGAGGTGCGCGCGTGCGAGCACGCGCGCACGTGTGAGATTATTACACATGGATGAAGGAACTATTTTTCTCATCATTCTTCTTAAACATTATAAACACGTTTTACATATCTTTCGCGTTCATTCGTTCGTTCGTTTATCCGTAATCCGCGATAACATTTCAATAAGTGTGCACAGGTCCTCGCTCTGCGTCCGCGAGGATGAGGCGGCGGTTGGAATGTCTATCTCGAGAGAGGTTTCATCGATCGTACCTCTCGCCTCGTTTGTGTTTGTTCTGCGTCTCTGCGTGTGCATATGCGTATACATCGAGCGAGCGTAATGTCCTCAGCTATTTTCGGAAGGATCGTTACCGTAAAGAAACGAAAATTCGACTGTTTTGCATCTCGTTGTGGAAATGTTGCGTAGCTTCGAGTACTCGTTTCGAGCACTCGTTAACATGCCTCAACGACAGCTTTGCTTCTTTACTTGGAACGAGCGAGCGAGCGAGAGAAAGAGAGAGAGGGGTGGGAGCTGGATAAAGAGAGAGACAGAGAGAGAGAGAGAGAGAGAGAGAGAGAGAGAGAGAGAGAGAGAGAGAGAGAGAGAGAGAGAGAGAGAATGAAAGAATACTTAAGAATTTGTCAATTTTGTTAATAAATCGTTATTTACAATATCTTACAAAGAAAGCTGCTACCTTCTTCCCTCTTCCCCTGTTTCCTCTCTTGTTCTTTTTACTTTTATACAGAGTCACGTGTGCATTTGCCTTCATTTTTTCCTTTTATTTTTTTGGTTTCTACATATTTAACATCTACGTCAACAAAATATATATCATACATTATACATTAGAAAACGGTCGAGAAAAAAGTTATGTATAAAAATTTGAAGATCTTTACAATAGCGGGACATACATACATTTGCCGCTCGCGTCCTCCGTGTGTCTCGTTAAACGTGTGCGTGCGCGTGATCCTATTGAAAATTGCTGAGGATGTGCCGCTCTCTCTTTTCATTTTTCCAACCGTCTCCGCGGTTTATATAATACAATTGAAATATTTCTATACGAGATGTATATCGAATGCGTGTCTCTGTGTGTGTGAGTGCGTGTGCGTGTGCGTGTGCGTGTGCGCGTGTGTATGTACCCGAGAAGATAACGGGGGCGGAGCAAGGGAAGCTGATGGAGAATGGCGCAAACGGATTATAGGTACACATGGCATCGTGCACAATCTCCCGATGCTTTTGTTCCTCATGAACGCGTAATATCATTTATACAATGTACAATGGTTTTCGGTATTTACGAACAGCTGCAAACCATTCCAGGGAAACAGAGGAAATCGACGTCTCTCTCCTATACATATGTATGCATATATATATGGCGTGTGTGTGTGTATGCGCGCGCGGGCGTGCGAGCTATGCGAGTGTATGACTTGTGTGTGTGTGTGTGTGTGTGTGTGTGTCTGTCTATAATATATGTATATAAATGAATCTTTGTCTTCTGGAACGAATTCATGAAAAACGTTCGTATTTTACAATCGAGTACAATCGAACAGAGATATAAAACTCGCGTATGAGCTCGGTGAAGGGAGACGGGGAAAGCCGGGGAGAGAGGAGCGTGATCTTATCGATTAGGAGATAGCAGCATTAAAACGTAAATCATAGTTAAATTTAATATAATTAGTAATTATTATAATACATAATATTCACAGACTCCGTCCGAAAAGTAGAATGAGAGATAGGGAGGAGAAGACGGAGAAGACACGAGGGAGAAGATTTCCCATGAGAAATAAAATATCCATTGAATTTATCGTCGATTCTCGCGTACTTTTCTGGATATTCGTACCTATACACATTTGTTTTATTTACTTATATCACAATTTACAAAATTTGAGATGACTCAAGAGAGTTCGAAGGATGGGAGAGCTAGAAAGAATAGCGAAAAACGAGAAAAAGAGAGAGAGAAAAAGAGAGAGAGAAGAAGAGAGAGAGAAAGAGAGAGAGAGAGAGAAAGAAAAAGAAAGGAGAGTGGGGAAAGGAGATGCTCAGCATATTAGAAAACGACAAACGTAAAGCCCGAACAAAAGAAAAGTCGGCATGGAACGGCTCTAAGTCTTTCACTTTGCTTGCTTTTCCGTTTCCATCTTCTTTTTCCCTCTACACCTGTCACGTTATCTGGCGCAAATGTTAAAGCGAAAACGAGAAAAAAAAAGGAAGATAAAACAAGAAATACTTTTTTTCATTTTGAAATCTTCGAAGATATGTGTCGTCTCGACGTAAAAAAGAAAAGAAAAAAACCAAAAAAAAAAAAGATAAAAWAAAATAAGGATAAACACAAAATAATGGAAACTAAAATGAACGAAATAATCGATCTTCGTGTAAACGTTTCATCTAGTCTCAAGGGGACAAATCGGTTAGGTCAAATCAGGTCCAGGTCAGGTCCAGGTCAGTTCCGGGATCGGTGCCCGATTCTCATTATTCCCATGTCAAACGTTATTCTACATTTTAAACAACATATCTATAACTCCTAAACTTCTACCATTCTTCGCATGATTCAGCATGTTCTCTCGTCTACTCGATCGATCGCATACCGCGCGTTAAAAAATAATACTAAGCAGCGACTGTGTGTAAAAGAGGAAGCGGCGCGGTATACGCGGGATCGGGAACGTCATACGCATGGTTCGTGTGTGTGCGTGTGTATGCGTGTCCGTGTGTGTGTATGTATGCATGTAGGTATGTATATATATATATATATATATATCTCTCGATTACACCCTTGCGCAAGTCGATATAAATGCATGCAGCACTAAGAGCTAACCGTCTAAAAATTTCGTCCGATTTTCGTCATCATTCTCTTCCGCGGATGATCGGATCCGCCGTGCCCATGTGCCCGTCATATTTGTCAACGCGTCGTTCGTTCGCTCTGATTCGTAATCCTTACCGGACTTGCAATCAAATTCTACCTCTTCTACTTACAGCTCTACTACTTCTATTACCGCCGAATGTCCGAGGAACTACGTAACGCGCGTAACAAATCAATGTTATTGCTATGCGCGATGATTCTGATTCTGCGACAGCTCGGATTGGAGCTCGACGGACCGAACGTGATCATACGGAATATGGCTCGACGTACTTTGTACTCGTCGAGCTTTTCTAGTTGGAAACTCTCTACTTTGAACCGATCATTATGGGAACCGCATCATTTGCCAATATCAAAAATTATAGCGCGATTTCCATTTGCGTCTCCATGACACTACCTACTACCTCGCGCGTGATTTCTCTTGGACGCGCGAGGAAGCTCTGGAAACGACAGAAAGATATGCTATCTGTTCTTCGTTTCCACGTAGATGTGCTCTTCCGTGGAACTCATCGTGGCGTTGTTGATCTCGCGTTGCCTAGTCCCAGAAGAAACCGTCATCGTATAAGAACACGATCATTTCACGATCAATAAAATGGGAAAAAAAAGAAAAAGGAAAAGAAATCACACTACCATTAAGTTCCTCGCGAGCAACAGTATTGAAAATGTTGGAATATTAGTCTAGACTTTTCAAATGGGACGCAGGGCAAAACGAGAGAATCGAGGGATTGTCAAATTCCGTAATTGTCGTTAATAGAAGATAGAAGAACACGCCGAAATAAAACAGGGGGCGAAGGCGTAGTGAGGGTGATAGCGATTAACGCGTGTCTGCGATGTCTCTCTACGAAGATTGTAACTTCACTTTTCTCTTTGCTCCTTCTTCGTGTTTGCGCGTAAAATTAATTTTTCCATTCTTCCCTTCGGAGGTAAGATCGCGCACGCGCGCGCGCGCGCGCACGCACGTTTATAAAACCTGTGTTTGTGACTGACTCGATGTTGAGACTGGACCAGATGCTGCGGACGCGGGTGGTCCGATCGGGCCAAGGTCACTGCCGCTGCCGCTCGTCGATGCGCCGGCTGACGTCGCCCCGACTCCCATCGCCGAAGCGGTCTTCATAAAGAACTTCTCCAGTTTCACGATGATGTGTTTGCCGTAAGTGTACTTGCGCAAGCTTCCCAGATGCGGACGAATCTTATGCATCAATACTTTACGCTGCGCTGGCTCCGCGACGTCAATCATTTTCTGCACGACGTAGTTGGCGTATTGATCCTTCATCATTACATTCAGCGCGCTGCTCCAAAGGAAAACGAAAGAAAATTATGCACCGTATCAACTCGCGCAACCCGTACCCGGGTGAGCTCTCCCCTCTCTCTCGCTCATTCATCCCGTAAAACTATAGACTTACTTGTCGTTGAAACCGCAAACCTCCTCGATCAACACAGCTCGCTCCTGTCTCGTGGCGTGAGTCACGCATTTCTCGACGACGTTGCTCGCGAATTTGTGTTGGGACAAGGCAAGCACCTTGCCCCTAACGCTGCTGATCAATTGTGCCTTATCTTCCGGTTTTCCGTGTTCTACGAGAGAGCGCAAGCAGACGTTTCTCGTTATCGAACGAAGCGTTAACACTAATCGTAAAGTATAAACGTAAAAAATTATTCTTTACCTAGGACATGCTGTATGACATAGTTGCCATATTGATCCTGAATGAGTTGATCAGTAGCGGCATGCAATTCCTGCAAAATTCCTTGCGTCTGTTCCGGCGTGCAATGTTCAAGGATACGTTGTATCACGCGGCAACCATAGGGATGTGTACTGAGCGAGTAAACCTGCCCGGCGAATGCTCCTATCACGAACTGCAATGCTCTCGGTTCCACGCATTCGATGCACTTCTGCACAACGTGGTTGCCATTCTGATCTTTCACGCATTTCAATACGTGTCCGTCCAATTCGCGAACAATCTCTTGTTGCTGTTCTGGCCCGATCGACTCCAGAGCTTTTTGTATCACTCTGCAGCCGTACATTTGCAATGCTAGCGGCAAGACATGTCCGCGCACCTGCGAGAAAAAAGGAAAAGAAGAAAAGAGGAATTAAATCTGGTGAAAAACGAGACGTAAGTACGTAAACGTAATGCTTTCTCTGCGGAACTCGCTCTGCTCCTTTGCTTGGTAATGCCATATGGGGGACCGTATGTCAGATTATTTTATGCGTAATCACGTTATGAATCAGATGACACGCAAAGTGTTTCGTCATATGTACGTCGACGATAAAATCGATAAAGCATCGATAAAATGTCGATTTTAATGTCGAGCAAAGCAACCGCGCCAGAGCACAGCCGATGAACCCACCTTCTGAGCCAGAGTCGACTTTTGTTCCGGTGTACCGTATTCGAAAAATTTCTGGATAACATAATTGCCGAAAACATCCGTCATGAGTGAGTATGCAGACGAAAGAATCTCCTGAAAGACGAGCTGCTTCTCACTCGTCGAAGCACGTTCCAGTTTCTGTTGTATAAATCGCGAACCATGTTGATCCTGACTGAATTCTACGATGTGATTGGCCAAATCACGCAATTGAAGACTCGGATATCTGCAGACAGAAGAAAGCGTACACATGTACGTATCGCACTGATACGTCGTCTGATTTCGTTATCGTGATTCGTGAGGCGGGGGGATTCGTCTCGCCTCGAAACTGACCTGTTGTTTCGAAAATCTTCCAATAAACGAGACCTCCCTCCAGCGTTCTTATCATTGATATTAGCGGCCCCTCCACGTCCAGGCTTACCCACTAGATTGGGAAACAGAGAACTACTTGAACCGAAAACACCATTGGCTGTCAAAGCGGGAACTGCGTTTGCACGAAATTTCGCTTCGGCGCCAGGAGCCGCTGATACTCTACTGGCTCCTCCGACAAGCCCACCCAGGGATCCTCCTATGGTCGGTGGCGGCGTCAATGACAATCCCAGCGGGCTCGGCGATGCGGTAACCGTACCTTGATCGCAAATTGAGAATGCGATTAGACGTTAGATACCTCATCTCTGTTTACAATATATCGATATATAGATGATACAACATAATAATTATGCATCACATGTTATTAATGAAAAGCAATGTACAGTGTACGACAAGTCTGCTTCTACATTGTGTTACATTGAGAATCGTTACATGTTACAACGAACATACACCGATCACACCAAGATCCGCATAGCGGATGTTTACACGCTTCCGGGGACCGGGCAGGCCGTAGTTTGTATGTATATGTTGGGATCAATTTAGAGAAAGCAACGGTACATCGTAATGCCGAGTTGCCATGTATACAAGAAGCATGTGTGTGTAAAAATGAATCACATTATGGACATAATGTACAACGGTTGGTGTCAAGCGGCCGACTTATCCGAGAGATGTCTCCGCGCAGCCATCCGTGTTTGCGACACGGATCGCGTCGCACGCGTGGATAAAGCAGACGTGGTTCTTCTTACCAAGGGCACCGTAACTCTGGGGCCACTTTGCCCGGCTATATTCCAAGCTTGGACTGAACGCCGAAGTATTTCTATCGAAAGAATCTCGTCTGCCGGTCGAGGATGCACCGAGGCCTAAACCTGCACACAAGACGGACACCGTCATCTTAAGACGAGGAGAACGAGGAGAAGACGGAAGCGCGGGAGTACAGCGGAAACGTAACATGGCGGGTAATTGACAAGCGTTCGATACGAATGCTCCGTTCGTACGCTCTACAGTCTAAAAGCGGCACACGCCAGAAGGATCGAGAAGGATTGACATACTCAACATGGAAATACGAATCGATTATAATCGATCATAACGCCGCATACGGATTATCCGTTTCCTTGTTCCTTTTACATAGAAACTCATACACAAACAGCACCAACAGCAAATAACCCGAGAGAATCCTCCGACACGGGGAAAAGGAACGATCGCGCCCGAGCGCGGATACGCATAACGTGTACACTCCCCACTGGAGAAGGAGGTCTAGTCGCAAAACGAAGTCTCTCCTCGCCAAAACAAAAAGACAAAAAAAAAAGGAACAAGAAAAAACCGTCAAATCCGAAATGGGCATGTAAATGCGCGCGCGCGCGCGCGCGATTTACTTGGAGAGGATTCTCATCGAGGACGAGGATACAGTACCTGTGTTCTGCAGTTGGGCAGGTGAGCCCAGTGCCCCAAGAGGGGAGCCGCTGTATCCTAGAGCCGCTAAACCCGCGGCGAGTCCCGAGCCCTGCTGTTGCGCCTGCTGTACCGCGACTGCCTGAGCTTGCGCGACCACTGCCGCTGCGCTGCACGCTGCCAGACCTGCACCAAAAGCCCGCAAGCCATACGCGTTTTCTTAGTCGTCGTAAGTGTCATGAGCGTCACACGTTACCATCACACCGTTTGTCTACAGAAAAAGCTTAGCGATACGTGGCATCACGTGGATGTCCCCGCGTCGTCAATCGCGATCGGGACTGTCGCGATGCAGGAGAGACCTTCCTCCTTCGTCGAGAAGGGCTGTCGGTCGTCTGCTCCTCTCTGCCATCGCTACAGTCCCCGATCAGCGACACGCGGATTGTCCCCTCCTGTCGGATCGGCTCCTTTCTCTTCTCCTTTTAGTCACGATGTTGCGATGTGACTGCGCGCGATGGATCTCGCACAACGCTTATTTACAAAGAGGAGAGCACAGACAAAAGAGTTAACGATGACACGCCTACCATTATGATCGTTCGTTTGGCACATAGTCATGCGTATTACACACGTATTACACGACGAGAAAAGAACGGAGGAGGGATGGATGATGGATGGTCTTTACAAGATGTTTTTACACGATGACTCTTTACAAGATCGATCCCTTTCTTACAGATATTTACAAAGAGAGAGAAGCAACGCCCGGACTCACCTAGACATTCCCCAGGAGTGGCATTGCTGTGCGATGTCGGCGTCGGTTGGGAATATAGATTTGGAGGTGGCGGAGCAGGTGGACCCGGCGGAGGTTGAGATGGAGCTCTGTTTACCAAAACTGGCGCGGGACTGACCAGTCTCATAGGAGTCGCAGCTGAACTCAGACCGCGTACACCACCCATCACGATGGAACCGTTTTGATCGTAGTAGGCTGGTATCACCTGATATTGACCCTGAACCTGCAAGAACGTACTGCGTATCATTCCGCGTAACAACGAGGCGGAATTGTTCCCTCTCGGTATCCCTTAAACTTGAAGTCAAAAGGTCTTTTGAGATCTAGCGTTTGGTCGAGAGCTAGCGTTTCTGCTAGCGTTTCCGCACATCCAACAGCACGCAACCTTCTCTTCACCGGCAGCATGGCAAAAGAGAATTCGGCAAAGGAGATCGGATCGACAGCCACTGTGATTTGGTACGATGAATGAATGAATGAATGCGCATCAAGCGGAAATACGGAAACAAAAGTATCATCGCGACGCGAGCAAACAACACGGGAAAACGAGCGAATTTAGAGACACGTCAATTTCGTCAACTCTCCATCAGCCGGCGCCCCTCGTCGAGTCTAGAGATCTAGAGCCACGGATTTGTCATAATTACGTTACGTAATAAATTTACTTCAACTATTAACAGCGTGCAAGCGCATTGTCTGCTTTCTGCTCGTTGAGCTCGAACGGCCGCGTCAAATTATTCGCGATAGAAATCCCGTGCTTTCTCCAAGAACGTAAAGAACGTGAAGAGACCTCGTCTCTTCCCGATCTCGCGAAACGTTATTCACGAGATGACCCTTCTTCTCCGCCTCCTCCTCCTCCTCGGAGAATAGCTGCGGGAAAATGTTGAAAGTCCGTCCGGAAACGCTGGATAGAAACGCCGGTGTTGATATCCCGCAAATAATCTCTCTCTCCCTCTCTCTCTCTCTTTCTACGAGCCATCTGTAAAACTCGGACTAACCGTCTGTGCGAGGTTGTTGGCTGTATCCTGCGCAGCAGCGGCTGCGGCTGCCGCCGACGAGGGTGTGAGCGGTCGTCGGGGTGGCGGTGGCGCGGCCGCTTGCGGTGGTGCCTGCGGCAGCAATCCGGCCGGATATACCCAGGGCCCGACTCCATAGTACTGCGGTACCACTGGTGGCGGTGCGCCGGCTATCAATGCCCCTACGTAAGGCTCCTGGCCGCTGATAACGGTATACGGGGCCGTGGGAAAGTTCTGTTGCTGCTGTTGCTGCTGTTGCTGCTGCTGCGCCTGCGATGCCGCCAGGTATTGCTGTTGCTGCTGCTGCTGCTGCTGCTGCTGCTGCTGCTGTAGCAATTGCAGCTGTTGAGGCGTCGCGCCAGGCTGACTGCGGAACAATTGCTGCGGAACAAGACGAGAGATCGATCAAGGCGTGCGCAAGGCTAGACACGTAATCGCAAGTAACTACGATCTATCCACTTTGTAAGGCTAAAGATGTTGGCATGCTCTCGCGTACGGTGCCGGAGCGCGGTCCTTTAGTTTCAAGGCTCGATGACGACATCGCATTATCGGCATAATGCGGTGCGGCTTTACAACACGAGGATCAAGGTCGAAGAAGGCACCACAGCACTACCGGCGCTACTTTCAAAGACGGCGTTACGGTCGACGAAGAGACAGCGGCGGAGGCCTCCTCTGCTCGGCGATCGGGGGGGGGGGGGGGGGGGGGGTCCGGGGTTCGACGACCCCCCGCGGACGTTCACCGGCAACGCGGAGCAGGCCGTCTGCGGGACCGCCGTGAGATCGCCGATGGACTTTTTAATTGACCGACGATCGTTCGTCGCGACGCAGATGAATGAAAAGAGAGGGGAGGGGCAAAAATCGCGCGTAAATCGAGCAAATTTGCTCCGCGAACGTATTCGCGACTCGAACAGATTCGCACTTTCGAGACGATCGCGACGAGCGACGTTTGCGTGGTTTGAATTTGTTTTTAAAAATTTTCAGCGAAAAAATGTCCACTTTGCGAGAGATCAGCGGGCGCGAGTGGTCATCTCTTGCGCGGCTCGCCTGAAAATTCCTCGCAAAGGTGACGTAAATCTAGATCGATCTACGTACATCGATCGAGTCGAGGTACGTACGATGATTTGGGCATTAATTTCAAATTCATTCATCCATCCTTCTCCAACGGATTTAGCCGTGTTGACGCGCGTTGGCGTTCGCCAACTCTCGCACGCACGCACGCACGCGCATTGAATCGATAGATTTCCTAGCATTATTATCCGTCTGGAGGATAATGGAGGATTCGCGGAGAAACGCGAATCGCAAGATAGCAACGTCGACGAGCGAACGAGCGATTCCTCGCACAGAAAACTTGGACCATTCACGACACGCTCCAGCCCTAAGAGGCAGCGATGCGTTTCGGGTATTCACCTCTTCCGGAAACGGCTCGGGGGCCTGAGCCAAGGCCACTTGGTTACACTTGACCGTTGTTCCGCGCGCACGGAGGATCACGGCAGAGGCAGAGGCAGAGGCAGAGGCAGAGGCTGCCTCTCTAATGGACGTTGGCTACATTTTAGCTAATTAGCACGGCAGATTCCTTACGGCTCATTAACATGACGCTTACCACTGCTCGATCAGAGTTGTTCGCTAAAAACTGCACGACTTGCTAACGCGATTAACGAGCCATTCGCCATCTTGCGTGCAAGACAAATAAGTAGAACGCACCCTGGCTCGCCCGAGGGGAAGGGGGAAAGAGGAAGGATCTTAAAAGGCGCAAGACGCCTGACGCCTGACGACCGCGAAAAGAAGAAGAAGAAGAAGAAGAAGAAGAAGAAGAAGAAGAAGAAGAAGAAGAAGAAGAAGAAGAAGAAGAAGAAGAAGAAGAAGAAGAAGAAGAA